>JACBWW010000009.1:2957769-3283957 GCA_020086605.1 Lanius collurio
TATGGCACAGGGGGCGGGGTTTAGTCTGGTTGGACGCGCATGCGCTCTGCCGTCGGAGGCGTCGCGCAGTGCGACGGAATCCAGTGGAATCCAATGGAATCGAATCCAATCCAGCGGAACCCAGTGGAGTCCAGTGGAATCGAATCCAATCCAGTGGAATCCAATGGAATCGAATCCAATCCAGCGAAATCCAGTGGAATCCAATGGAATCGAATCCAATCCAGCGGAATCCAGTGGAGTCCAGTGGAATAGAAACCAATCCAGCGCAACCCAATGGAATAGAATCCAGTGGAGTCCAGTGGAATAGAAACCAATCCAGTGGAACCCAGTGGAGTCCAGTGGAATCGAATCCAATCCAGCGCAACCCAATGGAAGAGAATCCAATGGAATCCGGTGCAATCCAATGCAATCCAATTCAACACAGTGAATGCAATGCAATGCAACCCAATTCAGTCCAATGCAACCCAATGAATCCAACGTAGCCCAATCCAGTGGGATGCAATCCCTGCAGTGAAGAGGAGCCGAGGGCTGAGTTCCGTGCCAGCACTGTGGCTGTGACGCTGTCCCAGCTGGTGGCCGCCTGTGTGCAGCTCTGTGGCCACCAAGGGCTGCTGGAGGCTTGGACACTGTCACACCGGGCTGAGGTGCCACCGCAGTGGTTCTGTGACTGAGCTGCCTGGTGCCATCCCAAAAAAGAGCTGAGGAGCTGGGCTGATGGGCCAGACCTCGGGAATGAGCCCAGAGTGAATTCAGGGTGTTATTTGGAGTGATTTACTGACAGCATGGACTTTCACTGTCCCACTGAGCATGGGGAAGTGTTTCAAGCCTGTATACACTGAAGGGATATTGCCAGGAATTTGTAACAGAAGGGAAGAATCTAAAGGATGGCAAGAAAAGCCTCCTCAGCCTTTTCCCTTGAGCTGAACCTGAGCTGCCCTGAGGGGGAGTCATACTATGGCAACCTTTCTAACATGCTGTGTGCCCTCCAGGAATGGAAAATTGCAGGAGAGAGGATATAATGAGTTTCTTTAGGAGTATCTGAGTGTATTAAAATTGGGAGGTTATCTAGAAAGATTATATTTTGGCAGAAGGATGCATGAAACATCCGTCAAGGCTTTGAAATATACTCTGCACTGCATTACACACTGAGGGCTTTGGTTTTGGGCCATCAAGTCACAGGAGATTTTGTTAAAAAGCACCTTCCAGCAAAATGAAGGCGACATCTGTCTGCCCTTCCTTATGCTACCTAAGAGAGGATGGGATTGGCTCAATATGGTGTCATTGATAACAACAGAAGTGCCAATGCCCTGGCTGGGTGTGTGGAGCTGCAGGGGCAATGCTGGTGTCTGATAGATGCCACCAGGCACATGAGCAAACACACCAGGGCAAATGGAGCTGGACAAACCCATTGTGTTTTCCCTTGGTCAGGATGTAGCCAAAGGATGATGTGTACAAGGACAAAACACAGAGAGTACAGGCAGCCCAAGAGGGATTTTTTAACGCTGTCCCAGCATCAGGAACTGCTGCTGAGCTCAGCCTCTTCATGAGATAATCAGTGGGTTTGGAGAGCAACTTTAATTAAGCTTCCTCTGAATGTCCCGTCTCCTTAATTAAATAACAATTTGTGGCACTGGAGGCTGTCGGGTGTGATGAGTCTCCTCCTAAAGCAGTTCCTGCCTCTAGGCACAGTGGTGGCTCACGGTGTGACAGCCCTGTCCTGGCTTGCAGAGAAGAGGCAACAACAGGAGCAATGTGGCTGGGGAAGGGGGCACATGGGGCCTCCTTCAGCTAAAATGTTCTGAGTAGGGTTTAGGAAGCAGTAAATTAAAGAATTTTGCTATTGCTGGGTCTGGCTTCTCTCAGGGCCAGGTGCCCAAGGCAGGGAAGGGGCATGCTGGAGCATTTTGCTGCAGTTCGGAGCCATGTCACAGCCCAAGGAGCCCTGCAAACATCCCTGATCTTAAATAAAATTGCAACTTAGTTGGGCTTCTGCTTTGGTTTTTACAGCTGCTTGGAAAACCTGAAATGAGGGGTTGGAGGAAAAAAAGCACAGTAAAGCTTCCCAGTTGTCTTGGTATCATGGACTGACTGACAAGTGGGACAGCACGTCAGGAGGCAGCTGGAGCTAACAGGCTGCACCTAACCACAGTGACAGCCGGTGTGCCACTGAGCCAGCCATGCCCGGATTAAGGGCACTTGTGCTGGCAGCCCTCCCCAGGCTATAGATAGCCACGCTCCCTCTCTGCCATGGGGCTCATGTGAGGAGGCAAAGGAAGCAGCAGGAGACGATGGTTTTCCCCCAAGCACCTCTTACCTGCAGTAGCCACCCACTGCGCTTTGCATGGCAGAGGCTTTGGGTTTCCCTACAAAACCCCAATTGCCAATTCTTTTGGAAGCAAACAACTTATGAGAGCCAGGGGATGCTGGAGGCTTTGTCTCCAGGCAGCCGGCGGGGAGGCAGGGGTTGGCATGATGCCACTCGCCTGAGCCTCCTTCCCCGGCAGGAACATCACCTCCTGCTGCCAGATGGGATTTCAGCCTTTCCTCTGGGCTCAGCTCTGTTTTGTAAGTCTCTGCTCGCAGCAGATGTTCGCCAGAGTGCAGCTTTCCCATGCTGGTGTGTAGGGTGGCAGCAGCCCAGATTTCCCCATAGCACACAGAAACCCTTCCTCCACATCCCAACCTGAATTTCATCCCAGCTCTCTCCAGCAGACCTTTTAAAGGCAAGGTTAGAGGCCCCACTCCGGTGCTACACTGACCCTAAATAAATACTGACGCATCCCAGGGGCTGTTTTCAGGGGGGTGACTCAGAGCCACCACTTCTCAGGATGGAGAGCCGGGCCAGGCGTGATTCCTCAGCCCCTGCCCTGGTACCTGGCAGTGCCCGGAGCTGGCACCTGCCACCCCACTGTCTCCACATTGAATCTCAAAGGGGGAGAAGCAGCCAGGGGCTGGGGCTTGCCTCGGGGCAGTGCTTCCTTGGGAAGGCCTCTGTGGGGTTGGCCAGGAGGTTTTGGGTGATGGTTTGGTTCTGAGGGATAGCGGGACTTCCATCCCAGCCTGTGCCCTCACCTAAGGACAGGCTCCAATACCCTTTAACAATACAGCTACTCTGCAGCTTTTTCTGCCTTTCATAGGTTCAAGGTGACCAAAATATTAATTACATTCCAATTAGGAAGACTAACTACTTCAAAAATCAATTCCTTAAATGCAAGTTTTCCTCTTTATTCCATCTGCCCCCCCTCCCATGCTGAGCAGGGGGGAGGGGCTGGGCTGAAGCCTGGGCAAATCAAAGCCAGCAGGTGCCCACAGGACCACAGTTCCTATCAGGCTCTGCAGTGAATTAATCTTTCACGACTCAGAACCCAGGAGGATGTGATGTGGGGACGGCTCCATGCTCACCTGCATCTCTACTTTGTGCTGACACCACCCAGGTCCCTGGTTAATGCTGCTTTGGCTTGGGCATTCCATGGGGACTGCAGTTTTGCCATGCAATGTGATTCCTCTTAAAGGGGGATTTTTAGAAAAGACAAAAACTAACAGCTGCATGAATTGTATTTTTAGTTTTGCAAACTAATTCTGAAATGAAGTAGCTGGAGGTGAGACTTTGCCACCCTGAGGTGTCAGAGCCATCTGCAGCCCCTCTGGACACAAGAGGGAGTCCTGAATCATTAAAAAGAGAGGTTTGGCTTTAGTTGCTGTGGATTAAAACACTTTTCACTGCACTGACAAAACTGCTCATCTCTTGGAGGCCTTTGGTGAGTTTTGCTCTCCACCATGGCAGGCTAAATCCGTGATAAATCCAAGAGTGTGGATTTTAGCCATTTGCAGTGGGGACAAGACACCATATAGGTTGGATAAAGTGAGCCATGATTTCCTAAAGGACCGAGAATTATCCCTGGAATCAAACAGAGCGGATACCTCATTTTGATAGCTGATCCCCACATTTTGCAGCCCCAGCTGAAAACAGAGTACTAGGGCAAAGCTCCGTCTGTCTCCACCCTTCTCTCCGTGGCACTGGGACCGCACATTGCCCCCATCCTGCGCGCCTGCCCGCACCTGGCATCGGCTGCCCCGAGGCCATCGGCCCCAGCTGCCGTCCCCCACTCCCGGGACACCCGGGGGAGGGGACGGGGGGGCTCTGACACCCCCTGTTCCCACTGCCCCGGGGAACATTTGCTGCCGGACAGGGATATTTTGGGACACGTGCTTTTCCAGTAATGCCCAATTCTATTTGGTACAGCGTAATCTTTGTAACGCAGGTCCCAGGGGGGTACACTCCGGAGGTGGAGGTGTCATGATGGCACGGGTCCAGCCAGGACAGCCAAATACCGCAATATATCAGCAATTTCGGCAGGTCCTGCTGAAAACCGGTGACTTGGTCCCACAACGAAGTCACGAGTCACCTGCAGCTGCCGCGGAGCGGGGCTGCGCCTGGCCCCGGACGTGCCAGCGCCGGGTTCGGCGGTGTCCCCATCCCAAGGCACGCAGGCGAGGCATTCCTGGGGGGCCGGGCATGCGGGGCTGCCGTGGGCTGGTCCCAGCCCCCGGGGCCGGCACCCCCCTATATCAGCCGTGCCCGCGGGGCAGCGCCGGCAGAGCGACCGTGCCAGCCCCCGGCCCCTCGCCCACCCGCTCCAGCCATGGATGACATTTACAAAGCAGCGGTGAGTGTCTCCCTGCGGGGCTGTGGGTTGGGGAGGCGGGGTCTGAAATGGCTCTGGAATTTTTGTTGTGATTTCCCAAAGCTATGATAGCAATAATTCGATGGAGAAATGGAAACGAGAAATAATAGTAGGGCAGAAACTTTTAGTCAAAGTCCTCATGCAGGACACAGACCCTTCCCTCTCTTGGCTCTGGAAGTTTCACACTCTTACAAATGTGAAACTCTCAACCTGCTGTTAAATTATTCACAATGACCCCCTGGTTCCCCACTGTAAAGCAGGGATATGGCTCCTAGGTGAAGCTATACATCTCAATAAAACCTGCATGGCTTAAGAGATGACTCCTGGTTTTAACACAGACAAAGCAGAGCAGGATTTCCCAGGAAATAAACATTATTTGTATGGGTTAAACCTCACCCTCTTACTGGTGCTTTACAACATTGCTATGTTTCCCCCCCTCCTTAGCTGAATATTTTTCTGGGGGATTTTAAAAAAGCATTTTCTGTTATTTCCAAACCTCCTCCTCTGCTTTGCTGCTCCTGCTCTATGCTGTGCAGAATCCAGAATGTGAGCTATGCCCTGGAGAACGTGGAGCATCCTTAGGCTATTTTAACTTCCACAGCTGCACGCTGCGCTCACTGTGTAAACCCAAACTATTTGGTCTGTAATAGGAACACTGCATTATTCTGTAATGTAGACAGAGATGTGCCAGTGGAATAAGGATGAAAATAGATTCTGGATTGTGTGGATTGCTATTGCATCCATAACTAGATTTACAGTAAGAGCTTTTTGGTGCTTTTTCACCTCTTAAATATACAGCTGATCAAATTTGTTTTTAAGCAACAGCACAAAAAATGCATCATACAAGTCTTATTATAATTTCAAGGTTTTCACAAGGAAGAAATATAGTGCTTGGTAGGTAATTGAAGAAAAATACCCTCAGTGCTCTCACATCTTATCCCTTTGGTCAGCCCTGAATGTTGGAAAATGGAACCCCTGCAGGGATCCTGATTGTGTGAAAAGGCTCAGGAAAGGCTGAGTCCCCCAACCAACACCTCCAAAATGGAGAGAAAAATGGAACCTGTAAAATCAAAGAACATCCAGACTTTTCTAATTAAGGTTTTAAATTAAATATGTTCTCTGTGACTCAAGGCACAGGCCCTTTCCTCATTGTATAGGGACCACATGCCCATTAACTAGGTAAATATAGGGTTTGAGTTCTGGGCATTAACTGTTAGCACCTTTACAGAGGCAAACCAAGCCCAAGCCAGGCACAGCTGAAACAAACAGCTCTTTTGTGGATCTATTTCCTGCTGTAAGGAAACATTTACCTGGGAAAAAAACATTGAAGAACTTCAGTTTCCCCTGTCTGACTTCAAAAGGAAGCATGGGATGGAGAGCTGATAAAAGCCAAGTACAGCAGATTTGGCAGTACCATGGCTGCTGCAGTGCTGTGAGCTTTGAGCTTGCCTTCCCACACTGTGGGCAGAGAAACCTGTTCCTGGAATGATGTGGAGAGAAAAGAGGAATAAGGCTGCAAACAGCACCCTTGTCCAGAGGGAATTATGAACAGCTCAAGAGACATCTCTGTGATAAAAATGTCACTCTATAGCAACAATGCATTTAATTTACATATCACTTTACATCTATCACTTCAGTCCTCAAGGACGCTTCAAAAGTGAATAGTTTTGTATTTTCTGCACGCTGATAGCTTATATTAATATTACATTTATGCCAAACCCCTACGTGCAGCCAGAGAACCCAATGGATTTTCATCTTACCCACTCATGCCTAGATAAGGGTGTGCAAACACAAAGCTATTTTGGGAATATTTTTAGGCTCTGTTAAGCGGTGCTTAGAACAGTGCCAGGGACAAGTGTCCAGATAAAGGGCTGCAAGGATAAATACCAAAGCCTGGGAACAATCGGGGAGCTCATCTTTATCTCCAGCACCTCACTCACCCAGGCTTATAAATAGCGACTGCGCCAAGAGTGTCATGTTACAGAGCAGGGCAGGACGTGGCTGTGGCCATCGTGGTGGTGGCTGCCCTTGCTCTGCCCAAACAATGCCCACAGAGGGCCGGCAGCTGCCTGCCTGCCTTCAGCAGCACAAGGGACACAATGGGCTTGGGTTTCCTTCAGCAGTGGAGGAAAATCCTGCCACCGTCCTTAGTGCTTTGTGACAAGTCCTCACCTCCTGGAGCATGGGGAGTGGGATAAAGTGCTCTTCCTGCTTCCCACAGGTCCTGTCCTGCTAAAGAAAAGTATTTTCCGTGCTTCTTGCTGCAAGCAGGAAGGGTTTCCAGTGGGCTTTTGCAAAACCGTTGCTCTTCAGGGCAAAAGAAGCAGTTTTCATTCAAAGACAGTGCCACAACCTTGGGTTATGGGGTTCTGCCCCAAACAAAACATGGCAGGGATGGGTGTTGGGGGTCACTTGCACAGGGATGGCAGCAAGGAGGCTTTAGTGGGGTCAGATGGGGCAGGCATGGGGTCCTGCCTGGCTGGATCTAGAGAGGCTGTTGACAGCATAGGAAAGAAAAGTCAATGTTGTCCGGGATGCTACCAAAGGAGCAGTTGGACAGGGTGGTGAAGTCAGCAATTTCAGATAAGCAGTACCTGGAACAAAGCCAAAATGAGAAATGCACTTAAACAGAGCTACACTTAAACAGAGCTGATTGATTCCCCTTTGCTCTCCTCATTAATTACTTTCATTAATTCATGCTAACTAATAAACTCCCACTGATGGTCTGTGGGATTGAATTAGGGCAGAGCTTGGGAACAGTGTGCCTGCCCATGACAGCTAATGCCTGTTGGCTCCACAGGTTTTTTCTTCAGAGTCACAAAGCAGGCCTAAGGGAACAGCAGCTCCCTTCAGAGCCAGACACCTCTGTAGTAACACTGGCTCAGATGGAAGCAGAGCAGTTAATGCTCTGGATAGGGCAGGATTTTCCTGAATCTAGGGCTGAAAAACAACTACCAGGGACAGCCTTGTCTACCTCTCTGTCCCCAGGGACCTCTCAAGCACATCCTATCTCTGATCTGCCAATGGCCCACACCCGAGCAGCCCTCAGCAGTGCAGCCATCCTGCAGTGAAACCTGCCAGCAGCAAGAAATTACATCCAAATGGTTGACAGATGCATATTCTTTTCCCAGTGGGTTTCCCCTGCTTGTACAAAGGCTATTTCTGCCATGTATTAGCATCTACTACTCTAGAGAAGTGATGCGTGCTTCAAAAGAGATGTGAATATTTTTTTAAGGGGAAGAATCTCTTCGACTTCAAAAACTTGTGGTGTCAAAACCCTCGTGGTTGTACATTCCCTGGTCCATGAGGTTGACTCTTGCGAGGTTTGGCTGACCCTGGCAAAGGCTGTTGAACAAATAATGTGTCCTTTTAGCAATTAGCAATGCTAACAAAATTAAAATGACTTGGTGTCTGTGTTTTCCTTACAGGTTGAGCAGCTGACAGAAGAGCAGAAAAGCGGTAGGTGCATCTTCAACCTGACACCACAGCCTACAGTCCAGCTCCCGAGCCAGCAGCCCAGCCTGCCTCAGCAGTAACACTCTGGAAAATGCTTTGGCCAGACTGGCCAAGGGAAGGCATGACCCAGGGATTTTGATCCACCAGCACTTCTAGCAAGGCAGCTTCTGTGGTGTGCCTGGGTGTCCCACCACGCCGTGCCTGGGCACTGCTGGGGTGCAGTCAGAGGAGGCTGTGCCTGGGATGAGCCCCCTCCCTGCAGGGTCAAAGTGCAGGGCAGGACCCCCTCACATCTCCTCTTCCCTCTCTCTCCAGAGTTCAAGGCTGCCTTTGACATCTTCGTGCTGGGGGCAGAGGATGGATGCATCAGCACCAAGGAGCTGGGGAAGGTGATGAGGATGCTGGGGCAGAACCCCACCCCCGAGGAGCTGCAGGAGATGATAGACGAGGTGGATGAGGATGGTGAGAGGTTTGGGTTTCTTCCACTCTCCCAAGAACCATCCCCACATCTGGAGGTGTGGGAACCATCTGTGCAGTGCTGGCAGGGTCCATGCCACGGACAGTCACAGCTGTGGGCAGCAACCTGCAGTGCTGTGAATCCAAAGGACATCCACCAAACCTCAGAGTAATTCATTTAGGGAATTTCCAGGCAAAGAGAAACTATGAAAATTTTTATTCCTACAATGATTAGACTGCTTGAACTGATTTTGGGGGATAGTTTGAAATTGTACAGATCCTCTTAAAAAACAAAATATAGGCTGAATGTAGGAACTGCCATTTCAGAAATGCTACTTAGAGGATTCTGTCATCAGAAGTCTCTCACTGCTCAAGCATACACACCCCCACATAACTAACTGTCAATATCAATTAAATCAGTGTACTGATGATCACACATAGCAAAATCCACTGTGGGCATTTGGACAGAAATACCATCCTAAGTAACTGGAAAATAAAGTAGCACAGGAATTTCCATTCTTTGGTGCTTCCAGAAGGACTTTTGCCAAGGCAAAACGACTGTGAAAGGTAAAAATTCACTTACAAGGTCAGAGAAGGGCTTCAGCCACTTACTTCAGCATCCTGAGAGTGGCCTCTAGATGCAGGGCTGCTCTCCTGAGGTTTGACCTTGGCTGCTGAAGGGAAGTGTGATCCCTCACTGACACTGCCCATCCACCCCTGTAGCTCCAGCTGATGGTGTCCATTCTGCCCACAGGCAGCGGCACTGTGGACTTTGATGAATTCCTGGTTATGATGGTCCGGTGTATGAAAGATGACAGCAAAGGAAAAACCGAAGAGGAACTATCAGACCTCTTCAGGATGTTTGATAAGTAAGAACCATGACCACAGTGTGGTGGGGTGGTGGGAGAGGTGCAGCCACCCCAGCTTCCCCTCCCCAGCAGCTCTCTCTGGTCCTGAGCTCTTCTATCCTGGCACAGAAATGCTGATGGCTACATCGACCTCGAGGAGCTGAAGATCATGCTGCAGGCAACAGGAGAGACCATCACCGAGGATGACATAGAAGAACTGATGAAAGATGGGGATAAAAACAACGATGGCAGGATTGACTATGATGGTAGGACTCTTCCTTGTGTGTGGTTTGGTCACAAGCCCTTGGTCATCCCCCTGGGCAGCTCCCATGGTCTTGGCTGCCTTCTCAGATGAGCACGAGCTCACGTAGGCAGTGCTGGGCAGTACACCTGACAGGAGCATGTGTGCACAGGGATGGGGGGGTCTTATGATTGTGAAATGGTAGCAGGGACCTGGGGCTGCCTGAACTGTCCCCTTACTGTGAAAGCCAATGTGCACTGAAGCACTGCCACTTTTCACCATCCCCTCCTGCCCCCTAAACACAAGCACCATTTCTGAGGCGCCATTATCTTTGTATGTGATGCTGACAAAATGACCCCCCGACCATTTCTGAGCTGAGTCAGTGGCTGTGTCCTCCCCCTTGGCACTCACCTCCAGTGTTTTAGTGGCAGCTGAGGGTGACGCTGGGCTCCAGTGACATTTCCACCAGGAGTCACAAGGAGTCCTCACCACGGTCAGAGGAGCAGTAGCCATCCCCCCCTTGGCTTCTCGCATATTGAGGGGGTGGAAAAGGAGACAGAGCTGGGAAAAGCTGCCAAGAGTGCACTTGGCAGCTGTGAGGGCACTTCAGTCTCACCTCACACCTCTTGTCTCCAATGTCTTCCCCTTGGCAGAGTTCCTGGAGTTTATGAAGGGGGTTGAATAAATCTGAGGCCAGATGGACAGCCTGAATCTCCTAAACCCTCCAGCTCTGCATCTCATCTCGACTAAGTCCCCTGGCTACCAGCATGAAGACTGAGTGCTGAGAAGGGTGGCCTGGGGAAATAAAACCTGTTAATACCCAGTGCCTCAGCTGGTCATTCCTTGGAGGTTCAGTGACAGCTTCACCCCGTTGTGTGCTCATGATTAATGGAACCACTCCTGGGGGCCACTTCTGGCAAGGTGAGATCACAGCTGGAGCTTTAAGCCTCCAAGGAGGTATTTTGCTGCCAGCCCGGTGGCAAAGTCCATCCAACAGGGAGCTGCCATGTTCCATCTCCTCACCTTGCCATGGTGAGCAGGCTCAGGAGCTTGCACTGGTGCCAGCTGGTTTATCTGGAGCATTGACAGCATTTTAGCAATGAAATATGAATTAAAACCCACTTCCAGCCATCACTGAAATCCTTACAGTTCCTCTCCTCCCTAGTCTCACCCTGGCTATCCTGAGGGTACAACCCCCCCCTTCCTCCTCATGAGCCTGACTGGCACCTCGTGGCACATGCAGAAAGAAGACCTCAATTTGTTTTGGAAACATGAATAAAAGCCATTCCTAAGCTGAACTGGATGCTACTTCCCATCTCCCCCAGCCTGGCAGGAAGCAGGTGCTGGCCCCTCATAGTCCTGGGTGGGAGCCTCACTACAACAAATGAGACACCCAATTTTCCCTGAGCAATCACATCAATTTGTGCCTCTGAGAAATGCATAACCCCACTCAGGGTCTCAGCTCCCAGGCAGAGGGTGACAGCAGGGCCAAGGAGCTGAGCTGTCCCCAGGGGCCCCGAGCACTGTCTCCTCTCATCCCAAGGAAGCGCAGCATTCCTGCGGCATTAGCAGCTCTCCCTGCACATAGCTGCCTCCTCCCATCGAATTACAGCCTCAGCACAACTCACACATTGCAGTCGTGTTGCTAAAGTCAATCGTTTATCCAAGCAAAATAAACATTGGCAGGGCAAGGCATGGGACTGTGTTGGTGCAAGGCCTGGCGATGCTGCCCTCAGCTCCGAGTGGCCACACTGCTGGGCCAGTGTCCCAGGTCTGCTGGGTTGTCCCCTTCTGCTTTTCCTCCCCAAACCAGCTTTTTTCCCCCTTGCTTCTGTGGAAATAACACCCTAAAGCAGCTGTGACACAACCTCATTTATACAAACAATGAAATATTGCAAAAATCTCATTTATAGCAATAATGAAATATTGCAGTTCAGGACAAACGGGCCTGAGGTGAAAACAGGCATGAGAGGCATGGTCAGTTGGAAGGACTGGCCGTGTCTTTCCTCTGGACAAGCAGCACGAAATATTTTGCTCAACCAAGGCTTGTAATGACAGAAAAACTAAGAAAATGAACCTGTCAGCTAGAAATCCAGGGTATTTTGGAAACAGCTCTAACACAAACATGTTTGACCTACTCAAAGGGGTCTCCCCAAGGGTTCCAAGCCCTTGATGCCACAGCTACTGCAGATTCAGCAGGACTACAGGTGCACCAGAGGCCAATGGAAACATGCTAGGTCTAAGAACCCTGTGACAGGAAATGCTCCCAGGTGTTAAGAGATTCTTTTTCCAATGAATCTGTAGCCTGGAGATGAAAAACAAACATTTCCCACCTCCGAAGTGTAGCAGCAGCAGTTGTTTCCCACTGAAACCTGTGAGGACACAGCACATCTTCATGTTTTACCCCAGGCATGGGAACCTCCAGAGAGTTGCCAATACCTGGGTTTCAGCCAGGAGCTGAGGTGATGGCAGCTCTCCCCACACCCACAGCCACCCAGCCCACAGGCAACCCACCCCTGCACTCACATCACATCAGGCATCACTGACAGCCCCCTTATCCTCCTCTGTCCTGGCCAAATCCCAGCATCCAAAAAGGACTTCTCCAAAATATTCTCTCCACTGCTTACTGATAGGCTTTGTCTCCCTGGAGGGTGAACAAGAGAAAAAATGAGGTTAACTCCTTCCCTTCAGTCAGCTTGGTGGCTGGGACTGTGCTGTGACCCAGGGAAAAGGATGGCTGGGAAGAGCCACTTGGCCCCATGCCTTGGCTCTTCCCCCTTGGCTCAATGGCACAGGCAGAAAGCCACACCCTGACTGGATGCCCAGCCTTTTCCAAGAGTAAAGCAGGGAAGGTGGTGGCTGGAGAGAGAGGACAAAAGTCTCATAGCAGTCCAAACTTGTCAGTAGAGGAGCAGATACACTGGGACTATTTAGGCTTTTTCTGTCCTTAGAATGGGAGGCTGGAAAGCCAGGAAAACTTCTGCCAGGCTGGACTGCCTTAACACACTGCCTGTCCTCCCAGTCAGACAGCAAATGCTGCAGGGTGAGGAGCTGTGGGTGGATTTCACTGTTGGTTAAAACATGGGAACAACTGCACAAGGAATGTGACATGACAGGCCAGCAAGTGGGTGAGCGGCCTGAAAAAACAGTCACCACTGGAGGATCAGCCTGGCTGAGCCTCCACTCAGGGGATGTGCCAACAATGAATGAAAACCACCCTGAGGAGTCCATGTATCTGTGCAACTGCAAACCAAATTGCATTTTCACTGCATGTGTAGTGAAATTCTGGTGCCCCAAAGCCTCTAAGGAATGTGACACAAATCCTCATTGTCTGGAAAAAAAGAAGCAATTGAAATAATTTTTTTAAAGAGCAGGTAAAAAGTCATTTTCTGGTCTCTAAAACACTCCCTAGGTCTGTGTGCTCCTACCTCCCCAGCAGAGACAGGAGCTGTGTGGGCAGGAGATAGCAGCCCATGCCACCAGACCCTGCCATCAGGCCATTTATCTGCTTGCCTTTGCTGTAGATTTAACTCCTCCCCTGGTTTGCAACTTTATCAGTGTATTTGAGGCCCCTCTTCAGCCCTCAGTGAATCTGCCATGTGAACCAAGTGAATGCAGGAAGCTCTGCTGGAATTTTGTACACACTGCCCTAACAAAACCCCTATGTAAATCTGCCAGCCGGGCAGTGACAGTGTAACATGAGCTAAGGTACAACAGATAAACACTTCACCAAGCCAAGCCCCTGTGGTGCAGAAACACCTGCAACAGCCTTGAAACCTGGGCAAAGCAGAACCCATGTTCTGTTGCCTCTTCTTGACTACCCTATTAGAAGGCAGTAAAGAGGGATAGAGCAACAGGCCTCCAGCCCTACTTTCTATCGTCACTGTGAACATCAATATCCCCAGTGAATGCTCTGCCCCATCAGAGTATTTTGCAGGGTTTTCATTTCCCCTGCCCAGTTCTGTGCTCTTGGCTTTCAGACCAATGGCTCACCTTTGCCAAAGGAGATGATCTGGTATTTGGTTACACGCCCTTTGCTCTTTTTCTTTTTTAAATCAAAGCAGACAAGGAAGCCAAACTGGAACTTGATACTGAGTCCTCTTAATTGCAAAGGGGAGAAATAATCTGCAGCAAGTATGACGTACAGCAGCAGCAAGCATGAGATGTATACGCTGATGCACAGCAGTTGTTAAGCACTGAGATGCTCTTTGTCTTCCTGAAGGGATACCAACCACTTAATCATGAGAGTTTTGAAGTTTTTGAATATCAAAGATAACAAAGAGCTCTGTGTAGTAGGAATAGTTTAAAGTGGGCCACAGCTGCCAGTTCCCCTCCTGGGCTCTGTGTACGTAATGCCCCCGAAAAGGATCTCCAGCCTCACTTCACCAACAGAACTTAAATGATTTCACAAGGCAGGACAAAGAGGATGGAGACTCACCAAGAGGCAACGTCAGCACAAACTCCCCTTCAGAGCTTTCCCTTCTGGGCTGGGACAACTGTACAAGGAGGGAAGCTGTGAACTGAGGTGGTGCAGGGTTAGCAAATGCAATAGGTGGTCACTGAAGTCTGGGCAGTGCCCTGCAGAACCACCACGTGTGCAGGGAGCAGACAACAACAAACCTGACACCGACCTGCTGTGGAAGCTCACAAAATTCCTGTCTCTTGCTACACAATGATGCCTGGATTAAGGTTACGTTCCTCTGCGCTGCATTTTGTCACGCAGCCGCTATTTTGGTCAGAAAGTCAGCAAGCCCTTATTTGGGAAGCTGTCCCTCTGAAGGGCAGCATGAAGGGCAGTGAGATGAAAAGGCTGCCCCTGAAGGCAGGACTGGGGGAGCTGCCTGGAGCCACAGGAAGCCCCAATGTCACCCTCTGCTTCTTGTTAACATTCCAACATCCTTTTCTTAGCCTGACCCTTGCCTCTCTCTTCCCTGAGACCGCATCTTGTGGGTGAGCAACTCCCACAACTGAAGCACTCAGGGGAAGACACCAAGGGGGGCTGAGATGAAACCTCCCTTCTTATACAGAAAAATCTTAGTGCTAGATTTAAAATGCAGAACTCAAACCATGTCCATGTGCACACAGGTAAAGGTGTAGACTGACAAACACCAAGTGCTCTGTTCAGAGGTTTCTTTCTTTGGCTCTTGTAACACACATCTGCACCAGACTGACCACACTGACCCTTGCTGGACCAGCCACTCCATCTCCTTCAATAGCAGCAACAGCTTTACTCTCTGTGTGCCTTAACCACCTAGGAAGTAATAGTGCACCTTGCCAATGAACTTTGTCATACTGTTGCTTAATATTAAATCTGGTTTTTACTGGTATCTTTGCTGGTGATTCTCTAAGTTCCTCAAACACTTGTTTGTAACAGGCTGACAAACACCAACCTCCACAAAAGCCCCAGAGATGCACACAGCAGGAATCACACAGTTGAGGGCTACACACATTCCTGACTATACAAAATGCTTGATTTATGAGTTTCAAATTAGTAAATCTCTTTATATTGCTTGGTTTAGGGGTGGGTGGGTTTTCTTAACCAGTCAAAAACAATTAAAAAGTGGGAACTGGGAAAAGATTTTTGAATTTAAGCCAGAAATAATTCAAACTAACACACATCATTTTGCTAATTGGCTAAATTACTCAAAGAATAAACTACATGAATTGGATATTCCAGTTGAAATTATGGTTTTCATCCAACAAGTGTTTTGCTGCTCTACTGCAGTCTGAAGGTATGAGCCAACTTCCAGCCCCGTGTGGCTCCATGGATTTACCCCACCGGGTGGACAAGCGCTGGAACTGCAATCTCAGAACAGCCGGTCACATTCCAACAGCCCTCATGTCAGCAGCGGAAAGCACGGCCTGAGTCAGCTTGGAGAAGGCCCTGGAGAGTGAAGCCCTCTCCTGCTGTACACAGCAGCAGGAGCAAACCCCGGGCTCAGCTCCTCCTGGGATTGTGCACGTTATCCTCCTCATCTCACCAAGCCAGCACGTTTCATCAGGCAGACTTCTATTACTGCAGTGAAAGACATTCCCTAAAATCAGTCACTGTGAAAAAAGTGTGTATTTTGTACATTCCTAAAACCCTACACATTCCCACGACTGGCTCCATTAATGCTTCAATATCTACAAGTGTTCCAGGAAACAACACACACCAACTCTAACACAAACTCCTGTGGTCTCCACCACAACAGCCATTCCCTACCCTCCCATTGCTCAGCACCTCACCCACACAGCAAAGCAGCACACACCTAACAGGCCCCTGGAAATCTCACCTTGCTGTAACACCAGGAATTATCACTGAAATCACAGTACCTGAGAAAGAAAATGTCAGCCCACCTTTCAAAAGCACAAGGAGGATTCAGGGAACAACCAGCCAGTCAGGCTCCCCTGCATCACTACTCACAGGCTTGATGCACTGCTGGTGGATAAAACACAACTCAAACAAGGCTTCTGGAGGGCTCTCCTGAAATTCAGGAGGTGAAGACTTTGTTACATACAATTTTATTTTAAAAAAATGCTGTAACACACATGCTAGTAAGAAAACTGGTTCTTCTTACTAAATCACATCAGCCCTTTTTCGGCTGAGCAGCCTGCTGAGCTGCCTGCTGAGCTGCCTGCCTGGCATTGTTGGCCTGCATCTTCTTCAGCCCCTTTTTGTTGTGTTTCTTTGCAAATCTCATGTTCCTCAAAAACTTGGGATCAACCTGTAAAAATAAGGGAAAAATAAACCACGTTGCAGAAGACACATATATAAAAACATTTGTAGCTCCATATTGTTCCAATTATTCCCAAATACTGGCTGTGACTAGTTCAGACTTTTTTTTTCCCTGATTTTTCAACAAAATTATTTTAGCCACCTGCAACCAGGCTTTAATATCTATTTTCCTTAACTGCCATAAAACAAAAAATCCCAAACCCCAGCACTAAACATACAGAAAGAACAAGATGAGCAAAGCTGCAGGAGGGGCAGGACTGAACCCTCACTGAGCTTTCCAGAAGACAAATTTTTACATCACTTCCAAAAAGCTTTGTATATCATGACATCTACAAAGCAAATAAAATCACAGCCTCCTGTCCCCAAACACAAAATGTCATGTTTTCACTTTTAAGTGTGGGAAAAGATCCTGTTATATCATTTGGATAATCTCAGAAAAAAGCAATATACTCTCATGTGTTTTGCCCAGAAATGCCAATTCCCCTTATTTTGTAAGTGACATTATCTGGATTAGTACAGACAGTAAAACAATAGGGGAGGGAAGGGAATGGGAGGGAAGGACTCAACTGGCAAGCGTTTGTTTTACTGGAAACAGCACTCAGTGACAGCCACCAGAGCAGGACAGGGATAAAAGTGGCCACCAACTAAAATGCAGTTTTACAGACATCCAAGGGCAGATTTCATGTAGGTTAGAAAGATCTCAGCTGTATGTCAGGTAAGCAAAACAACTGAACCCCACAGTGGTTCTGACCATCTGGAACACACAGCTCTGTCTGCAAAAAATGAGTCAGTCAAAATAATACAAGTTCTGGACTTTTTCATGGTTAAGTCTCAGTGACTCAACAGCCTGGGAATAGCAACAGAAATACTCACCCCTTTGAGAGATTCGTATCTATGGGTTTTGGGCTTCTTGATGCCATTTCTGTGCCACTTACGGGCTATATGGAAAATGAGACAATTAATTAAATTACACTTTCTGCAACTATTAAGCAGCTGCATTAATTTCTTTTTAAGTGTACCTGACTATCAAAATTATGTGGAACAGACAATTTTCAGACCCATCCTATCCAAACTATATTTGAATTAAAAACACAGCTCTATGCTCATCCCTCTGCACGCTGTGCTGTTGCCCCTGCACAGGCTTCCAACCCAAAGACTTCAGGCAGCTCACTAACTAATGACACACTGACAACACCACCAGCACCACAATGGCCTGTCATGAATAAATTCAAGCACTTGTGGTCAGTGTGTCACCACTCTGTGCAGGACCAAGCAGAACCTACTTGTGACCTCTGTTAATTGACAGCACTGATGAGAAGACCCCATACATGAATTATTTAATCACTGTGGCCATCTCTGGATTGCACAGGATCCTAGGGATGAAGCCTTTCAGTAACATCACAGAATGACAGCACGGGGAGGGTTGGACATAACCTTCCAGACAATCCTGTTCCACCCCCCTGCCAAGGGCAGGGACATCTCTCACCAGACCAGGTTGCTCCAAGCCCCATCCAACCTGGCCTTGGAACACTTCCAGGGATGGAGCAGCCACAGCTTCTCTGGGCACCCTGTGCCAGGGCCTCACCACACTCACAAGTAAGCTTTTCTTCCAAATATCCAACCTAAGCCCATTCTCTGTCAGTGTAAAGCCATTCCCCTGTGTCCTGTCACTACCAGCTCTTGTAAAACATCCCTTGGCCTGCTCAGTTGGTGATGATCATCATGGAATCAATCAAATTGGAAAAGGCCTCTGAGATCATCGAGTCCAACCTACAACCCAACACCACAGTGTGAACCAGACCACGGCACAGAGTGTCAAGCTCAATCTTTCCCTAAATACCTCCAGGGACAGTGACTCCACCACCTCCCTGAGCAGCCCATTCCAATGTCTAAGCATCCTTTCCGTGAAGAAATTCTTCCTGATGTCCAACCTAAAACTCTCCCAGCACAGCTTGAGGCTGTGTCCCGTTGTCCTCCTGCTTGTTACCTAGAAGAAGATGCCGACCTCCAGCTTTTTAAGGTAAAACTTCCGGTTTTTCTGCTAACGTATTAATTCTATGTTGCGCCCAAACAAGTTCCGACTCTTGTCACACTCCTTTAAACCCCATTCGATCTCTGCGCGGCACCACCTTATCTCGCTGCAAACCCCCGGGCAGACCGTGCTGCCCTCACCGCGCCGCTCCCAGCCCGGTTAAACCCTCCCGGATCCCCGCCGGCCCCCGCCCCGCTCACACTGGTTGTGCGTGGTGTGGTTCTTGGACTTGGCCATGGTCGCACCTGCGGGAGAAACACACACGGCTCAGCCGGGCCGGGCTGGCGAGGGACGCCCGGCTCCCGCTCAGAGCCCGCCCGGCCCTGAGCCCCGACTATCGCCCCGCTCCGACAGCCCCGGCCCGCGGATGGGCCCGGATGGACTCGGATGGTGCCGGATGCCGGGGCCTCCCTCACCGGAGCCGCGCTCGCCGCCGCCGGACCGGAAAAGAGAGAGTACCGCGGGGGCTGCCGGGAATCGGGGCCGGGCCGGAACCCTGAGTCCTGTAGTTCCGCCCGGCAGCCTCCCCGTGGTTTTCCCGCACCGCTGCTCTTTGCCTACAGCGGCCCGGCTGCCGCGGCCGCCGCTCCCGCCCCGGGAGGGACCTGAGGCCGCCGCCGCTGCCCCCCGGGAGGGCCCCGCCGCGGCAGGGCCCGCAATCCCCAGCGACGTGGCGGAGCCCGGTCCCTCGGCGATGCGTTCCCCCAGCAACACGGTTCCCACCAACACGGTCCCCCCACTAACAGGCCCCCCGAGCATGGCCGCTGCCGGCCCGGCCCGGGGAGCCGAGGCCGCCCTGCGCTGCCCGACCGCTGGGGGAGCCTGAGGCCCTCGGCCCCGCCGGCATCGGGGTGCAGTTTATCTGCTCCACGCTCGGGCAATACAGTCACGGCCAGGCCATGCTGCTCCCGGCGGGTCCATTCAATGCCGCTCTTCTTTATTTGCGTGCAGCACCAGAGGCCGCGAACGGCTCCGTTTACTTTCAGACACTCGGCAGCTTTGGCTGTGCTGCCTCGGTGACTCCCGAAACCCCCCTATGCCCAGCAAAGACGTGGACGGTGCAGGGGTTTGTGCTGTGTCTGACCACGCTGGCCATGCTGCCAGGTTATAAAGATACAGAGACTTGGGTATTTTATTAAGGGAAAGACACTGAAATGATGACTACGATGGGAAAACTTCCTCATGGAAAGGGTAGATACTACAATGGGCTGCCTAGTGAGGTGGTGGAGCCACTGTCCCTGGAGGTGCTCAAGGAAAGACTGGATTTGTGGTCATGGATTGGAACATCTCCCGTGGAGAAGTGTCACAGGAATAAGGGGAACCAAAGGCCAAGCTTGCCCAAGCCCCTTGGGTTGTATTTGTTGACCAACTGCAGCATTTCTGGCCAAGGCTGCTGTGATTTCAAATGGGAACCTCTGAAAAATGAGCAGAAAAGGCCCAGGCTCTTTTGCATTGCAAGAACACGCTGCCATCTTTTTATGGCATTGCCTTTATTTTACAATGAGAGGCACAAGTGAATTGCTTAAAGTAACCAGGACTGAAAAAAAACAGCCCAGAGACCAAAAGCCCCATAACCAGTTCAGAGAGTGAACTGTATATTTTTTTCCAGTGGCTGATTGCTTGCAGAGCAATTGCTGCTCTTCCTCAAGTTCAGATACCTATAAACAAGCTCTTCCTATTACAAAAATAAGGAAAAATCCATTATCCTTGGTAGGTGGGCAATGCTGATGAAAGGAAAATAGGCAGGAAAAAGAAAGCTAATGCAGTTTAATTTCAGTATTTCTCTTATTTTGAGCAAGACCTAAGATGCAAAGTGTGTTTGGCCTAATTTCCCACCCCCACTCTCATTCTGGGCAACTACTGTTAGCAAATAGTGTAAAAAGAGATGAAAACAGCAATATTCTTTTACAGGCATTTTACACTTGGAATGTGAAGGTCTGCTCAAAATCCTCCTTGATATGCAAACCTCTGACTTTTTAAACTGCTGTTTTTTAAAATTCCTTCCACTGTAGTGAGCTGCAGTCTTAAAACATTTGCACATCACTGTGGCCAGCTAATTGCAGCCAACAGTAGAGAGAAATCCTGACTTTCCTGATAATGCAAAGAGCCACACTCAGTGGAAGACAGAACTGAATCCCAGAAGTGTGTTTGCCTTCATTGCATTACAAAAGGCAGAAAGGCTGCCAGGCCCCCTCAGCTTGGCCATGAGATGATGAAAATTCTTGATCTTTTAAACTAATTTCTGAGCCTTCCTCCATAGCAAGAAACAGAAGGGTTTACCAAGTTTTCAGGGTCTTGCTATAATTATTGCTGTTGGAGAAATAATTTCAATACAGCACTAATTTGCTTTTTCCCAGCTGCTGCTGAGGCCACTCAGATGAGCAGTCAGACAGGTGGGGTTTAGAGAAGCTGTGCTTAATGCCCTGGTGATTACAAGATCCATATGCCAAATTATGAAAATAAAACTGTGGAAGAGCATTCAGTTCATGGGGCTGAGTGTAACATGTTCAGGGTAGTTTATAAATCCCTGCAAACCGATGCAGAGGACCAGGTAAAAAAGATGATCCAAGGCAGGATCAAGCCCCCTTGAATTTCTCCCGTGCCCTGATGAGCTGCTATGCCTCTAATTATGGTGTTACTGAGAACGATTGGCCAGTTCAAAGTCTTTAGTCACACTTCTAGTGATTACAGACTTAATTAGGGCATGTTAGCCCAAGTGTCCTCTATTAAAGGAGCTGTGCTCGTTAAATAGGATGGTAATTACTCCAGCTGCAAAACAATTATGAAAAAAATCATAACATAAATATCTCACAGTGCCTTTGACAACTGTATCTCAGTTGCTGTCCTTGCATCACACACACTTACGCTGATTGATCTCTGTCAGGTTTGTCACGGTTTTCATGCTGACACCCCATTTCAGCAGCCTCCCCTACCTTGCCTCCTCCCTCCCTGTGAGCTGACTCTGACTTGGAGTGAAGAATTACTGTGGCTGCCCCCATTCAGTAATGCCAGGGACTATTGTCCAGCGTGGTGCTGGTGCCAGAGCTGAGCCAGGCTGAGTTTTACAAGGCTTGAACAGAGGTTGGGTCTGGTCATTTCCCAAAACATGAGGAAATTTCCTCCCCATTTCCACAGGAAGAAGACAGGAAAGTCCATGTTCATGTAGGATGCTGGACACAGCATGACAGCGCAGCTCCCCAGTGCCCTGAGCACAAAAGCAGTGATAAACACTTTCAGGTGTTGATTAGGGGTCCAGCTGCCTTTGCTTGGCACTGACTGTGGGGCACCCCTACAAACTGCTCCCTCGTGGGGAGCTATCAAGCAGTGGGGAGAGTGCAGTGATACTTTAGGCTGTCCCTGCTGGCTCACATGGAAAATTCCCACCCTGGGGTGCTCCCAGGGCGGCTCAGGCACTTCACTCATCACCCCCATTCCCACCTCGCCCTGCGGACACCACCGCAGTGCAGCTGCTGCGTGCAGGGCTGTGCCATGTCAGGGAGAGCACCCTGTGGGATATGGCCACCTTCATCCCCCTCCTTCACCCCAGCAAGCACAGCCAGGACTGGGCTGTCTGACAGGTCCCCAAGAGGTCTCTGCCCTGGCAGGTGCTGGTGGCTTTGGGGCGATTTTTTTTTTTGTTCCCAGCCTGTGAACAAACAGGGCTTGGCTGTGCTGTAAAGCCGAGCGATGCTGCAGGGGAGTGAGGGTGATGGACAGTCCCCGGGGACAAATGGCCAATATGCCTCCGGAGAAGCCAGGAACAACGGGGCATGGAGGCACTAGAGGGAGCCTGAGCATAACAGATCCCGCTCTGGCTCCGAGTGGGAGAAGTAGTCCCGCTCGGGGAGCGGGGGTATCACCAGCGAGTAACAGCAAGTTTCACACAGCAGTTTCCCCCTTGACCTGGCATCCTGCCTCGCTGTGCCTTGTTTTTCCTCCTGACAGCTGTTATAATTTCCTTGAAGGCATAAAGAAATCGTTTCAGTGATGGAAAGTGCCAGTCAGCCAGCAGAGAGACAGCTGGCTCTGTGCTTTTGGGATAGGAGGTGAGAAAAACCACTGGCAACCGGTGGCAATTGTCAGATGGGAGGGTTCAAGAGAAGAGGAATCCTTGCAAGGCAATGGAGAGCAGAAGTGCTGGTCCACAGCTGCAGACATCCCTGTGGGAAGGGGAGCTGTCATGGCACAGTGCTCCTGCACTGATGGCGGGGACATGGGAACAGTAGCTGAGGCTTATGTCCTCCACTGGTGCACTCCAGTTAGCACCGGTTAGGAGAGCTGAGACACAGGCTGGAGATGTGCAATCTTTTATTTTTCCCATCAATATTTTCATTGGCTTTGGATGAGGAACAGGATCACTGGCTGAATGTCCCTCTGCCACTGTCACTAAGGATCAGTACGAAGAGTAAGAGTCTCTGGCTCAGCTGCAGGTGGGCAGTGATGGGGCAGGGACTGGGGAACAAACACTGCACTGTGTTTAGCCACAGTGGGGAGATGGATGTGTCAGTACATCTGAAAAGAGCATGTTCTTTTAAAATGTTTGCAAGGGGCCAAAATTTGTTTTTAAAAGGGGTACTTGAGTTCAGCGCAGTAGAAATCAGAGCAGATGAGTGAGGAGGGACCAGAAACAAATCCTCCATCACCCCTGGCTGCTGTTGGAGGCTTTCATTCCCCCCTCAGATCAGCCCAGACCTTCCATACATATTGCAGAAGCGTGTTCCTGTAAGCAGCTTCCTACCATGAAGACAGGAGAAAAAATCAGGCAGGAGCCTGAAGTGCAGCCCTGACCTTTCTCTCCAGGACTGCCACCTCCTCCCACTCTCCCTGGAGCTGGCACTACTAACAACTGGTTTCCTCTTGTTATTTTTCCACCTCCACTCCTTCCTCCAGAGGGGAGGCCGTGCTGGTGGCCCACGTACCAGTGACTCACAGGCTGGGACCTGCGAGGAGCCAGCTAAGCCTGGCCAAACATAGTAACATCTCATTTTCCATTGCCTACACCCTGGATGCTGCTTCTGGCTGGGTTCATCACTGGAGACCTCCTCCAGCTACCTGTGGAGTTTGGGAGGACCAGCAGGAGTTGGGCTGAGATGGAGCAGCCCTTGATGCAGATAAATTCCATCTTGGTCAGTGTTTATCCAGCTTGCTTATAGCTGAAACCCATGAGATGTTCTGGACATCAAACAGGGCTTTTTAGGCTTGGGAAACATGTAAATAAAGACATATATATAGGACTGCACAGTTTTTCCATTTTTCTGGAAGCGTTTGAATGATTTGAGGGGAGCTTAGGGGTTTAAAAGCTGATTCCCCATCTGTGTCAATCAGCCTGGTCCATCTGGCTGGATGTCCCCAAATCAACAGATGACAACTGCAATCCCTGAACCGAGCCTGGGACACCTGCAGGGTGGGGAATGATGGTCTGCAAAGGTGGAGGAGCTGCCGTGGTTGGAAGCAGGGAATGGGAAAGAGCTGAGGGATGCCCAGGCTGGCAGCAGCGGAGCAGGGAGACGCAGCTCCTGGGCAGCTGCATCCCGAGGAGCAGGTCCCTGCAGCTCCGTGCGGGGGACAGCGCCAGGAACGGAGCAGCCATGTGTGCGCAGCCCACGCTTAGTGCTTTAATGGGATTTTCCAGAACACTTTTTGCCCCAGTAACGGAAAAGGAAGCTCGCCTGCCGCTTCCCAAGGCTGGGGTGAACGTGTGCAGGCGACGTGACACCTGCTCAACCCGCACTTCCCGAGCGCCCGGCTGTTCCCAAGGAGGGAGCGGATCCGCAGGCACAGCGTGCACCGAGCAGCTGATCGCTGCGGGGAGGAGGCACACGGAGGCGGCTGGGAGAAGCGGAGAGGGCTGACCTAAATAGATGCTCAGCTAATTTATTCATTTCTCTGCTTTATTATTTAACACAACTTCGAAACAGCTCAGGACTTCTGGTTCCTCTCAGCTCTGCTGCTGACGTTGGGATGGGGTTATTTTTTACCTGATTTTGCTGCCTTGCTCGGCACCCCTCTCTCCCAACAGGCTGGCCAGGCACACTGTGGGAAAGCTCCAAAACAACCACTTTCTAGCCTGGAGCACAGAAAGGACTTATTTCAAGTTATTTTGGGCTTTTGCTTCACCTCCTGCCTAAGAAGCTGTTCGAATTTTGGCCTGCTTTATGCATTGCTAATAGGGAGATTTATCTCCAACTTAGCTGGCTGAGGAGGGGATTGGTGGGTTCATGCAGCACGAGGCAGCCTTCAGCCTCCACCGACATCTTCCTTCAGGCAGGCTGCCAAAGGCAGCCCCAGGCTCTGCAGCACAGGGGCTTTCAAGGATAAACCTGGAGCCTGTCTTGCTTCCAGCCAGCCTCCTCTCTCCTCAAATCTTAGCAATCCCCTGAAACACTGTCCAGGAGGAATGTATTACTAGAAGGACACGGAGCCCCAGCTGCTGTGAGAGCTGTTCAGGCTGTGGTTCACCCCACGGGCTGCACGTGTCCTCTGTGAGCCCACGGCACGTTTTAGCACTGCTGAGCTTTAAAAGCCACAAGCTGGAGGAAAAAAAAATTGATGCCTGTGCAGGTTGTCTGAACCCCTGCACCATTTCTGCACAGGCACAAGGGACACGGGCAGAGCTGCTCCACGTGAAGTGACTGCTTCCCAGGATTCAAATCATACAGCACCCAACTTGTGCCAAGCAGGGCCTTTAATTTTTCATTACAGTTCATCACTTGATGTATGAATTTAGGCCAGTGTTGTATACAGTTACCCAGCCCCTCTGTTATGATTTTAAAACTGGATTATTCATCGACCTGCTTGATGCCTTACAGATTTCTAAGCAGTAAAATGAGCCCCGATGCTGTTTAGCTTGGCAGCAAGGGCATCTCAGCTCACTCGCCTTCACACTGCTGGAGAGTTTGGTGATAGTGCTGGGAGTGAGATAGTGCAAATTAGCAGAAATGAAGCAGTTAAGGAGGCTGCAAGTTAAAATCTTCCAAACCAGCAGGCACCAAAGGGAAACAGTCGGGCGTGGGGCTGTGAAAGTCGGTGCTGCTTCCCTGGCACAGTCAGCTCCTTCTCCTGCCTTCACTGGTTAAACTGGGGCAGTGTGAATCCTGGGCAGGGTCCTGTGCTGGCAACCCACAGGGTGTGCAGCCTGGCCTGTGTCCGGCTTTGATCTGAAGGGCTTTGTGGTAGTTTTTAATATAAAGTGATAGTTTGCTCTGAGAGCCTTGCAAGGCCAAAAAGAATGAACATGGAAAGGACAGAGGCAGTCCAAGTGAAGTTTCTCTTTCCCTCCCTATACCCAGGACTAGATTTTGGTGGATGATGGCCCAGATTGCCTAATGAGGGGAGAAAGGCCCTACATCCTACACACTCTGGAGCCTGGGGTTTTGTTCCCTTGCACCATAATTGGACAGGGATGATTAGGATGGAGTTAAGGGTAAATGAGCGTCACCCTGGGAGTTAGGATCCTTCATGTGGGCACAGCTTCTGCCCTGCAAGAGAGGGGAAAGTCCCTTAATGAACCAGAGTGGGCAGCAGGCTGGAGGTGAGGGCTGCGGTGTGGCTGCCAGCTCGCCTTTATCTGCACAGAGAGGATTACTGGGAAGCCATGTTGACAAATGCTGTGGCTAAAAAGGAAAATGAACTTCCTCACAAAGATAGTTTGTTTGTACAAAGAGGGGAGAGAATAAAGAAGCTGCCAAAAATGCTGACATTAAACCCGCTGCTTACCTGCAGCTCATCTGATACCATGACTGAAACCTCTCATTTGCAGCAACATAATCCAAGATGTTCTTTCTGCAAAGCAAAAAAGTAGGTTATTGTTCAAGCAGAGCTGGGGAGGGATAAAGAGACAAGCAGGGCCTGATCCTGCCAGGTTCTGTGTGTTCTGCCCTCTGAGCAGGGTTAAAACCCTCGCTGGCAGCCTGATTTGGAAAGAACTTGCACAAAGAACTTGCACAAAATCTCTTTCCAAACCTTTAGGAAAGGGCTTCCCATGCTGCAGAGGCAGGGCAGGAGGCAGAGCATGGGGCTCCCAGCCCTGCCTTCAGCTCCTGCACCTCTAGCCCGGGGACCTGGAGAAAAGAGACACGAACCCTAAATCCTCAGCACTCTTGTAGCTCATCTCACCTTCAAAGTGCTTCCTTGGGAGAGAATTAATGACCCTCCACAAAACTAGGGCTGCCCTTTCCCCCTCCTCCCCGCTTTCTTTTGGATGCATTACCTGCTTCAGCCACTGGGTTATTCCCCCTTTCCCGGGATGCAGAGATGCTGCACACAAGCTTTGCTCAGCAGCATTGAAATCCTCCCCTCTGCAGCACCGAGCAGATCTTGTGCTATTTCTTTTCCTGCCTTTAGATGTGCAGAAATCCATTTGGCTGTGTTCTGCTGATTGATTTCAGCCGTGGTTCTGTAACAGGATCTTTTCAGAGGGTCTTGCTAATTAAGAAATCCTGTCCCCATCAAAACCACTAATGCAAACACCTGTTGATGTGCTCCCCGCACCTTTTTGGGGCCCACTGCAGCCACCCTGTCTCTCTTGGGAGGCTGCTTCTTATCCTGGGTGTCAGCAACAGAAGGTTCCACAAATGCTGTCCTTGGATATTAAAGACATAAATTACTGAGCTGCCCTTCCACAAAATCCATGCTGAGAAATCACTGACACCGTCCTTTTTGCATAATTCAAATGAAAACCTGATTGCACCACAGCTGCAGGAGAAGGGACTGGGGGTTGGCAAGCAGGTTTGGTGCGGAGTTCACAGCTCCCACCGAGGAGCAGTGCGGTGCAGGCCACCACAGGGGCTGCGCCTGGGACATCTGTCTGCTTTAAATAGTGCTTGTGCCCACCCTGTTCTGGAAATGGTGCTCGGGGACACCGATTTCAGCCTGGCACCAGCTGCTTCCCTATGACAAAATGGGTTTTATTAGGAAAATAATATGGGCTGTGGCAACACCTCCATTAGCCCTGCTGCCATCCCATCCCCTGACAGCCAAGTACCACAATAACTGAGCTGGTCCACATGGGAGTGATGCACTGGGACACAGGACTGCCAGTGAAGGAGGAACACAGCCCTCCTCTCATGTCAGGATGGCCTGATTTATGATTTGGCTTGCATTAAAACACAATTTCACCCACAGTAATTTTACCCAGGCTTTTCAAACACTTCATCAACCCAAATAAATCCTTAGGAAGTCTCTGGCAGGTGGACACCTTCAAATATCCTTGGCACTCAGCAAACCTGATACATCCAGAGAGGATGGGGAGGGCAGAGTGCCTGACTAAGATCTGGAGGCAGGTGAACTTCAAGCATTTTCCACTAAAGCTCCAAAGCTGTAGCCTCATTCAAGTGTTTCAGTATAAGACATCAAGATGTGGTCAGGAAGAGGATGCAGGACAGACCTCAGGAGTCCTTACTCTCTCCAGACATGTAGAAGATCTCTCTTTTCCCCCTGAGTCTGCGTCATCGTGCTGCCACCCCTTCAATAGCTGCAGAATCCTGAAAAATTAACAGCTAGAGGTTTTTCTTGATTGCTCTGGCCACCTGAAACAACCTTCTGTTCAGATGGAAGCACTGAAGTGTTTCTTAAAACAGCTCTTCCTCCTGTCATTAAATATTTAAGAGAGCAGCACCAGGGGAAACCATGAGCTTTTATGGAGGCAGGATGGCACAGTGCTGGGAACCACGCGGAGCCCGATTTAAATAGTAATGAGATGGCAGCACCGCTCGGTTTTATCCTCCCGTTGCCCCCCTCGCTGCGGCGCTCCCCGCAGCATGCCCAGCATCACATCCCTGGCATCGCATCCCCGGCATCGCATCCCCGGCATCGCATCCCCGTCCCACCGCATGCGGGTGCGTGGGGTGCGCTGGCTGGGATGAGTTCGTGCTCTGCCAGGCCGTCCCGGGTTGCAGATCTGCTGAATGGAATCTTGATGACCTGGAAACCAAGCGCTTGTCAGCACTGCTGGGAACACAGCGGTGTCCGAGCGCCGCTCGTGGGTGGGAGCAGAGCCTGGAGCAGTCGTGGCTGCAGAGGGGTCGTCCCTTTGCGACCCCATCACCACTTTCCCTGCTCTGCCTTATTTTGGGGGAGTGGAGGGTGGCAGAGGGAGGGGGACTCCGTGCTCTGCAGTTGCTGTAGCAACTGCGGTGTCTCTGGGCGGCAGAGCACACGTTTCTTGCAGTCATCCCGAGTGGGAGCTCCTGAACTGAAAGCAGATTGATTTTTCCCCTGCTAGATAAAAGCCCCCCCCTCTGCCATCCCCTCCCCCAGCAGCCAGAGCCCAGGGGGACTAAGGAGCACATGGGCACCAGCCCAGGGCCGACCCGCAGGGATGCTGCCGCCTCCGGCTGCTCCCGGGAAATCTTCTGCACATGAGTCAAAACCTCAGCATCTTCTTGAAACCCTTCGCTGATCCCTCTCGGCTCCTTGGCAAGGACAACCTGCCTTTCCCTAATCCAGGCCCCAAGGCAGGGTGGGTGCTGCAGCCATCCAGGCTCATCCCTGGGGCAACTCAGACCTGAATTAATTTCCACATGAAACAGAGCATCTGCTTTGGTGAGGAGGGACCAGTCATGATCAAAACATTCTCAGAAGAGGAGAATCAGCATAAGCTTTTCTGGGCAGTGATTTTTAAATAATAGAGCCTTTATCACAGGCTGGATTCATTTGGTGCCCATTTCCCGCCACCTGATAAGACTTTCCCTCCCAAATCCGTTACTCCCCTATTTCCATCACCTTTGTAGATCACAAGCCCTGGCCTGCTCTCTCTTAATTTTCCCTCCGAGAAACTGGAGAAACAGAGTTCCTTGAATCAGCTCTTGGAATGTGTTGGTGCCTCTCCTCTGAGCCCCAGCCCCTTGGCCACTGCACTGGTGTTTGATCCCGAGCCCCCAGTGTCCCACCCTTGTGTCAGAACCGTCCTTGTGCCTCCTGCCACTGCAGGAATCCATTTGGAGCCCATCAGCCTCATTTGGGCTCTATCTTGTATATGTGACATCTCTTTTTTCCTCTGCCACTGACTTTATGTTTGGTTCCAATAAAGCATATCCTGCTGGCCAGCACATCCAACAGCCCCCATCAGCAGGTGGACACACAGGAGGACAAAGCAAACAAAGCTTAGTGCCAAGGCTCCAGTGTTGCTCATCACTCATGGCCCTCACTTGCATCTCTTTTGGTTTCACTTGCAGAGTTAAGCCCTGGCCTTGCACAAATGCAGAGACCTGCCCTGATTTTCCAGAATGCCATAAGCTCTGATCCAGCCTCTTCACCACTTGTCTTTGGGATGGCTGCCAGGGAGGGCAGGAATTGCAAGGAGGGCTGTTCTTCATGGGAGGGGGAAGAAAAAAGGGAGTGAGTTAAGTTTCCCACGTTCAGAGTCCATCCTTTAAGCATTTCCTGGTGGGAACCAAATCTTCCTTCTGCATGTGATCACCTGCACCACAAGATAAGAGATGAGCAATGCTCAGGCAGGGGCTGTGGTAACCCAAAATAGGTTTTTTCTCTGTAATTATTACTTAAGGTGCCATTTCTTAGCCAGTGTTTTTGGGGCTGCAGCTGGAGCTTTATGCTCCCTGGGAAGTTTTCTTGAAGAACAGGTTGGCCAGTTGGGGAATGTTTCACTGCTATTTCCAGCCTGGGACGTTTTCCTCTTTTTTTTTTTTTTTTTTTTTTTTTTCAAAGTACAACAAAAAACCTGTCAACAAGTCACAAAAGAGTGATCTCAGTCTAAAATACGAGCCCTGGCACGGGAGGGCATTTGACTCAGAAGCCACTTCCCATCTTTGGAGACTTGAAGTATGTTCCACTTCGTCATCCCAAAGGTCTTTAGGCGCTTATAAAAACAGAGTTTATTTATCCACAGTCAGAACAGCCTATCTATTATCTTGAAGGCTGAATTCAGAAAGTTTCTTCAGAAATTTATTGGTTTCATTCCTACCAGTCTGAACAGAAGTTTTCCACAAGGTCTGTCAAAATACAAATGTCTCAATTCCAATTTCCCTCGGTCTTTAGCAAGACATCACATTAATTGTGTTAAAAAGCACTTTTATTAGTTACTGAGAAAGCAGAAGTCTGGCAGCTCTTCTTGACCACGAGCTATTCACTTTTGTGAAGTCTCCTTTAACAGTGCTTTGATCCAAAGCAGTGGTTTTCTCCACCAGCAAATTCAGCAGTGCCTGGAGCCAAAGGGACCAGCTCCAGGCAACGATTATTGGCTGCAGGTTTGAAGGGCTCCTACTGCTGCCTGGGCAAAGCCTTTCTGTTCCTCTCGAGGCTTTTCACATCCCCATTGTCAGAACAAATGGAGTGGGGGAGGCACATGGTCAGCCTGAGGCCAGGGAGATCCAGGAGCACAGGCAGGAATGCAGACAGGATGCAGGAGTTTCATCCCCACCTGTGACACTTCTGGGAGGGCTCAGTGAACCATCAAACAGCTCGTAGGGGTTTTGCTTTAGTCTACTTTTGCATAAGGCTGTTCCAGCCAAAAGAGCCCAGTCTGGTGGCAGTGTGGCATCTATCTTGCAAGGGAAAGGTGGTAATGAAAAAAGCCACCAATTCCCACTCCTCCAAGGGGCAAGGAAATGATATTCCCCATCTGATGTCCATGGGATGCTCTGGGATTGCTTCTGACAACATTCAGTCATTCTGGAGCTGGGTGAGCAGCCAGAAACTTCCAAACTTCCTACCTGCTGCCTCACATCAGCCCTCCTGACTTCCTGAGCCAACACCAGAGTCTGAGGAGCAGGATGGGCACTCAGCACATGAGCCAGCTGCAGGATCCATGCAGTTCCCTGGGAAATAAGCACCATGGTGAGATACAGCTGGGTCATTAGCATTAAAGGAAAATCTCAGCTTTGCTACATGTTTCCTGTTGACTGTCCCATTTTAAACAAGGTGACAGGCATTAAGTGGCATCAATGGACACGAATTGAGGCTGGCCTTTCCCTCACAGGACTTTTCTGAGCACCTCCAATGCCACTCCAAACTGAGTCCCTGCTTACGCTTCAGCTCTGGAAATACTTGTGGGAGTTCCAACACACACGTTCAAGCCTCTTGTGGAGGAAGGCATTGGTCTGATAATTGAGACATTAATGCTAAAAGACTGAGCAGAATTCCCTTGGCTGGCATGGCTTGGCTGCTGGGAGCTTATGAAAATAAAATAAATAAATTGGGACTTAGTTGAAATAGCCAACAGATTGAAACCTGGAGATTTCCAGAAGCAGCTGTGCTGGAAAGGAGCATGTGTAAAGGGTTGGAGGATCTCTCCTGTGGACGTGTAAATAGCTCAGCACTGATGTTGCAAGTTGCAAATGTTGGCAGGGCTGGCAGAATTGCACCCATCTGACTGCATCAAGACCTCCAGAAACACACTCACACTGTCATCTTCCAGCCAGGCATGTGCAGATGCCCCTGCAGAAGGATGGCCAAGACAAGCACAGGTGAGAGCCCAAGATCCTTTGGGAGCAGTGAAGTCCCTGCAGAAATACTTTGTTGGATGCTCAGGTATCTGTGGAGGGATCTGTCAGTCAGCAGAAATCCAGAGAGGGGAGATTTCAGACGGGAGGAAAAGCTGTGCCACCCAAAAAGTGCAGCCCAGCTCTTGTCACAGCCCTCTGTAATCCACTCACTGGGGAAAAGAAAAGCTCTTAGGCTTGAGGATGGGTATCTGATACACAAATCTCACAGCTCCTGCCCTCACAGAGCAGCTGAAGATATGTTGATCAGAAAAATGCCTTCTCAACCTCCCTTGCTGTCCAAGGAGAACCCGATATCCTCTTACCTTACCTTTGGTGGCAAAGGATCCAGCCTGTGGGGCAACCAGCATCAGGAAGAGCCTTAATTCAGCACAGACCCTTAATCTTTTTCTTTAGTACTTCACTCAAAATTTTAGACCACAGACGTGGCAATTAAGGGCTGAGCAAGGTCTGGTCACAGCTTCTGCATGGGACATGGCTCCTCCATCAGAGATCAAGCACCAGTGCGAAAATGTTCTGGAGAGACCTAATTGCCTGTAATTTAGCCCAATTTTGCTTTCAAGCACTGGCCCAATCATGATTTCTGGAGGCCAGATGGTGCAATTCATTGGGTGTCTGGACCTGATGCTCTCACACGTGCTGGTTTTACACCAGTATGATCCAACAGCCTCATCAGAGCCACCCCTGACTTCTACTGGCTCAATGAAGAGGAGAATCTGGCATTTCCATTATTTAGCCTGTGGCCACAGCCCCATCCAGCCTGACAAACAGCCCTGTCACATGCCTTTTGCACAGCAGGGGAGAGCCTCAATTACCCAGTGGTGGCCACGCATAGGCCACCAGCTCCGCTGTTTACAGGAAGCACCAGCACGGAGCATGGAATTAGAAAGACCACAAGGAAGTGAGGGATTATTTACTGGAGATTAAAGGACATGGAAAAACCACAGGACAAATCAGTGGGGCTTAAGCAATGGTAGCTGCTATTCCAGTCTTCCAGCTGCCAGCATTCATACTGGTCATGCTGTGATGGGAGAACTGGGGAAGAATTCAGGACAGGAGGCTGCTCTGCTTTTGGACCAGTAAAACACACCAAAGAATAGTCCCCAAACCTGTTGAAAGGACAGGAGGGATGTCTTTTTCCTTCCTCAACCACTCCCATGTGTCTTCCCTTTCCCCAGGTGAGATTCCTGCTTCTGGACTGCCTCTCCTGGCCAAAGAGCTCTGGCCAGACTTGCCTGTCAGCAAAGTAACTGGGATGTGCCCATGGGTTAAGCCCAGATGAGTCCAGATAAAGCATATCCTCAAACCTGGAAAGTCCAACTGCCTGTGTGTTCACCTAATTTTTGGTGAGATCTGCTTTTCAGCTATGTCTGGCCACCAGGATTTCAGTGGTTGCTGGTGAGCTCTGACATTTGGACTGTGACTGGACCTGGTCTCATATCAGTGTGTGCCCACCTCTTCCTGCAGCTGTAGATACACAACTGCTGTCCCTGGGGCTCTCCAGGATGGCCACATTCACAACCACACTTTCCCTTGACAATCCTGCAAGGTTTTCCAAATGCCTGGCTATACTTCCTAAAGCATTTTGCTCCTGGCAGGTAAAGCTGTTTGCAGTGCTGCTGTCCTTGTCCCACAGCCATGCTGGCAATATTGCCATCGCTAGTCTCCTGTCACGGGCAGAAGGTTTTGGGATAGCATCCAAACTCCTCCACCATGCCCCTTCTCAGGGAGTCAGGTGAATCTTTGGCTGTCTCTCTTTTCCAAAGACACACATGTCACTCTATCATCTCCTCCCCCAGCCTCTGCTGCATCTCAATGCCACATATCAACAGGCCACCACTATGTGCCACATGACAACATCCCCCATCCATCCCCACATTGATACAGACTCAGCTTCCACCACCACCAAAGCAGCATCTCCAGCAGCACTGGGGCCCCTTGTGCTCAGTGTGGGACGGTGATTCAGCTCTGACTCAGTGGGAAGTGGCCACTGCTCCCTGCATGGTCCATAGTGGAAATTAGAGAGCTCTGGCAAAGGCAGCAGGGAGGGAGGGGGGCTCCCCTTGGTGAGGAGGAGCCCACAAGAGGCTCCCACTGACATTTCCCTCTCTCTGTATCCATGTGGCTGAGGGAACACAAATGTCATTGCCCTCATGTTTGACCAGAGCAGCGCTTGGCTGCTGGTGCCATACCACGGGCTCCACCTCGAAAGCAAACAGAAGCTCAGTAGATTTTTCTTACAACAAATAGAGAGAAAAGAAAGCATGAACGAGCTTATTTTACAACCTCAGAGGAATACCCAGCCATTGTTAGCTTGACACAGGCTGCAAAAAGTGATGGCTAAGAAAATAAAACTTTACTCTTTCCTGTATGTGTTGGCTGAAAAATAAAACCCTTCCACAGGCCAGCAGCAGCGTTTCCATCAGCTACATGGCTGATCCACAACTCAGTGACTTCCAGAGCAGGACCTGACCTGCTGCACATAACAAAAGGAAATTGAAAAACTGGGTTTACATCATTTTTGAAGAGTCTTGAGGCATGCTGTGCCCCAGCCTGCCCTCCTCCACACAGGTGCCCTCAGCACCATGTCCCATCCCAGGCTTGCAGCAGTTGGAGGGAAGGCAATGCCATCCATCTGTGAACACTAGCATAGAAACTCCTCAAAATATTTCCTTCTCCCTGTTCTCTGCAGATAGAAAACCTTGCCACAAGATCAGACAATGTTCAGTCCCAGCTGAGGCTCAGGCACCTGCAATGAGTATCTCGGAGCTGACGGGACACCGAGGGTGACAACCTCTGCCTCAGAGAACCAGCACTGCCAATAAATTGGTTCAATGACACTTTCTCCCCTCAGAGATGAGTACTAAGAGCCAGGGCATGCAGAGAAAATAGCCATGCCACAGATGCTCAATTAATTAACTCAATTAATTTTTACCAGGGCCGCTTGGGTCATTCATTGTAGCTGTCTGTGCCGGGAGAGCCGGGCGCCGTCTCCTGCTGCAGCCTCGTCTGAAGCAGTAACGTGGCTCTGGAGATGTATTCCTCTCCACTCACCATATAGTTTGCTTCTGTCACCAATCCATATAATTTCCCCTTATTACTGAAGTGGTAAAATCAACCTCAGGAGCTCAGAGTGTAGGAATAGGCCTTGACAGTTTGGAGTCTGCAGCTGTCTTGTGCAGTTCAGTCACATATGAAGGGAAAGAAAAAAATCCCATTAATAAATTCAATTCCCTCCTCAGTAATTTCACCCAAACAAATTTCCCACCCAAACTTGTGCTTTTTAAAAGACTGGTTTAGAAAGCAGGAAGTGCTAGTAAATACACTCCTTCCCTGTCACAGAAGCAATTCCACTTTCAAACACATCTGACATCAGAGACTGGCTTGGATTTTTATGGCTCATGCTATTTTTCCTCCTTCATTCAGCATTCAAAATGGCTGCATAAAGGAGTTAAACCAGAGCTCAGTGATCCCAAGGCATTGCTTCCCTCCATCCTTCTGCCTTGTGTTCCAGGGGTCCCAGGAGCAGTAACGTGCAGGGCAGAGGTGGCTGGGGTTGTGTCTGGGACTGTTTCCTGCATATCCTTGCGTGCATCCATGGGTGTGCCAGGTTAGGGAATAAAAGATGTTTTTGTAGACCTCTTTTGAGGTCTATAAAGTCAGGAGACCAGCTCTCTCACTGACACCAGCAGAGAGCAAAATGGGTCGCAGGCTGTGGCTCCAACCCATGGCCTGTTGGAGAAAGGATGCTCCAGGGAGAAGGTGGGGTCTCATCCTTTGCAGCTGCACACCCACACGTGGCTGGGCAGTGCCTGTTCCAGCAAAACCATCAGCCAGGGTCTTCAGGGGGTCAATGATCCAACAAATTCCAGGGAGGGACAAAAATGGGATTTCGCTTTAACGTGGGAACATGTTTTTTTTCTTTTTTTTTTTTTCTTGTGTACCTATGAAATGGCCAAAGTTTTTCAGGTGTGCTCCACAGCCTGGCAAGAGCCTCTTCCCATGCTGGGCCATCCTTCACCACCTGGTTACCTGGGGAGGAGAGGGCCTGTTCAGGGGGATGTATCCCGATCCGGGATTTCCTGGATTCCCCTGCACTGAGCGGGGAGCAGCGGCTGCCACGAGAGCCTCGTTATGTGGAGGCACAGGCAGGGGACTGGCTTGGTGACAGCAAGTCTGCTCAGTCACAGCTCAAATGGCTTAATAGAAACTGGATCCAACTGGTCCAGCCTTGTGGGTTTTGATTTAAACTGCAGTTATAGGGTGTGATTAGAGGCGGGGGACGCTGTGCCAAGAGCTAAGATGTGAAGCAAATAACATATATTAAGAAAAAAGTCCTTCATCGTTCCCCTAAACCTATGTGTGTTTTCCCATCATTAACCCTTTGCCTGCTGCTGCCAGATACCCAAGGAAATCCTGGGCTGTCTGAGGATGTCTTTGTCTCTGCTGCTTAAATCTACAGAGGTCTGTTAGCACTGCAGAGGAATTTGACCAGTGAAGTACTGACATTTATGGATTTGCTATTAATAATAACCACAGCAGAGCTTCATAAGGACCAACTGAGTATTTCCTGCCTCTGTGCCTGAGAACCAAGGAAGTTTGTGCCTTCCCTGCATCCCTCACACTGCCCAGCCAGGGCTGGAGCAGGGGCTGTGTTTGGCTGCCTTCTTTTTGGGTTACTCCTGTACAGTGTAGGAGGGGCAGTGCTTTTCTGTCTGGAAACAGTTAAATCAGGTCTTTTTTTTTTTCCTGTCTCCAACTAGCTGCCCAAAACCTCAATAGTTAATTTGGCAAATGGAGGCCTTTGGAGATGTTAACACAGTTCAAACCTTCAGCCCATATGGATAAAATCATAATTCAATAAAATTGCTGGTTCCTTATCTTCGTGTGGCATCATCATGCAGTTAATTTCAAGCTTTCCAGTAAGCTGTAATGTATCTTTTAACCTAAGAGCTCTTTTGGATGACACTGAAATAGGTCCCAGTCTATATACATCTGCTGCCAATACAAATGTATGGTTCAGCAACAGTAAAGAGGATATAAAAGACTCCCACGTTACAAATGTAGGAGGCAGAGGATATTTTAGCATGGCAGTGGTTACACTTTTGGCAGCTTTACTATAAGAAACTTTGTTTTCAGAGCCTTAAAATATTCCCTGTGCAGTGCAGACTGACATATTTGCTTTCAGCAGAGCTGTCTCAGGGGCCAGGGCTGGTGAACGGAGCTCAAGGATGTGGGGGAACGCAAAGAAGATGGAATTAATATCAACCTATGTTTAAACAGAGTATTTCCTCACAAAATGCAAATATTTACAAATGCCATCAGATCCTGATAGGATTATTTCCATGAATACAGATGGGCACTCAGGAGGTACCTGCAGGCAGTGGGCCCAGCCCTGGGGCTGCTTCAGGAGCTGGGGGCAAGGCAAAGAAGCTGAGTGGGCAGGCCAGGAGCCAAAAATATGAGGGCAGAGAGATGTAAGACAACAACCTTATGTAGGAAAAGTCTCTGGAGACCTCCACTATCTTCCATCTGATGGAGATCTCAAGTTCCCTGCCAAGATGCCACTGCTGGGTGCCTGTCTGGACCTGAGACATTTCTGCCTCGAAGCAGAGGGAGCCCAGCCACAGCTGGCAGGTGGATGTTGGATTCCATGGGGCTCCCAAGTCACCCTGGAATCTCATGATCCAGGCACCGCATTACCCATGGAGAAAAATCAGTCCTCCCTTAGTGCACTCTGGAATGGTCAGAGAAGCTGTGAAACCTTGATCCAGGCAGTTCTTTGAGCAGAAAAGGGGAGCTTGTCTCCTATGGCTGATGGGGAAGGAGGCAGCAGGGACAGCAGCAGAGCCTCACTCCTGCCTGCTCTCTGCCCCCTCCCAAGGCAGAGCTGTCCTCCAGGTCTCCAGATGCTGAGGGCCACACACCATGTCCCGTGGCTCTGGGAACTCAGACTGATAGGGGAGAACACAAGGAGGATTGTTTTGCAGCTCCAGGACAGAAGTCCAGACCCTTAGAGACACTACTGAGCCAGAGGCAGAGCAGAGGAGCAGCAGGGAGGTGGCTTTCTACTGTGTCCTGACTCCCAAATGACATTTCCCAAGGTCCAACCTGTGGTAGGAAAGGAGTGAAATCTTTGTGTCCATTCCAGTCAGTTTGAACCATCTATTTCTTGCAGAAGGGATATCTGAGAATTCAGATGGGCCAGGATTGAATAGCAAAGCAAGTGTGAAGCCATGCTCTGCTTAAGAAAATACTGGGAAATGTTGGCCTGGCCCAGGGGATGAGCTGAGCATCAAACCCAAGAGAGCTCTGGTAAGAGGGTCCAGCAGGACGGCTCTGTGTCAGGTGCAGTCCAGACACCAAGAGATTTCTGAGGTCCAAGCTTAAAAGTGGGGTAAATAACTGAACAATGTCATTTCAAAATGTTCTCTGCACACATACAACTCCAGAAATTCAAGCCTGCTCGCTAGCATTTCTAAACCAGCAAGAAAAAGCACTTCTTACCCTCAAACCTCCTTAGAAAAGCTCAGTGCTGCTTGTTCTGAACCTGGATGGGGTCTTGGCACAGAGGATTTGGAGACCATGTGATGGCATTATAGTTTCTTGCTAATCTGTCCTCATGGTGTGCTATTAAAAATAAATAAAAACCATGGCTTCCTAATCCACAGGTTACTAACTGTGGGAAAAACACGTCTGTCACTGCCTTAGCAAGGGCTTAAAAGTGTCACACTTTTGTGTTTATTTATTACACAGTGAATGTATAAACACATTGTTACCAACCTGAGTATCTGCATTGCAAAACCCACGCAGCTGCTCCTGCAGGACCAAAGCCTCACATGTTCAGCAGAAACCCTGCTCCAAGCCCTGCTGCAGCTGGGGGGCTGCACGAGGGATGATCCGACCCCTTTGTGGATGGACAGCTCGGGGGGTTTGGCAGTGCCTCACAAATAAATGTTCTTGCCCATGGCAAGTTTGTTGGGATTCCTAGGAAGTAAAAGAGAAAGAAATAAGTTGTTTTTGATAGTAGATCAAGTATCAAAGGAATGAAAATAACCAGGTACTTTTGCAACCTGCAGGCAGAGCCCTCTGCCATGAATCCAGGTGTTCCTGCCGGGGGTGAAACTCCCCCCAGTTCAAAGAGGCAGCATGACAGCACTGGGGCTCTGATCTCCACAGATGCACAAGGCCCAGGACAAGGTCATGATTGCAGACTTTAGAGAAGCATTTTCATTTTATTTTGCCTCTCCAACCGGCCAGGTGAAGCAGTTCCTAAGGGGAAATCCTGCCCAGACCAAGGAACTTTCCTCCTCTTGTCTTTGCAGTACAGGATGAGGAAATGAATGACCTCCTAGATGACCACTGAGCCAGACAGTGGGTGTCTTCCACCAGACTGCAAGTCCTCCTGCAGGGACACTCCTGTGCTCCCCCTGCACAGAACAATGGGGTCCCACACCCTTGGAGGGAGGATGAATTGGCCAAGGTTTTGTCAACCAGTAAATAAAGATGAATTAGTCTTAACCCAGTGTCTGCTCCACTGAACAAACTTTGAATACTGAGAAGATGCCCGGGTTCAGCCTCTGCTGCTCCTTCTGTCCCAGCACACAGTGAGGCACCGGCCACCCACTCCTAATTAACTTGATGGGTAACTCAGCAGCACAAATCACCTCAAGTTACCTTGGCCATGGAACATAGCAGATCCTTCCACAATGAAACAGCATGGCAGGAATTATCCCAATCCATAATTGCTCTGAGCAGACAATAAACCAGCTTGTGCTGGTGGAAGTAGCCACTCAGAGGTAATAACCCAGTGAGTAACAATAATGGCAGCAGATACTTGATAAAAAGCAGGGAACAAAAGAGAAAGCTTTCTCTATTATACAGAGAATGGATGTTTTCTGTTTGCTTCCTTCATTTCAGAAATGCACTTGGCTGTTTGAAGAGTGATGGAGCACAGCTCACCCTCACTCCCTGCAAGCGGGGGTTGGGGAGGAAGGGGTCGTTCTTCACTGGTGAGATCATGAATAGGAAAATTGGTTTTCTTCTTTTAATCTTTCTTGGATTTCTACCCAGCCGGTATCCAGGCATTTTCTTTTCTTCAAGAGAAACATTTGCATATCAGTGGGGGAAAAATACAAACTTGTTCTGGGGTGGCTAAAAAGGGCATTAAAGTACAGAGGTGCTTGTTCCCCCCATCTACACCCTCTGAGTGCCCAAGACTGGCACTTGGATCTCTAAACCCAATGGGAGGGTTGAGCCATGCTTATCTGAGGAAAATTCCTAAACCCAGGAGCTTGCCTGTGCCTGGTGCAGGTGTCTCCTGTTCCTGCTTCTGCTCCTGCACGTGGCTGTGACCTCTTGTTGCCCTGCTCACACCAGGGGTCTGGCTGCTTGCCCTGTATCTGCTGGCCCCACAGCTCTGCTGCCCTGGCCCAAGCCTGGAGCTCATGCAGGGGCTGTCACCCACCTGCCTCTGATGAATTGGTCTCTGAGAGCAGGACATGGGGCAGAGAGAAAATGAAGTCACCCCATGCTCCTCAAGTGCCACAAAGACAGCAGCGTGGTGGGAGCAGGTGGGCAGTGACTCAGCCCCGAGGATGTTTGTGCTTGTGGCTCTGGCCCAGCACCAAGTGCTTGGCACCAGTGCTCCAGCAATGCCCATTCCCTGCTCAGCTCCCTTCTGCTTCCCCAGCCATGCCACCTGCCCCCAAGCCACCCCGTCCCCAGGAGGGCTGCCTCAGGCTTGGATATTGGTACCACAATGGCTCCCACGGAGAGGACAGGAGCTGGGTGAGATGGAAATCACAACAAAGAGAAATCACCAAGATGTGAAAGATGGAACAGCACAACACAGGGGGTATTGTGGAGAGGTTTAGAGATCCAAGTGCCAGCTGGGCACGACACATCCCCGCTCCAGCCACCCTGAGCTGTGCCCTGCAGCATCACTAAGCCTGCAGCCATCCATCTGCAGCACAGAGCACCAGGGGAAAGCTCTGCAGGCTGCAGGGGCTAAGCACTGCTCATTAAAGTGCCGGGGAAATGTGAATGAAGCAGATGAATGGAAGAAGAAATGAATGAAGGAGGGAAGAGGAAGTGAATGAATATTGCATTGACTTGGTGCCTTTCATCGCAGGATGGCAGAGCTGTGCAGCGCAGCTGATGGGCAGGCACCGTGTCGGTGCTCCCTGGAGAAACCCCCGGTCAAAACAAATCAGATTATTTCCTGTTGACAGAGCCCTTCAGGGAAAGGCAAACAGGGAGATGTGGCATATGGATTGATATTACTTGGAGCACGAGGTTTTCCCCAAACAAAATCCCTCCAACTCCCCCTTAATCGATGTGACAGATCATTACTTTTTGAGTTGCTCTTGTTCTTGCTATTCCAGACATCAGGTGATTTCCATGGCAACAGCATCCAGCCATCCCAGGCCTTGTCCTAACCTCTGTCATCTGCTGTCGAGTCACACCAGTGCACAACCTGCAGAGAGGAGCAGTAGGGCCACAAAGGTGCCTTTTGCACTTGGAGGGGGTTAAAGACCCCGCTTTCCACCCTCTGCAGCCCAACCCTGTGAGCCCCAGGGAACCTCTTGCAGACAAGCACAGCACAGGGCTTGCAGGCAGCTGTGGGGGAACATGTGGAAATGAAAAAATTATTATCTGGAGGTTTTATTTTTTTTTAGGGGATACAATCAGATGAACTCACTGGTGAGCCTGTCTGAAACTGGGATCCAGGATGGTTTAAATGGGGATGATAGGAAGGAGCTGCAAGATGCTGTTGCTCCCTTGGTAATGCAAAGAAGGGCAGGGATCAAACCTGGGTGTTTTGGGGAGGAAAGAGAATCCAGCTTTACTTCTGGTTTGGAGGAGAAAGTGTACTCTCTTCTTCTCCACCTTCTGAAGGAAAACCAGTCTGGGATGTAACCCTGCAGCAACCTGGTGTGACCACCACGAGCAGAACACCCTGCTCAGAGGAGCATCCAGCCCCACTCGAACGTGGTGCCACTGATCTCCCCTCAATGCCAGTGTGATCCCACTTGGCTGCATGGAACTGGGGTGTTGCCAGCCCCCAACATCAGGTAGCTGCTCCTCTGGCAGTTTACAGCTGCTGACACCTGCAATGCTCCCAAGTATGGCCACGTGAGCTGTTTTGCAAGTGTTTAGCAGAGTGTTTGAGGCTGGATGCAAAGCTCAGGGATCATCTGTGGGCTTTGAGTAGTTTTTTGAGTGGACCTCAAGAGTACAAAGCCTGCTGTGCATGGGGGTCTGGCTACACAGACACTGCTGTGCTGAGTGAACCGGTGCTGCAAGCCCTGCTCACACAGGAACCGCCTCTGCTGCTGAATGAGCTGGAGAGGGTTGTTTGTGCCTCTTTCACTTACCCTGCTCCCTTCAGCAAGCAGCTTCCCCTCTGAAAGGCCAGGGAGGATTGAGGGTGGCTGAGTGCTGCTGCAGGGACTGGGAATGGGCTGTGGCAGAGCACGCAGGGGCAGTTGGGCATCACACCTCACCTGAGGCAGCAGGTAAAGCACCTTTGTCTGTCCTTTCTTCAGTCACATCATCTTTGTGATTCAAGGTTTGCCCCAGCACAACAGGGTGTTTTCCTGCCAAAGATTTGCTGCTCTGCCACTGCATCAGCCTGAATTCCACATAAGCTGTGTCAAATTTCATGGTAACCCTGCAGAGTTATTGCCCTATAACAAACACAATTGCTGCACTAGCTCATCACTTAGCTCATCCAAATATTAACCAAGCACCAAATGCAGAGCCATGGGCCTGCTTCCCCATCTTCCCACAAGGAGTCTGGCCACTGGGCTTGGCAGTTGCAGGACTGGACCCAAACAAGAGGATTCATTTGCAGACTGGGCCAGCAGCTTCCTTGAGCAAAGCTGACTGCTCAAAAACTCACTGCCAGAGTTTTTACGTTCAATCCACCCTTTGTTTACCTTCCCTTCACAGATGGACAAGAGATGTTCTGTCCTGCCATAGCCTGAGCTGGTTGTTTTACCCAACTCTTAATGGCCTGGACCTGGAGGCCAAAGGCTCTTGGTCGAATTTTGGACCAGTTCCTTGGCCTTGCATGGGGAAGCATCTGGTTGCCTTTGGAGCATCTGTGCTCACAGCACAGTAATTTCCCCAAATACTTCAACACAAACTGCTCCATGGAGGACCCCAGCCAGAGCTGGGACATCTTTGGTGAATGTGGGTCTGGGAAGGGACACAGCTTCAGGAAGGAAGGGAGCATATTTCTGTAATGTCATCATCTACCCTTCAGGAACCTCTCACGCCCATACAGGGCTTAGGACTGAACCTAAATATATTCAGATAACTTAACAAAAGCCAAGGGTCTAATATACATAGCATGGCAAAACCTGAATCTATCAATATCCTCTATATGATTGAAATAGGGGCAAGATCTGTAACCCCTGGACTTTGCAGGGAGTATGGTGGTACAGCCCTCACTGGGAGATTGCTGTAACATAACCCAGGTCCGGGGTTAACTGCTTTTCCAGCCCTGCAGAAGGATGGGTGACCCTGGTGCTGTCCAGCTGGGTGAGCGTTCCAGAACAGGGCCAGCTGCAGGAAGCACTGGGTGATGTTCTGGGGCTGCGTGGGCAGGACCAGAGCAGAGCTGCTCCTTTTCAGCTTAACCTCCCCAGAGCACTCAGGCAGAGCCAACCCAGGCTGTGTGGAGCTGGAGCACTGCTCCCTCCACCCACACAGACACTGTTTGGGAGAGAGGAAGAGGGAAAAAAAATCAGAAGACAAATTGAGACTTACCTCCGTGTTTTCTTCGCCTGCCACCCCCATCACTCCCCTTCAGCCTAATCATTCTCTTCCTCTTCAATCAAGGCCAATTTGCAAGAGGAGCAGTTCCCAGTGTCTGAGTGCAAAAGCCTTTAATTACTGTCAGCTGGGAGGCCTACCAGGCTCCCCTCCAGCACCTTTTCATACTTTTTGGAAGACTCTACTCCAGGACTTGACGCCCCCAAGATGCCATTTGTCAGGCTTTTTTTTGAGCACTCCCTGCCTGCTGGGAGGTTGGGGAGAAAGTTCCTGATAATCCATGTGCACTGCTGCTGCATGGACGTGGCAATCACAGCTGGGCAGGGGCTGGTTCCGGCTGCCCCATGGGGTACCAGGCTGGCAGCAGCCCCTGCATGTGGCATTCACCACGCTCAAACCCTGAGAACTGCACTGCTCTATCCCTTTGCTGCCTCTCCTCCTGTTTCTTGACTGGGAATGTAGGCAAGACTGTAAATGTGGTCAGACAGGGACAAGGAAAATTCAGGAGACCTGGCAATTGTTAAATGAAGTGGCCCCAAAGCTTCCTCTCCCACAAGTTCCCAAGCCTGCATCTCTGGGAGCACACTCCCAGCTGGAATTCATGTTCCCTCCTGCACAGTGTGGGTTTTGCTGTCTGCCAGGGGTTTGTGTTTTATCCTGCACAGGGCAACAAGAATGCAGAACCTCCATAAACCAATCTGGCAGACCCAGCAAGCAGGAGGGGAGTCCCCCCTTGCCCCTGCCTGCCCCACCATGCTGCAGGCAGGACTTGGGGCTGGATGGCCTTTGGGGTGAGGCAGGATGAGTTGCCTAAAACATAAACAGCCTGAGCTGAGACCTGGGACTCTGCTCACCCAGTGACCTTGCAGCTTGGGCTCAGCATACACTGAGACACGCAGGAAAGGATGCCAGAAGATTTCCAGATGTCCAGGACCAGCACTCATGGGACAATACTCTGTGAATTACACGCACCGGAGCTATCCTTCTAATATTTCATCTTTGGAGCATCACCTGTGGCAGAGAAAAGCTGCAGAAGAGCATTTCTGGAGAGCCTCTGCCAGTGGGTGGCACTGCAAAACCAGCAGTATGGAAGGAGCAGCAATGCAAGGGCCTGTAGAGGGGCACAGTGGTGCAGACACTGCACTCACAGAGTGCTGCTCATCTCCGGTGGATTGCATATGGGCATCGTGGGGACGCTGCAGCCCGGCTGGTGGGAGCAGGGAAACTGCTGGTGGGGAGAGGGACAGGCACAGGGGCAGGAAAGGAGGCATCATCGAGGGGTCAGCGCAGTGAGCAGGAATGCGAATCCATCCACGTGGGACAGAGCCAATTCATGTCCACAAGGGTAACCTCCTCAAAGGCAGGAGCAGCTCGTCAGCTTCCCCTGCTGTCCTACTGTAATGTTCTGTCCGCAGCTAAAAGTCATGTAACAGGTCACCCCAAAATGTCAGGTCTCACCCCTGGGAAGCTGACAGGCTCCTGCCCCCACCCTGTAGCCGCAGTGGATAACAGGGTGTGGTAGGTGTGAGAGCTTTTGGGCCATCTTGCCTGTAGGCACAGGACCCCTGGAAGTGGCCACCAAAGATGTGCATGACCCAGGGGACTGGGAGCCCTGAGGGAAAGTGTGCAGCATCACCTGATCACCTCCTGGCCAAGGGGGAACTAAGGACCCTGAGGCAGCTGGGTAAACCCTGAGAGTGCTAAAACAGGCTCTACACTGCAGACTGGCCTGGTCTGAGGGTCCATATTTAAGATCTAGAGTTCTGCTCCAGGTCCAAAGTGGTCATGCTCCTCACACCCCTCCTGACACAGATTTTACCTCCCACTGCACCCCATCTGCACTTGACCTTCCATCTCCAGTGTTTAAGTTTTGCCTTGACCAGCTAATTACCAGAAGGTCTCCAGTTAGATTTTGTATCCCCATCCAGCTAAAAATGCTCTGACCCATGCAAGGCAGTAAATGCTCTGTTCTTCTTCCTTTCACTAACAGACAACAAACAAGGGAGCATCTTCTTCCTCTCCCCCAGCTGGTAGCACCTGGGAACTGCAAAGCTTTTGAGGAGTGGGCTTAAGTAGCCCCAGACTGATTCCAGGACCATGAGGCCCCATGCTGGGAGTGGGACACCTTTGAAGAGGAAGTCAGAAGGATGGGCAGGGAGCCAGGACAGAAAAACCAGCTGCCCTGGGTTGTGCAGAGGGGATTTGGCTCTGAAGGGCTGCACTGTCTGCGTGGCAGGGGCAGCCATCTCTACTAATGGGTATTTTCTCTGGCAGGAGCAAAGGCTTCGTCCAGCAGATTGTGGACTAGCAGGAGACACATGTGCCACCTCAAGAAGAGGATGCTCCCATTATCAGAGCATTTAAAATGTGTGGCACCAGGGCTTCCTCCCAGCCTCTTCCTCCTGCAGGGAGCACGCTGACTGGCATGGCGGGGGTGGCTGCAGAATCCCATCTCCTGCCTGCCCACGTCCATGCTTACAGAAATGCCTGGGTACAGCCCACTGCAGACTGGGGAAGAGCTTCAATCTGGCCCTTCTGCTGCAAATGGATCTGATTTGCTCCTAGTGCTGAGCGCTCTGTAATTACAGTACATCCCACTTAATCGGGATGTGCTTAATTGGGAAATCCACTTACCAGGATGTCACCTAGGGAACCGATTTAGGCTTGATAACACTTAAGAGCGGTGCCTGCTGCTTTATAGGGAAGGTAATTCTCCTACAGGGAGATGCCTTCAGGTGGCTGAATCATACTCCTCCTTCCAGCAGCATCCAATGCTCCTGGCTGCTTGTTCCTGCAACAGATTTCAGCTTTCCCCTTAAGTAGGTTACAGGCAGGAAATACACCAACTGCTACTGCCAGCTCACTGCTGTCCTCTGCTCCAGCTGAACAGGCTGCCACTGCCACGTGGGCCAGCCCTCAGCTGTCCCCCTGCCTGGACCCACACACCCAGCAGGCCCAACCCCCTTCCCCATTTGAGGACTGCTTTCCTTCCACAGATGGAACAATTTTTGAAGTTGGTAACATGATTAGGCCTGGCCAAGCTGCTCTTTGCAACAGAAGAGGGACCAAGATGACCTGGTCATCCCCTGGATCAGGGCAGAGCAAGACATTTGGAGACAAGCAGCATCCCTTACAATTAACCCCCACACTTGTCCTCCCCCCACTGCCCTCCAGCAATGAAACACAGCAGATGTCCAATAAACGATAAAAAGGGGACCTGGGAACAGTCCTGAGAGTGACACTTGAGTCAAGCACTGGGAAAGGCCAGTTTTCTGTCTGGTTTTCCATGGGATGAGGGATGCGATCACCCTGAGTATCTGTGCATGCATACTCAGATCTTAGTGATACCACCAGTAACTGATAAACCTCTTGATCTATCTATGCAGAGAGAAGCAGCCTTTCCAAAAATAGCAAATTCCCAGAGATTTTGTAGTAGCAAGAACCAGAGGAGAGAAAACATATGAATATCCAACCCTTCACCATCTCCCAGAGATGGGACAGCATTTTGCAACCCCAAACCCCCATAAGCCACCTTTCCATGTGAGAGGGATGTCAGCTGCTCCAGGATCATTAGTTCTCCAACCTTTTGGTGTCACCTGGCTTATTTCTGCCCTTTTCAGCCAGACTACCTTTCCTTTCCCAATGGCTCAAAAACACACTGCCCCTCTTAGAAAGGTGAGCCCTTGGATGGAGCTGCCTTTGTTACCAAAACATCTGTCCCATGTGGCAACAACTCCACACAGCTTTTGAAGAAGTTCTGCTGATCTTGTTCTCACCAACCAGGAGGAGCTGGGGTGAGTCAAGGCAATCTCTTTGGATGCATAATTGTGATTGCCTTTCAGACACTTGAAAATGCAATAGCTTGACATCAAATGAGGGATTTTTATGGCTGCACATGTTTTGTGTTTCTCTGAACAAGCCAGCTTCCAGATTAGCTACATTGGCTTTTTAAAGTGCTATAAAATATGCAAAGGCACTTGTAATGTATAGTGATTTCTGTAAAAACAAGAGGTAAGTGCTGAAATGTCTCCTGATTTATCGTTTTGCTTTTCCTAACCCACGCTGGGAGAAGGGGTAAATGCAATCCTCTACTCCCTTTTTGGCTTCTTCCAGCCCAGAGACAGATGGAAGATAAAACACCACATACTAGAGAACTTTTGCCTTTCAGCCCCTCTTCTAATTGCAGAAGAGAAAACCCACTAAAATCCAAAGTATCACAACCAACAGCACACACAGCAAACATCTTTCTGAGGTGCAACACAAGGTGAATGGCAAAGCTCCACAATCACAGCGTGATGGGCTGGGCAGCACCTCCCAGCAAAGATGCTGGACCTAGCACTGGATGGAGGGTCCAAACAAGCACATCACCCTGATGAACCATAGCAGCAGGGTTGGGCCTCTGCTCTCCTGACAGCAGGATCATCTCCTGGTCTCCTCTTCTTGTTCCTGCCCCTCTTTTCCTTCACACTGCTACAACCCAGGCAGAAACCCATGAGGCTGTGCAATGGGATTGCACCTCTGTCACTTGTGCTGGCTTACATACACATGCTGAACCATTACCAAGGACAACATCCTCGACACAGATGTCTCAGGGGCTGGGCTTACTTTTTGCTTAAACTGAGCCGTGTAGAGGCTTGGCAAAGGAAAACATCCCAGCAACCACAGCTCCCATTTTCTGAGCCTTGGGTGGGAGAAATAAAGTACCAGCTCAAGCTCCATTTTAGCTTGAGGAGAACAGCATCATTTATCAGAGCCAAACAGGTTCTTCTTCTCCCCTGCTACAGAGCCAAGCTGCCCCCTTGCCATGCTGGGGCCGCTTCCCCAGTGCCAAGGCAGGGCTGCCACTAGCCAGGGCTCTGTGGCCACTGCCATGGCCACTGCTGGCAGTCAGTGCCACAGTCACTAGCAGCCAACACGAGGGTGAGTGTCCCAGCCTTATCTGGCACAGCTCACTGCAGTCAGGTTCAGACAGAGCTCCTGGAAGAGGGATGAGTCCTTATGAGCTGGTGGTTTTTAAGCACGTGCCTTTGTGCCAGGCGTGTTCAAACCCATCTGTCCCCACCGAGCAACTGCAGCTCTCTGCTGCCAGCACAAACATGTAAACCCACCTGGGCTGCCTCTCACATCCGTTTTTACACATAACAATGGTTGTACAACAACCTGGAGGGTCAGCAAACCTCCAATCTTTAAATTAATGTTGTGCATTTTTATAGAAAAGCAACACTTACCTTTAGCAGAGTTTATGTGACATGGATTTCATGTGCTTTGTTACTGCAAATTAAACACTATTATTTAACAACTGCCAATAGTGCTCTTTGCATCACTGCATCTTTTGCATTACTATATCCTAAAAGCTGTTTAGCGTGACCATGGTTAAAATGCAGATTATTTTTAAGGTTTTCAGTGCATTTGCTGTCAGGTAAGAAGGGAAAAGTCCAGCACCTGCAGGTGTGAGCTGGCTGGCTGGAACCTTCATGCCACCATCAGAATGGCACCTCAGTTACCTGGATGTCATCAGGTCAGTAACAGAAATATGAGATGAAGGGAGGGGAGGAGATGTGGAAAGGACAGAGAGTCCTCAAATGGAAAAAAACACACAGCAAAGACAGGATCAAGTCTTAAATGTTAAGGGATCCTTCACTTGTATTAGCAGCTCCTGCCAAGTGGTCCCTGTTCAATCCTCAAGGTGCCAGAAGCCTCTCCTCCTCTTATTTCTTTTCAGGGGTGACACTGAGCCAGCACACAGCAGAGATGCTGGATGAGCAGCACTGGCTCTCCTACTGAAGTCCTGGGACCTGAACATCTATCCTTTTGTTTTTGAAAAGACTGGGGATACAAACCAGTGTTTTCCAGCTAATTGCAGAGAGCTGGAAAGGCAAAACACAGCAATATTTGCTAACTGCAAATATTTGGAGACCTCAGTCCAAACTGTATTGATTCACGGAGTGTAAACATGGGCAGAGAGAGAGCTTCAGGCACTTCAGCATCTCACGGCTAATTAAAGCTGGGAGAAATTTGTCTCAGCAAGTTGAGAGCCTTGTACTTCTCCAGTGTGACTAAGCCCCCGTGCGATATCTAATTTACCAGGAGGGGTGATGAGCTGCCAGCACCATGTTCCTGCAGGCACGGGGGGCTAATTGAATACAGTTTGATGCTCTGGGGCAATCCTGCTTGCCAGCTTACCTGCACCATCCCAATCGACCTTGCAAACTGCAAGACAGCTCAGTGGGAATTTTATTTGTGAAGGAGTATTCAAAAAATCCTGACAAAACCCAGAGGCCTGACCAGAACGACGAGTTCTTGTGGTTTCTGCGGGGCTGTTTTTCCAGTGAGGCAAATTGGGCTCTCTTCTTGCAACCCAGCAATGCTGAAACGTGCTCCTGACACTCACAGGACTTTGAGGCTCTCAACATCCTCTGAGTGCTGTCCTTAACCATGGTAAGAAAGTCATGGCACCATCTTGCCTTGTATTAGTGATGCAAATCAAGATCAATTTCTCCACAAATAGCTCATTACCAATGATTCTGTCCTTGGTCTTCAGCTCAAAGGAAGGAAATCACTCCAGCAGCAACTGCGCATCTAACAGCAAAAAAATATTTCTCAGAGGGTACAACTGAGTTATAACAGACACTGGATTTTGGGAACTGCTCTCTACACCCCAGAGCTGTCCTTGGGGAAAGGTGGAGGTACTCAGAGGTCCCAATTCCCATTTCCTATTGTTTCCCTGGGCTGCAAATGTTTTTTCCCTTACCTTTCCAGCCCAACCTGACTCACAGGCCAGGCTTATCCCAGTTGTCAGCTGGCCCCATTTTGCAGCTATGCCAGTTTTATTATTATTTGCCCAAGAATCAGTGTGGCACAAGGAGCTCTGCCCTGGGCAAGGGTAAGAAACCATCCACCCTTCACAGTTTTTGAGGGTCCCCATACACTAGCAAGCCTCCAAAGATCGCCTTCCAAGCATCTGGGAATCCCCACTTGTTCCTCTTTCCCTGGGATAACTTGCCCAGGGGGAGGTGGCCTTGCTGCCTGGACTGATGCTGTCACCACTCAATTTTGTGGGCTCGGTGGCTCCCCTCCTCAGCCAGCATTAAAGCCAGCCAGCCACTGGCTCCACAGCAGAGGCTCCCAGAGGACAGGCTGGAACTGTTCATCTGGAGACAGAGATCATTTTTAAAGGGAAAACCAGCTCACTTCCCAAAATGAGGTAGGTTTTTACCAGCACACAGCCCCAATCAAACGCACTTGTGGCACCAAATGCATCACTAAAAGAAAAGGACTTGCTCTGTGGAACAGAGCTGTGGTTTTCAAAGCTAACAGGGAGAAAGGGCACTGTAAATACCTGGAGGAAGCGTGGGCACGGCTTATTAATAGACACTTGCTGTGAGACTTTGGGCTGCATGACAAGGCTTTCTCTGTCCTCCTGATGTCCTCAGATGCCCTGTTCCTGTACTGAGCTGGGCTCTGTGAGCATGCAGCACATCCATCAGAGTTGCTAACTTAGATGGGGCACAAAAGATGGGTTAATGCAGCTCATACATGGGTTAATGCTTTCATTACTTGAGAATTCACCGTCTGTGTTCATCTGCTGGGGAGAAGCTCCTGTCCCCAGCTCCTGTAAAGGATCCAGCCAAAGATTTTGATGGGCACAGATGAGGGCCTGAGGAAGGCAGGCAAGAATGCCAAGTAGGGTTATTCCCCAAAAAACTGGATTGCAGGGGTGTAACATTTCCTGAACTGCCAGAAGGAGCTATTTTGTTATCTTTGCACTCCAGCTCATTCACTCATTCCCCAAAAGGCTGCACAAAGTATTTGCTCTCTGGTTTCTCTCCTGTGCTGCTGTCAAGACAGCTCCTGAATTTTGAATCTAATGCCACTCCTGATATTTAAGGCTATTATGAACTGGGTTTATGCATTCCCAATTAGCAAAGCCTTGTCTAACACAGGGTGCCTACATCCTTTCCCAGTGAAAGCCAGAACAGAAAATTAACATCCCCTGTGAATGATGGAACAGTGACCGGTCCCCACACTGCCACACTACAGGAATCTTGGCAGGGTCACAAAGGTTTTATTTCTTGTTTCCAGATACAGACTTTTCTGTCAAGCAGAGTAACAGACAGATGGACTGTTTTTGGAGAGAATTGGCTATTTGCCTAGGGAGGAATGGAAAACAGTCCTCAAACAGCTCTCCTGCCCCCAGGTGATGATGGGGAGAGCAGGTCCATGGGCAGTTAGGGACTCTTACCTTCAAACTCCTGGGCTATTTCAGCATTTATCCTCCCAGCTTGTTGATTCCTCAGGGCCCAGAGATGCACAGACTCATGTTATTAAATGGTTCTTTCTGTTGATAATTTTATTTTTAAGAAATATCACTGAAACATTCACCACTGGTAATGGAAAAAGAGGTGAGCTCCAGATTCTGGGTGATGGGGACCTCGAGGAAGGCAGTCAAGCTGGGCTGAGATGTGGCCTGGTTTCCCTGCTGTGTTTACACACAGCCCTGAGCAGGGACGCAATTGATTGTGGCAGTGTCCTCATGAGCTTCTGGCCACACTGACCCCTCCCCAAAAAGCATCTGTGAGCTGAAGACAGGCTGGGATCAGTGGCAGCCAACTCAAACAGAACCTCATTCAAAGGGAGTGCTGAGCACCCAGGGATGCTGCCTCGCCCAGGAAGGAACCTGAAGGAACATCCATGGACAGCCCCTCCCCTCTGGATCTCTGGGCTGGGAGACAGAAGGCAATCTGTGTTTCTTCCTCAAGATAGCTTTTGTGGCTTCACACTGAATCCCTCCCCACTTTATGCCAGGCAGGCTGAAGAGAAGAATATCCTGAGAGAGAACAGAAGTTACTCCAAACTGAACAAACACTTTGCAAAATACATTCCTCTGACATCTGCTCAGCAATGGGGAAGTGCTGGCGAGGTGTGAGTTGGATTGTCACCCTTGTGCCTTTCTGTCCTTCCCTGCTGTGGGGCTGGGCTGGCTCCATCACACCCTGGCACACTGTGGTGCTGCTGGAAGGACTGGTGAATGTGTTCCTTGCCTGATTTCAATGACAGGGCCTGGTAACCCATGAGAGCTACAAGCACCTACCCTGGGAAAGCCACAGCAGTCACCTGGCATAAGCCATGAAGTACCTGGCAGTGAATGAAACTCTCCTGAGCAGCAGCATCAGGGGCACAGAGGCTCAGCTAACTTCTTCCTGCCTTCTGTCTGTCCCAGATTGTGAGGAAAACATCAGAAGCAGTGCTGGCATGTCACCCACTGGGTGCTGACTGCAGTACTGTCACTCTTGGGCTTTGTTCTCACCCTGAGGGCCTCACCTGGGCTGTGTGCCCTGCCCACTGTGCCTGGCACAGGCAGCAAGGGGCTGCCCACCATCCCAGGAGCCACCATTCAGGAGGAACCACCAGGTGACAGATGGCTCGAGAGGGAAGGCATGTCTTTTGGAGAGGATTTCACATTTGAGAAGCTTTGGCAAGTTTTAAGTAACTCCAGTTTTGTCCTTTGAAGTAGTCAGTGGAATATTTCAGAAGTATCTGTCATCAAACCAAGTGTGCCACCAAAACCAAGTGTGGGGGACAAAAACCCTAGAGAATATTAAGTCAGAGTGATCATATTCCCTCACTGATTTTCATGTGGATGGCATCACAAGCCTAGACACCATTACACGCCTGCAGCTGAACACGTGTGCACACACACTGATTGATAACTAATGTGTCCTTTTCCCAGGACTTTGCCCATAACAAAACACTCCTCTCCCTCTGCAAAATCATTTCCCAAAGCACTGGCTTTGGCCTGTGAGGGGCTGCTGAGCAGCCTGTCCCCTGAGCAGAGGGTCCTGGCAGGGTGTGATGCCGGAGGGGCCACAATCGCCCCGTGGTGCCAAACGTGGAGCGCCGGGTGCAGCAGGAACACTTGACCACAAAGACCTGAGCTGTGCTTAACAGAGCTCTTGTAGTGCTTGCCTGCTAAGAGCCTTAACTTCTTACTGCATTTTGCCAGGGTTTAGGGAAAGCAGGGCTCCCAGCAGGGTGCTGGATTGATTTCCTTTCCCATGAAAATAGAGTTATGATTTCATATTTGTTCCTTGCCCCCAAATCCCATTTTTTTTCCAGGTAGAGGAGAGAGGGATTTGATGGATTATAATTAAGGAGATGGTGTTCTAAACAAGAAGGGGGTAGGAAGGTTAATGCAGGATGTGGCTGAATTGTCTGAGGAAGAGATGTTTTAATGGGAAAAGCCTTGTGAGAGGAGAGATTTAGGGCTCTTCCTCCCTGTGTAGCAGGTGGGTATTTACAGGCAAGCTCTGGTTGAGTTTATTTTGGCTGTAGGTGGACACTGGACTTTCTAGGCCCCCCTTTTACTCTGCAGTGTTGCTCAGCAGCATCTGACATCTAACTGTGACAGGAGGGAGGATTTGTATTGCTTGTGTTAGGAAGTCCCATTGCAGGGCCATCAGGAAGGAGCTGCTGACAAGACCTCAGAGCTCACATATAAAAAAAATATAAGTAACTGCTACTATATAATATAGCCCTTCCCAGGCCTCCAGCACCATTCACCCCAGAGCCCCAGAGCACTGTACAAACAGTAATTAAAACTTCCCAGCCCCTAGCTTTGCCAACGGTGCTGAATTCATTTTCCAGTGTGGGAAAAGAAGCCTTTTATGATTAAGAGAGACAACGTAATTTTAACAGCAGGAGAAGTTACTGATTACACTTAAGCTGGGGTGTGAGCCTTGCTCCTTCCCTGGCAACAGGAGGCTTTTCAAGGCAAGAACAAGTGGCTGGTCTCTTCACCACCTATTGTGTGTCTATTATGTGTACCTATCACTGCAGTGGGCAGCACAAGATCACCAGCTCCATGCATTCAGTGCCAGTGGCTACAGTCCAACTGGCTTTGCAGAGGTAAAGGCTGAAGGGAAGTGAATGGCACAGGGGGAATATGGCTGGAGATGCCTGTGACAAACCCAGTTGTCCAGTTAGTCCTCCTGGAGCACCAATCAAGCACTATCAGATTCAGCGTGCCACTCTCCTGACCACAGGTCTGATTCCCATGAGAAATGTGGTACCAGGAACATCATCCAAGAAGGAACGGAACGCCTGAACGTGGAAGAGCTTGGCTTAGTTCAGAGCTTACACTGCAGACCAGAAACACTGACCCTTTGCTTTTGGGTTAACCTAGTAAAGAGTCCAACATCAAAGATCCTGTCCCTCTCCTGGTTCCTGCCTGCTCGGTGCTCTCAGGAGCCCTTGGAGAAAAATCTTACCCTGTTGGGTGTGGACACAGCTCCTGGGTTCAGTACGAACTACTCAACCACATGTGCAGCTTTCAGGCTTCCCTGGAGCCCTTGGCCAACATTCCCTTCCCTGGTTAATGTGCTGGTCTCCAGTGCCCGCCCAGGCAGTGCCTGCTCCCTTCCCCTCCATCCCACCACTGCCTTGCAGGCTGGCCAGCCACATCCCCCTCTGCTCTTAACACCTCTGTGAATCCTGGAGGACCATTTGGGAGGAAAAAGCAGTTTTAACTCAGGAAACATGTTATCTCCCTGCTCTGCCAACACTGCCTTCAAATCACTGAGCCCAGAGCCTCTGCCCAGCTGGGACAGACATTGGGCTGTCTGGAAACCACGGAGCCTGGTGAGAGGTCCCATGGCAGAGGGGAAGGGCCCAAACAACCAGAAATTTCAGCCTCCTCTCAATGTTGGGCTGTTTCCAAGCACATGCCAGCACCACCTGTGTCTGCTCACTCCAGGGAGTGCTGCTGCAGTCTCCCAGCAGCTGGAGAAGTGCTCCTGGAGCCAGCAGTGCTGCACTGAGGCTTATTTAGTTCTTTTTAATGGATTCTCCATACCTGTCATTATTAAAGATTTTGTAGGGAGGTGGGATGACTTGAAGGCATTTGGTGAAGCCTGTGGTGCTGCACTTGAGCTCTGGAGAGGGCTGGGCACTCACTCTGTTTCTCTCATCATCCCTGCAGGTTGGTCTCAGTGGAGGATGGGGATCCGGTTTGGGCTCGCTGTGCTTCGTGTGTGAAAGGGACAGTCTCCTGTAAAGGAAAAAGAGAGACCTGGAAATCTGCTGCTGTCATTAGGCTTTCTTTGGGGCTGACTTAGTTGTTGGAAATCAGTGCAACCACGAAGAAAGCAGCCATGGGGCTCTGCTCAGAGTGCCAAATTCCTATTCAATATATAGGAAGAGCTGGAAGAGAAGTAGGAGCATGGCAACAGGAAATGTTCCCTTTGGACAACGTGATTTCAAATTAATTTATGCATCTAGGGGTTCTCCCACTTGCCCAGCAGACCTTGTGGAGGCCAGGCAGAGAGGGGACTACCCTGTGCCAGCAGTTTCACAGACCCCACTCCAACACCTTTCTAGGACTCAAGATTTATGCTTTTCTCTCAGCCAAAATGATGCCAAGCTACAACTATCAAAATCCTTCAGACTGTGCTCTTTCTCTATCCCTGCTCTGGCATGAAAGGTGATTTCTCACCTCGAGGTGCTGCATCAGAGCAATTGCTGGGCTCACAGCAAGCCCCACTGCCTGGCACAGCTGTGCCTGCACAGCCCCATCACCCACTGCAGCAGAGCTGGCAGCAGAGACTGGGCTGAGCTGGAGCTGGCAGGGCACGAGGCTTCTGCTTTGATGGCACCCTCTGTTTGTGACCTGGACAGGCTCTAGAACTGTAACAAAGCCACAGGTAAACAGGAATGTCGTTTCAATAAAGTTGTATTAATCAGAAATGATTTCCCAGATGGCAGCAGCAGAGGGAGGAGAGCCCACACTCACTGAGGGTCACTTCTGCCAGGAGAGGAAGTAGCACAGGGCTGAACAAGAGCATTTGTCTGAACAAATGGGCCACAGAGACATTTGAAGTGAAATTTCCTTTGGAGCAAAAGGGGCAGGTCTCAGCTTTCACTCACCATCCACCCATGGCAGCTCTTTCCTCCTCTTGGCACTCGGTTCTCATCCCTCAGCTGACACCCCATGGCAGCAAACACTAATCACATCCTCCTCCTAAGATGAGATAACAGGTAAGAGGCTTGGCAGGACAAGGGACCTCCCAGCAGCCCCTGCAAAACCAATCTCGTGGCCTGGGGTCCCCTCAGTGCAAATCCCCGTGGCTCTTGTTTGCTGAGCTGGGACAAAGTGGGCAGCAGGGCTTTAGCCGATGTTGGTTAGAAAATAACCGTGAGAAAGGAATAAACCAATTAATTGCTGACCCACTGACAGCCAACACCTCTCCCCCACCTCCCCCTGCACAATAAAACCTGTCTCCACAGCTCAAGCAGATTTAGGGTTGCTGCAAAGAGCCTAGAGGAGGAAAAAAACCTTTCCCACTCCAGCTAATAATATTTCCAGATAATCTGTTTGAGGCAGCACCCTCTGCAAACCAGGAAAGCCTTTAAGAGCAGTTAACACCTTCATTCAGACTTCCTCATCCTCCCCCAGACAAGCTGTGATTAATTATCCAATCCACCCCGATCCCCCTGGGAAAGGGCTCTCAGTCCGGGCGTTCATCTGAGGATTTGCAGGGTCCCTCTGTGAGAGCAGCTCCGGCTCCCGCCCCTGGCTCCCGATAAGCAGGAAAGGGCTGGTGGGGAATAAACTGATTCCAGCTCTGCACTTACATCAGCAAGGGCGCTGGATGAGGGGAGGGCAGGTCAATGTGGGGTCCTGGCAGCACTCATGGCTTTTTCTCTGTGTGGTGTCCATAGACATCACCAGCTGGACTGTCCCTGGAAGCCCTTTCCTGAGAAGTTGCCCTGGAAGCACAGCCCACTTGGGTCCCCCCTGGATTTCACAGCCTTCCTTCTGCCTTCACGGCTCTCTGACTCGGCTTGCTTCAGGGATACTTTCCTGCCATCTTCCAGTCCTGCCAAAGGGATGGAGAAAGCAGGGAGGAGAGGGGAATTACTGCCTCTCAGGTTGCTGCAGTAGCTGGGGTGCTGTGCCCAAGAGGTGCCCCTGTGTGGGCTGCTGCAGACCAAGGCAGCTCACAACGCTCATTTGTACCTGAACTGTCCCACCTGTGCTACCTTCACTCACCAAACCCTGGGCCTTTTTGTGTCCTGGGGTAACACTCCCATCCCTGTGGCTGCACACAGCCTCTCCTGGCCATTCAAATGGAGGAGCAGAGCAGCTCCAAGATCACAGTAGGGCCAAGCAATTTACTGAACCCAAGAGGGGCAAATTCTCCTTGTACCAAATGCCAATCTCCACCTCATTGGAGATGACACCAAGTCCATGTTGGTCCACCACAGCCCTTCATCCATGGTAGCTGTAGTCCTTAGGCTGTGTAAGGATTAACACATTAATGCCCACCCTACCCCAATCCCCTCTGCTCTGGCAGGGGGCAGACAAGGCTCTTCTGGGGGCCTATGGTAGTGTCATGCACGTGTTTCATGACTATTCACTGTACAAAGGCCCTACAAATGTCCCATTTTCAGGGGAGACCTGCATCTCCCCATCACACCCCCAAGACATGCCCACACACTTGCTGGGAGGGTGTGAGTGAGGGGGCACTGGTGGGGCTGGCATGTCCACCTTGTGCAGCCATGGAAAGCCTGTAATTAAAGAGACACAGCAGCCTTCCTTACAGGTTCTAAGCTGAAGCTCCGTGGTTTTATGACACTTGAAGGAGCTCCTTTCTATTGGACTCTGCCCAAAAACTCACCCCCATGCACTGCATGTTGTCTGCTGGTCTATTTGTACCTGCCAGGGGCCAAACTTCAGAAACATCCTGGTCCACCACCTTAAAGCAGTATCTGCCATCACTGTTTTCTACCACCCATCTCCAGAAACCTTCAGCCAGGAAGTAAAACCAGAGAGAACAGCAGTATCTCAAGGGTCTCAGAGAGTTTTGCAAATGAAAACTGTTGTCCTCTCCTTGTTCTCTTCTCATAACCAGAACAACATGCTTAGGTCATTTTCAAACAAGATTACCTAATGTTCAGCATCTCGTGTGCTCTTTAACAAGGTGCCAAAGAAGGAGTGAGTAGAAAGAGAGAACATTTCTGCCAGATGGGTGCCAGCTCCCCCAGGATGCTCCACAGCCCCAGGTGTTGGTTTGCATCACACCTACACACTCTGCTTTCTGGGCTGGGCTTGCTTTCAACACTCCCTTTATTTTTAGCCCCACTTTCAAGAAAGGGGAAAAGAAAAACCTCAGAATCTCTGCAGCTTCCTGAAGCCCTTGAGAAAGAGAAAGCTGAGGAGTGTGCAGGCAGCTGGGAGGGTCATAGTCCTCCTCCCCACTGAAGGCTCCAGCCAGCCCACGAGATGTCTCTGCCTGTCTTCCAGTCCATGTCCAGGAGCAGTGGTCATCCATTAGGCTTGGCCAAGTGCTGGAGAAGTGCATTCCACTGTGGAACAGGGCCATGCTCTTGTTCTGCCCATGGCCAGGGCACAGATGTTACTCCTTCTGTGTGTTACTCCTCCCACATCCATCCCAGTGGCAACGTGTGCTGCAGATCCAGCACTTTTCACATGGGTCTGGCCACTATTGGGATAGGAGATGTGAGCTAAAACAGGTGCTGCAGGAAGTGGTTTGGGTGGCACCTTCCCTCTAAGTTAGCAGTGTGATGAAACTGCTCATCAGGGAGCTCTGGGCTCTGAGCTGCTGCAGGAGTTGCATTTTAATGACATCCCAAGCTCACCACTTGTGGTCATCCAAGATCCCACTTCTTGTCAGGGTGGAGGTGTCAGCTCCAGTATCCTGACCAGGCTCCAGTCTCCAATTATGCTCTGCTGAGCCAAGAGCTGCAGGAATTTCCACTGGACACATTATTCCTTACTCTTTTTTCCTGCTATGACTACTGAGCAGTTTTCCCAGGTACCAGAAAGCAGCATTTGCCAAGGCATTTCAAATTCAAATGCCTCCCATTGTCTTGAAAGGGCTTTTCCTGTTTGGGCCCATGCTTTCTCTCTAGGATCCACCAACCCCAATGTCTGCTTCACTTGTCCAGTGTAATTCTCTGCTCAGCTGTTGGCTTTGCTCTCCTCCAACTCACCCTGGGCTGTGAAGGTCATGGACATCCCCAGCTTAGGCTGAGCTGGTGCATCACAGCAGACTCCATCTGCCCTGTTCTCCATCACCACCCAGGAAGGTATCAACTGCACCTTGGTCCTTGACAGGAGATGCCAGCTGCTACCAGAAAAGGAATAATCGATTATGAGACTGACATTAACGAAATATGAGATTGTGACTTGGGGCAGACTAAAGCCATAGAAAGCATTTTAAATAATTCACCATCCTGAAAGTAAAGCATATTAGTGGGAAAGACATTAAGGTCCTTTCCCAGTGGCATTAACTTCTATGTAACCAGAGCTGATATCATGAGCTGAGAGCAAAATGAGACTACTGCTGGGTAGGGAATGTTGGCATTTCAAAATGTATTTGAAAATCACGGTTTTCCCCTCACCCTTCCCACCAAAATTATTTACAAACATTAAAATATTTTGTTTTGGTAGTATTGCCTACAAGACAACTAAATCCAAAATAAAATAAAAACACAAAATGCCGAAACAAATTGCAAGTCCCTGAGATGTGTGCTGGCAAAACATTCATCCAAATCACTGCCTTCTGCAAAAATGCTTCTATTTTGGCAAACCCACAGTTTTCCGGGGGTGGACTGATCCACCAGAGACTTCTGAACCCACAGCAAGTGGCAACGGAGGCTGAAGAGAGACACTGTGTGGGAGGCAACGTTTAAAATGTCGCCGTTTTGCTCTTCGTTTGAAACCGCTCCAAGGGCCGTGGGGAAAGCATTCGAGAGCTGGAGCTGTGCTTTGGCTGTCTGGGAAAGTTGCTGCCAGTGCCTGGGCAGAGCGTGGGGTTACCCAGAAAAGCCCTGCTCATCCTCAAACAGCCCTGGAAGGGTGAATGTTACCCAGGCAATTACTCTAAAATTTATCTCAGCAATTATATGCAACTGTGCTCACGCAGCAGATGTGTCTGTGTTGGGTAAGCTAAGCTCAGCACTGAGAATGCTGTGCTGGTGGCACCCACCTCAGCTGCTGTGCTACTGAGGGGGCAGCAGGAAGGGACAGCCACAGCCAGGCAAGGGGCATCTTCATTATCTTTGGAATTCAGATTTTCTTAACAGAGGCAGCTCTTCAGAGCAGAAAAGTGTTTGCCTTGGGTTGGGGGTAGGAGTGAATGAAGGATGCACAAATGGCAGGGGTTTGGCAGCTCTGAGCCCACACAACTCACCTGCACACACACTGTAGGGCTGGGTTACTGTCACAGGTCAGGCCCAGGGATGTCTCCTCTGGGATGGCAGAACCTTTCCAGGCTTCTTGGGAGACCATGTTGGCTTCTGGGTGTCTATGGACACCTAGCAAAAACAACCTCATGCAAAATTCAGGCTCAGTTCCTTTCCCTGATGTTGAAATCACTGTAGAAATCCCAGTGGGCAATTCCTCTGAGGTGTGACAAGACTTGAGGGACAACAATTCCTCCTGCTCTCGCCGGGCCAGGACAGTCTGCTGCTCACAGGGATGCTCTGAACAAGCCAGGTGAGGAAAGACCTGTGAGAGAAACACCTTCTTGTGGTTTCACCTTAAAAGGTCAGTTCTGTTACTTGTCATGCAACGTGCTCAGAACCTACCACAGGTGATTAAACACCAGGGAGTTATTAGATCACACATGGATAATCCTCCCTGTCCCTGGCAACGTGATTCGTTATGATTCATAAATTCCAGTGGTGTTATGGTTCCCAAACAGACAGAGTGTGCTGAAAATGCTCCTCGACAGCTTTAGCAACAGGAAACCACGAGGGGCTGACACAAGCAGCACAGGAGACCCCCACCCACCAAGGCTGATACCCATGTACCCATTAAGGGATCTCCTTAATCTTAAGGACAAAACAGGGTTCCTTGCACCCTTTCCCCCCCAGGATGCTGGGAGATGCCTGAGCCACCTGGGAGGTGGCAGAGGACAGAGTGGTGACAGGTGGGGGGTGAGGGGAGGCAGCCTAGAAAGGGGCACAGAGGAAGGAGATGTTATTGGCTGGCTAGGGAGGGAGAAAGGGCAGAAAGTACTGAGGTTTGTCTCTATTTCCACAGCAGTTGGCTTTGGGCTAGGGGTGAGTCACAACAAGAGAGTTTGATTAGAGAGAGCTTGATTTGTGGAGCGAGTGCAATTAAAACCTTGGATCCTCAGGGTCGGTTTTAGTAGCTACATTAAACTGAATCAACTCCTACCTCACTGTGGGCTATGGAGGGGCTGTTTCTGCTCTTCCACTTTCTTTGAATTGCTCTTGCTGCAGCTCCTCAGGTAAAGGCAAAATCCAGCTGAGCTGCTGAGGATGAGCAGGAGCAGCCTCTGTCTCCCTGAGCATCAAAATGGCAGCACAGAACAGGCCTGAGAAGAGGTGAGCTAATCCAGGGATGAAAAATCCTTCAGAGACTATTAAATACAAAGGCAAAAATGATGCCTCAGGAAGATCCTGAGTGCAAACACGTGTGTGGGCAGCATGTATGCAGGAGACCTGAAGGAGCTCCTGTGTCATCTTTTTCCAGAGGCATCTGCTCTGGCTACTTTGCAAGAGAAGAAAGGGGACTGGTTGGGCTCTGGATCTGATTGCAAATGGTTCTTAGCTGAGATGAGATGAACAACTGCCTGTGGATGTGGCTGGATCTCTGGAGAGCGTTGCAGTCAACCTGTGTGCTCTGACAAGTAAGAAATATCAGCTTTGCCCCAGGCAGCACTTTTGGGTCCTCAGTAGGAAGAACTGGAAGCTGTGGGGTCAGGAGTAGCCACTGCTCCCCAAGGCTCACCCACCCCTGACTTGCACACCCCTCAGGCTGACCCCAGGACTGACCCCAAGAGAGAAGCACCATCCAAGCTGAGGAGATGAAAGCCTCGTGCCCATCCATCCTGATGTCATGACAATTTTGCTGCTGAGATGCACTGGTGTCACCAAGGTCACAGGTATAAAGCCCCATTAAATGTTTCATTCTCATCAATTGCTTGCTCTAAGTGCCTTCTGAGGAATTCATGGGAATGTTTTCTATTTGACACAGAGATACTTTCAATTATGAAAGATGGCTAAAAATAAAAGGAAATTATACTGTTCAGACATCTCTGGAGGTGGAGACAAGAGAGGAAACTGTCAAGGAGAGCCAGGGAAGAGATTTTTGTTAGAAGTAGAGAAAGGCTACTTATTTTTGCAGACAGAAAATGTCAGGAGGCAGCCTGACTTGAGAATCTGGAATCTGTCACTCACCTTCTCTATTAATAATCTGACCTCAACTATTTAGGGTCTGAGCCAGAGACCTGAAGTTAAGACTCATGTCAGTCTCTTTCTCTGGTTGCAAGGGGTTTGGTCACTCTCTGAAAATTCTCAGCAGTAGACCTTTTTTAATGTGTTTTCCTTTTTTTTTTTCTTTTTTCTTCTTTTTAAATGTAGGACCCCAGCCTGTGACAGTGGGAAGACTCTTTTCAGGCTTTCCCTTTAATGTGAGAAGCTTGGGCTGATAACCTGGAGCTTCTTATAGGCTCAGGAAGTCCATGGGATGTTCTGATGCTGATAAAACATTTACATTTTGTAGCAAAAATGACCTGTCTGAGAGCAGGGCTTGAATCATCAATCTTTTATGGATCAGCCCTTTGAGATAAGAGATTTATTCCTCTGACACCCATAACAGGTTGCTTAGCTTTTCCTACAGACCACTGTCAGAAGGCCATGGCTGAGCTGCAGTCACCACCTCTCTTACATTTTTAAATTTAAGTTCCTAACTGAACATATATAAAACATACTGAGAGCTTTTGGTCTGCTCTGGCACCGAGTAGAATGTCTTGCATTCCATACAGGTGACCAGGGAAAAGGGGGGCAGCTGGAAAACACAACACTGTAGATGATTTGGTGTTTGTTATCTCTTATTTCTTCTCCATAGCAAATGAAAATCACTAGAAAAATATTAAAATTACCACAAAAGGGCACAGTTTTGTTCTATAGATGGGAGCTGAAAAGTCTCCAGACCTTTCTTCCACTCCATAACACCTGTTTTTAGAGATGCCTTTAGCAGAGTGCTGTGCTCTCACTGATTTGGGCTGTGTTCCCCGAGCCACATGCTCTAATTTTAAGTGATCAGGGGCTTAATTAGCTACACTCTTCCTTGTATTTTGAGCAGCCATTTTAAGTTAAAAATACCATGTGTGTTCAGTGTTTTGGAAGAGCATTCCTGTGCTAATCCAAATGGAAAAAGTCTTCAGTACAGTGCATTTTCTGCAAAATCACCACTGAAGAGTGAAGTGGTCCAGTCAGTCCCTGGTACAACTTCTTCTAATGGCAGATGTGCTGAGCCCTGGGAGTTCAAGGGGTCCTTGCACCCACTTAGGCCCATAAAGCTGGTGTGAAATGCAGGTAATCAGTGATTTCTCTCTAAACAGCTGCACTCAATCCTTTTTTTAAGGGTAAAAACCTGTTGTCTCTTAACCAGCAGGATTGACCTGCTTGCTGCCACACTTACAATGGCTCACGGGGGAAGATTGGAGAGTGATTTTGAGATAGGCATCTTCCCATTTCACACAAACATCTTTTCAGCAGGACTCTCCCCTGCCCAAGAGGTTTGCTTGTGGGGCTCCATTCCCTTGTGAGCAGCCCAGGGCAGTACAGTTGTCCTGGGAGGCAGGAGATAACAGGAACCATAATGAAGCTGGATGCCAAGGGAGAGATGTTCTGCTGGAGCTGTGGTGCAGCTGGGCTCGGGATGGACACTGACCTTCAGAGCAGAGGGAGGAATTCAGACCTCCTGTGAAGAGATTACTTCCCAGTACTCTTTCTGGTTGTCCCTCCCTCCCCAAATTTGTCATCTTTTTGCCCGATCTAAGGAATAACTTTTCAAATGGAAATGCTTCATCCATAGTCTTGCCTGGCGAGTCACAAAATGAGAGGCACAAAGTACAATTACAAAGTAATCCCAGGAAAGACCTCTGCCATAGGAAATGACCCAGCATGGCACATGATCCCTTGGGGAGTTCTGCACACTCCCAGACTCCCTTTGCTCTCCCCTCTCTCTTCCCATTTGTCTTGTTTCCAATGAGATAAGGCAACTGTAACACCTCCAAAGACACTTCTACTACCTCTGCAAAGCTCCTAAGCCCCTACCAAGAATCAGAGATGTCTCTGGACACACTTTGGGATGGAGAGCATGGTGAGTGGGCCCTCCATCAGGGGTCCTGCCAGCATCAGCACACAGATGGCAAGGGAATGCAAAAACTGTCCAGGGCAAGCAAGCCTTGGCAGGGTTTGTGCTTGTATAAACAGGAGAAGGTTTGCTGAACCTGCTGGAGAGGCAGCCCAGTGGTGATGCAGCTCTTGCAGAGCTGTACCTGCACCCTGGGACAGACACAGGAGCTCACCTCCAAGAAAGGACCCACCACTCTGAGAACAAGGCCTGATGCTGGCTGATGAGCAAAGGCTGTGGGTAAAACCTTGGCCTGAGAGGGAAAAAAGGTCTTCGTGTCGTGAACGGTCCCCAAAGAGTGTCCCTTAGGAGAATGCAGCCAGCAAGATGAAATTGCCATTCATGCTTTTTAGAGATGTTCAATGTATCAGGAATTCAATTAAGAAAATGTTCTACTGCAGGAAGCTCAAAAATTAAGATTATCATTATTGTAGAGGAAGGAAACATTTTTAATGCATTAATTTTTTAAAATGACATCCCCACAGACAATGAACTTTTCCTTGCAGCACCCAGGTCAGTAAAGGAGAGCAGTTTTCTTTGGCAATGGGGAACAGCAGCAAGAAGGTTACAGAGATGATACAAAGAAGGTTTTCTGTGGGATGCAGAGCACTGGAGGAAGTCAGGCTGGTTAATGGGCCCTGAGCTGTTGGCTAGAGGAGATGACAGCACCGGATCCTTGATTTGGCCCATAACTTGCCTTACATCTTTCCACTTCAGGAGCCTGACCTAGATGGAGGCAACAAAAGTGGCCACCTCTGACTCAAAAAGGGCTGTGAACCCAAAGAAAAGGGTGTTTCTGTGAGTTTCATCATATCCCCAGACCAGAGATTTCCTGCCTTCATGTCTTTTTGTGTTATATTTGCATAGTGCCAATAGCCCTGATCCAAGGAGCAGGTGGGTGGGTCCCTGCTGCTGCCTTCATACCTAGGAAATAAAGCAAGGATTCGGTTCAAAGCAAAAGGTGTTCCCAAGCATCTCCTCAAAATAAGTCTGGATGGGGGAGGTAGGTTGGGTTTTTTATTTGCAGGACAAGATATCACATGGAAATCCAAGAATAGAATAAGTTGCAGGGGAGGGAGAGGAGGAGGAGGAAGAAATCACTGCTTTTGCATTTCTTGTTCCCTTTCCAAACCTTGTGCATGCCACAGTTTTAATTAATAACTCTGTCACCCATTCGAGAGTTCAAACAAAGGAAGATAAGGAGGATGTATTCCAGGCATGGAGGTACCTGGGGAAAAAGGAGTGATGGCTTTGTGTTTTGAGGCCTCATTATGGGGCTCCAGCTTTTACTCAAAAGTTGTTCTCTGCCAGGAATCAGCTGAACTATTACCTCAGGAGGTCACTTTGAAGCTGGGCTCAAATAGTACTTAAAATGAAAAAAAACTCCTGAAGCATTGTTTGGAGGCTAAATAAAATAAACAGACACACAAACACAACTACCAGTAATAACATTTCTCTGCAAGGCTCCTTTATCACTTATGTCTCCCACCTGACACAAGCCCATGTGCAACCACTGCCACCCTCTTGACACCAGGCTTGGGAGAGTCCTGCTCCCAGACCAGCCCCAAGTGGAAGAGACAAGGGCCAGTGCCCACTTCGGAAACTGAACTTGCAGGGTGTCAGTGATGCTCTGTGCACAGCAGCAGCACTCAGGCCCCTCTGCAGGCACTGTGTTGCTCCCCAGTGATGGCTGCCTGCTGGAATTCCCCTTTGACTTCGTTTTGGAGCAAGGAGCACCTCAGCTGTGCCCTGCCCTCTCCAGGAGTGGCAGCTCTGCTCAATCTCTGCCCCGTGTGGCTTGGGTTCACTGCAGAGCACTGGGCCTGTTGACCTTTCTCTCTGCCACACTCGTGCTGCACATCTCAACACGCTTCCCACCTCCATCAGGTAAGAACATCCTCTTTTTTACAGGCTGGGAAAGCACAACCTCCCAAGACCAAACAGAAATAAGAGGCAATCTCTGCAGGCCCCACTGACCTCTTTAATTTTTGAGCAACTCTTTCCCCTTTGGGCAAGTCAAAGAGTAACTAAAACTATCTGCAAATAACTTCTGTGGAGGTAGTGAGTGCCTCGTAGGAAGCTGCTGATGTGACACATTCAGGCTGTCACTGATCATCACTTTCCTGCACAGACAGTTTGATGACACTGCTTTCCTTAATTGCACCAAAAATTTAAGTCAGGAGATCAACAGTGCCATGAAGAATTTACAGGGAAAAGAGACAATATTCACCCACCTAAGAAGTTGCTCCAGAGACAGACCCTGCAACCAGGGCTCAGATGGTTGGTAAATGAAATGATGAGCAAAAAATTCCCTGAAGCTGCTGTTTCCATTTCCATGGGGTTTTAACAACAAGAAAGATTTGATAACTCTGCATGTCCAGTGGCAGAGGCTGTGGATATCACTGATCCCCTTCTGGCCATTCATTGCATGCCAGTTCAGCCTCCACAGTACCTGGTGTGGACCCAGCTGGTGATGGGAGGGACATCCCCACTTGCAGTCCCACCAGTTCCTTCTTCTCTATTGTCTTAAAAATGCACACATAAAATTGTTTTCGTTGACCTCCCAAAAAGGAGCTTTTTGAAAGCACTGAACAAAAGAGGAGATACCATCATATCCAGAACACCAGCAGCAGAGAATGGTGTCTGACCACCACACTCATTTGCCCAGACACTCTCCCAGCCAAACCTGCCTTCCAGCATGTGAAGGTAAAGGCTTCTTTGATTCAGCATCCAGACAAGACACAAACTCATGTCCCAGTCTCCACTATCTCCTTTCCAGAAGCTTTGGAGAGGCTTGGATAAAGGCACCAGCACAGTTCATGCCCGGGTGAGTGCCTCATCCCAGCCTACAATGTGCTTTAGGAGTGGGCAGTTTAAAAGGATCAGAAGGATGAGTCAGGGGAAGGATTTCATGACACACCACCACATTTGGTGGCTGAGGAGAAGTGTGCTGGTGTAGGAGAGCAGGCCAGCCATAGGGAGCTGCTAACAAACAAATCTTCAAAGGGGACTAAACATTACAGTGCAGAAAACCAGGGCCACGATCCTCCAAAATCAGTGTATAAGGAGCTGCCAAGGACTTCATGGGGAGGACTTGGAGAAACCCAAGCTAAAAGCCAGAGGCATGGAAAAAAACATGCACCAGAAGCAACCTCCAGGAGAGGCATGGATGGGTCCAGGAGAGTCTTTGGTATCACAGAGCAGAGAAAGAGCAGGTAATGAGAGTGCCATGGGCAGGACATGGCACATCAGGCTGCCCCAGAATACTGTGGAGTGGGTCACCAGCACCTCCCTGAGAACAGATGACATGACCTTCAAATCAGGTGCAGCTGCTGCCCTAATGGAGTTCTAGAAACCCCCTGGGGGTGTGTGAGTGCATGAATGCTTCCGAACCAAACCCAAAAAGACCCAGAAAAATGTAAAAGGCAAAACTTGGCTGAGGGAGCAGAGGGTGCCTAAGAAGTTCTGTTTTGTGGGTCAACATACACTGCTTCAATTGCCTTCCCCTCAAAATCACAGTCCTCACTGCAGTTATGTGGACAAAGCCAGTCCACAAGGACCCAGAATTTAAAATCCTGATGACAGCCCCCATTTGCTTCCAAGGAGCAGAGAAACCAGAAAAAGCACAGTGCAGTCAAATGCAAAAGCATTTGCTCTTTCAACACCTACGAGCACATTTTCCTTTTTATGATCCATTTGGAAACCAGTGTCTTCTGCAAAGAACAAAAATAATCCTCCCGTCAGGCACCCCGAGGCATGGCAGTGGTCCCAGAAGCAAATCACCAGCTCCAGATCTGCGTGACGTTGGGAAGCTTAATGAGGGTGACATGTTCTGCCACGCACGGAACACACCTTTGGATAGCGCGGTGAGGCAGCAGCCCCGCTCAGAACCGGGAGCTGCAGCTCAATTCTGGCTCATCCCACCGGCTTCAACCGTCACAACGCTGCCAGCCCACCACCCCACGCCCACTGTGCTTGAGAAACCCTTCTAAATTGCAGTGTTTCCTTTTTTTGCTGCTGCCAGATGAGTCTCCAGTACACCCCTATCTCTGCCTTGAGGCTGTTGTTCTGAACAGCCTCCAGTGTCTGCAAACTGGGAGAGACTGAGGGTGTGTTTTGGAGTGCCCTTGAAGGGTTTCAAAGTCTAAAGATCATGTAAACATGAAATCAGTGTGGCTCATTTGGGAGGGTGGGGGCATTGCTGCCAAGGCAGCCAGGCAGAAGTGTGGCTCCTCATATGAATTGGTATCCCATTTGCGTTAGATTAAAGCAAGAAAAAATTGCTAGCAAAGTGAGATTAAGAATATTTATGGATCTTATTGGCTTAATGCGTGTGTCTCCCAAGTGATGGAAACTGAGTACAAAATTGAGAAACTTCAGCAATCTGTGGGGGAAAGGAGACAGACAGCAATGACTTTTAATGCTTTATACAATTTTTTTTCCGTGAATTTGGTGCTCGCAGAGAGCAATTACAATAAAAGGTTTGAAAAAGAAGGTGAATATAGCAATGTTTTGTCTTTCTAAAAAGACCAATCCATCCTAAGATCTCAAAGCACTTTTCAAACTCAAGGAGATCTTAGCTGCATTAGGGCAAGAACCTTAGGAAACTTCTGTCAATACCAAACCCTTCACAGATGCAATGACACCAGTGACTTATACCTGTCCTTCAGGTGCTCTGGACATTGAGAACATTCTGCTTCTCTTCTCTCAGTGCAAAAACCTTTATGCACAGAGCTTGAATTTCTAACCCCCAGTGCTTCCCAAGCCGTCTCAAGCAGAGAGCACACCATGGTATAGAGCTGCAAGGAGGGAGCATGGAGAAGGATTTGAGCACAAGATTTAGTGGTTAGGGGGCTAAATGATTTTTACACTAAATGTACACAGATAAAAACCAAACCACTGAAGAACAGGTATCTAAAATGGCTTCATGAGTGCAGAGGAAATAAAAGAGAGAAAGTCTGAAATGCAAAAGGAAACCTAATATAAACCTGGTCAGGCAAAGACGAAACCTGGGTGTTCTAGATCCTGCTAATTACCTACTGGATTAATTTGTATTGCTTCCTTTCTTTGAGAGTGGTTTACTGTGGTTCAACACCAACCTTTGCTTAATCAACTTTAAATAAGTCAAGATGAGACTGATTTAAAATTTGCTGGATGTCTGTACACCATTCCTATAACTGGTGTAACCTCTCCTCCTTCTCTACTGGTGGAACTATGAGTGTTGGCAGCTCTTTAAAAACTGGGTTAATATTCCAGCATGAAGCACTTTCAAAGGAGACCTGCACACCTTCCTATTTCCAGGAGTGCTCAAAACTGTATCAGATTTGGCTTTAAAAGCCTCAGTGCTGCTGGTTCCTGCATACCAGGGCACATGAGTACTGCTAATTGACTTAGGCAAGCTCCCTCCACAAGCCTCAAAGTGCCCGATGGAATCACACACCCTTTTCATCCACAGCCTGTTTCCCAATGCTTTTGCTGTAGCTTCCACTGCCCTTAAATGGGATTCCAGGGGCTGGCACTCAAGGATCAGAAGTAGCAGTCTTTCTCTGCATTTCTGCAACTCAGATGTACCTCCACCAAACTCTTGTTCCTCCCGACTTTTCTCTCCCCACCATACTCCTCTGTAAGCTAAAGCTGGTTCCCAAGGGACAGGTGACCCTTACAACCCCCAACCATAACATCCTTTTACACATATTTGGTCCAAACCCACACTTCTAGGTAGGACATCTGCTCTTTCCTGGCTTTGTTTTGTTTTGGTGTTGCACAGACAGTTCCCTGGGCTGCTCCAGCCTTGGGTACAGTGGCAGCTCTTTGCAAACATCTCCAGCACAAGCAGGGGCTGCAGCTGGAGCTGTATCTGCTTGGCCTGAGCCCAGATCACAGGAAACAGCAGCCTGCCCTGCAGAGATCATTTCCACCTTTGCTAGCTTTTGGCTCCAGCATCTATTTTGATAGATGCCGAGGTCTGAAGCTGTTGGTAAGGAAATGGAAAAGGGGAATGGCCATGCTTTAACTCTTGCTTGGCAGCAGCATTAGACCATGGTGTAGTTTCCATGTACTGATACATTTAACTAAGACAAAAAAGGAAAAAAAGAAAAAAAAATAAAAAGAACAGGAACTACTTTCTTAGAAAAAGCCATCACTGAGCCATGTTCCAGGGCTGATATATGGAGGGAGGAGACTCAACGAGGTTGGTTGCTCACAGTGCCTCTCATTTTTGTGGATAGGGATAGCCCCACACCAGCACGCCATCCCAGGAACCTTGGCTAATGCATAAATGCTCAATTTTCAAATTTTCAGCCTGGAAACACCTCAGTAAGGGAAGTGTGAGCTCCTCTTGCTCCTCTGCAGCCCCCACCAAAGGAATACACAGCCCAAAGCATCAGCAAAGAGAGCAGGGAGAGAAAGGCCACAACCCCGCACGGTGCACCCCATCAGCTCTGCCAGCTCCCTTCACACCACCCTGGCCCTGCAAAACCACCCTCAGAGCTCTGTGTCCACTGTCAGGCAAAGACACACTCATCCTGAATTCCTCTCACATCTGCCAGGGAAGTGCAAGGAAGTTTTACAGCCCACAGAACACAATCCTAAAGTACAAAGCTATGACAAGAGGAGCCCAAGGGTTAAAGCTGAGCTTTACTTTTCTGCTGGCATTCCATCAAAAGGCATTCCACCCCCAGCACTTCAAATTACTACAGATAAAGCAGTAACAAAGATGCAAAACTGGTTTAGAAAGTACCTGATAATTTCCTTTTAAACTTCCACTTCAGAGCAAAAACCTTCTTGCTTTGAAATAAATGGCTCTGGACAGGCAGAGGTGGGGGACATGCAAGGTGTCCTTCTCCTAAATTCATGTTTGAACTGGAAAAAGGAAACAAACTTCTGAGGATTTGCAGCCTCAGTAGTTGGGCATATTCCTCCCTCAAGGATCTTTATCTGCTCCTCCTTCATCGCAGCTCTATTGCACAAAAAACTAGAGAAAAAACAAACTTCCTGATTCAGATAATCCTATGGGTGGATTCACATAGTTACAATTTATTTTGCTTTAAAATTAATCCAGAAAACACTGAAACAAGGGAATGAAACCTAGGACCACAAAGTTAAAGAGGAAAACCAGGAAAATCCAGTAAGGTACATGCCGGAAATTTAATCTAAATTAACTAGAAGTGCACATCAAAGGCAGATTAGTTACCACACAATAAATCCCTTTGTTGGACCTTTCTCCAGAATGAATACATGGGCTGTAGGGTTTGGTGCACAGGATGGATGTGAGGACTTCCAGCATCAGGACAGAGCCACTGAACTGCCCCTAGCTCCTCTGCAGTCTGTGGGAACAGGGAACTCTTGGTGCTTCAGCTTAAAGGTGCCACAATGTAAAGAAAAAGCACAGAAAATTTATAGAAAACCTCAGAGAGGTTGCTCATCTTTGTGCCTTGCTGGCTGCTGAGCACAAACACTGAAAAAATAATGGGAAACATTGGCTTGGCAGTAACAAAGGCAGGAAACCACCTGTTTAGCATCCAACTTCTGCTCAAGCTAACATGCTGGAGCAGGTGACCCCACAAAACTGATGGCCCTGGAAGAAAAGTTGTGGCAGGGTCTTGACCTCTGTCCCCTGGCCAGCACTTGCTCTGCACGTGTGGAGCACAAGGAGGATCCTCCTGCTGCTTGTGGCCTTTGTGGAGATCCAGCAGGGGGGTGAACACAGGCCATTGGTGCAGGAAATGGAGAAGAGCACTGTCACCCCCATGGGTGTCACCCCCATCACTGTCACCTCCGCAGCTTTGCCCTCTCCATCTGCCTCCTCAGCTGGAGCAACACATTCACGAGGTGAGAGGCTGGCTGAGCCATGGCTGGATGCTCCTGGGGTGTCAGAGACCACCAGTGGTGTGGGCAAAAATGCCTCTTGTGGGGTTTGTGGTGAGCAGAACCCCAGAGAGGAGTCATCTGCTCAAAATAGCACGTGTCACGTCACCTGTCAGCTGGCGTGGGGCACGGCAGCTCCGCTCAAATAATAGAGATGAAACAATGCAAACAAGAACAGGGCTTAGTCACTTGTTCGAGTCTCATCCCCTTCTGTTTTTACAGATGTGCAGTTCACGGAAATGAGATGATTAGCTCATCAAAGCATCTGTCATCTGACAGACAAACCAGCTTTTCACAAATGCATCCAAGTGACAAGACCTGTCGGATGCTGGCTGCGGGGAATCTCTCTGAATCTTATTTTTGGAACTATTATAATCAGCCTTACCAGCTTATTAGTTATCTCAAACACATCAATGGGGAAGGAAAAGCTAAATACATAAAAATTTGTCATGGCAATCTGAAAATGGTGGGGTTTTTTCCTGAAGGAAAAAAAAACTTGCACTTTTACAACTCTTTCTTTTAACATAAGCTGTACAGCTTGGCCTCTACTCCTGGAAGATTTAAATGACTTGCCAAATTATTTAAATGGAATAAGTTTTTATGTTCTTAAAATTGGGACACCTTAAAATGAATGCATCTGGTGGTCACAGGCTTTGCCAATCAACAGCAAACTACCGGTGTGTTTAACACTGGATAAGCAGCTTTGCTGATTTTCCAGAGCAGGTGACAAAGAGTGGTCAGATATTTCAAACCTCTCAACTGGGGCTCAGGGGATTTGAACTGAGCATCAATCTCCCCCTTTCATCACAAGGACATCAGTCCCTGTGTCTGATGGCACCTCAGGACATCCCTTGTCTTATGCACAACACTTGTGAGCAGAGGGAGGGGTTTGGATTTGGCTGGAGCCACATTGATGATAGAGGTATATAGAATCCTAGAATGCTTTGGGTTGGAAAGAACCTTAAAGATTATCCAGATCCAGCAAAGAGACATTTAGTGGCCTTCAGGATGTGGCAATGGAGCAGAAAGGGATTTAAATTATTTTATTTAATGGTGAAAGACAAAATCGCTGGAACTGAAAGGGAGATTACTCATTTGTTCTTAGACCTTTGCTGTTAATCATGCCACACCTATTATGGGAGCAGTGGCAAGGTGTTGGCTTCACCTCCTGCTTGGCCCAGTGCCACCCAACCCAGCCTGTGCCACCCCTTCCCCCGTGCCCGGCGAGGAGTGAGCTCAGAATCACAGCACTGCAAGCCTGCACAGCTCCGGGCACAGCCGAAACCTCCCTGTGCTCAGCAGGCTGGGAGGAACAGAGCCCCGCCAAAGAGGGATGTAAGAAGTGGAAACAAACGGAAATGACACAGCCTGGGCGTGAAGAGACATGTACAGTCGGTGTGAGGGGGGGAAAAATGGGTTATAATGTAAAATCAAGCATTATCTGTCAGTTCTTGCCAGCTCATGACAGCATGACAGCTCCTTGCATGCACAGAGACACCGTTTGGCCTCAAACAGCCCCAAGCACAAGACAGCGGAGTGGGGAGAGGGCTGGGAACTTCAAAGGATTAATCCTTAGCCTTGCTGCCTAGCCTGCTAATGACACCACAGTATAACATTGCTTGGCAAGTGCAGGCTGGCCTTCCCTTCACCCACTCACATCATAGGGGACATGGCCACTTCAGGCCACCACAGTTTCATTTTGGCTCATCCTTTGACCAGATGCAACATTAGCTGCCTCCTGGCGATGGCCATGGCCCTCTGAAATACCCACTGTGTGTACCCTGCCCAGATCCACAAATCCAGCCCCTCTGCTCCCCAGAATGCCCCCATGGCACAGGCTGAGGCTCAGCACTGCTCTCCCAACACTGTGCACCATCTTCAGAAGCAGAAAATGCTTCTGTTGGGTGCTGCTCACCAGTGTTTCACAAAGCTTTCCCACCTCTGCTTTCTGCACTGTTCACCTTTCATCAGTTTTCTGGTGAGCACTGAAGCCTCTTTTGTGTGACAGGGAGGATGGGAAGAGACTTTGGTATAGGCAGCTGTATAGTCCCCCAGGCCAAAGTGGCTTTCCTCTTTCCATGCCTATTCTCATTCTTTTCTCCTGTTTTCTATTCATTCCTTTCCCTTCCTAAGCCTAAGAGCGTGTCTGAATGTCCCTGTTTGCCCCTCAGCAGATCAGGATCAGCAGCTTGGTGGCAAGGAGAAAATCTCCCTTGTTTGGTGGCACTTCCCAGCCCTTTTTCCTGGGACCTCCTGAGTCACAGAGATTTTCTGTCAGGACCTGCCCGGGGGATGACTCAGCTGAAGCTCACAGGTATGGAACAGACGTCAGAGCTGTGTGGGGGCCTTGGCAGGTTCCTCCCCATGCCTTCAGCAGGCAGGATGTGCAGCAGGTAGAGGAGCAATACTGCACAGTCACTTTGAATGACACAAACCACTGGTTTGGATCCCCTCATCCTCTGCCAGCCACAACCAGTGCCAGCCCTGGGCCTGAATGGACAACTGAGCCTTCCCTGCAGGTTAGAGGTGCTTAGAGCTTGTCCAGAGCAGCACAGCCTATCTCCTCCAAACCAAAAGAAGGAAGAGGAGGATATTCATCAGCTCCTAACCAGTTCAACCCCACCATGGGCTGAGCTATTCGTAAGAATTGATTACTTGCCTCTTTCCCTTGAAGTTCCAGCTTGGCTGCTCCCTCGTGCTTCAACATCTCCTCCCAAAAACACCCTCAGCTTGCATCAGATAAGATCTCAACAAAGGTCCTCTCCAGGTTGAGACAATGCCCTGAGTTAACAGCTCAATAGGTACACCAGACAGCTGTAGTGGTAAGCAGAGGAAGAAGGAGAGGCCCACAGGTGGTGGTGATGCCCTAAAGATTGTGTGCTAATCAGGATTAATTAATTAGCAGACAGGAGAAATCCCATTTTCCTCTCTTTAAACACCCATAAGTGATACTAGGAGTTACTTAATAAAGTAACTGAAAGGACTAAAAAAATCTTCAGTGTTGCACAACTTACTGGACTCCAAGGAGAAGCAAGTCAATAAGAGACTTTACATTTTCAGCATTTTCTTTCTAATTTTCCCTTTTGTTCTACCAATAAAAAAAGAATGGACATACAATGGCAACTGTTGAACATCACAATCCTTTTGTAGAAAACCCAACACTAGGCCTGCAGTAACACAAAACTGGAGAATCAGATTATATAATTTTTTCATAAAGTTGGGAGAGCTGGTCTCCAAGGGCAAATACCAAGTCACTTAGCAGCTATCCTGCCATAATAGCTTTCAGCTTTCCAATGGAATTTTTCCTGGTCTTCCTCCAAAAACTAATAAGACTAAAGCTTCCTGGAACGAGCTCACTCTGTAGAATTTCCCCCGCTCACCACTGGACAGCAGATGTGTGTCTGCAGGGCTAAATGCATGGGAGGATTTATTCTGTAGCTTAGGTGGTCTGGTCAGAAGTTCCTCCTGGCACTTCCCTTCCCAGACTTGCCTGCAGTTGGGTGCTTTCCTAAGGCAGCAGTGGTACCCCAAGGCATGTCTGACCATTCCATTGACCATCCGTCACCCTGGCCACCCCTCCGTGTCACAAAACTCACAGTCACTCCTCCGTAAGGCTGGACTAGAAGTTCAGCCAGCAGTAGCAGAGGTGACAGCTTGGATTCCAGAAATCCTCAGTAAATATGGCACTGCCTGCTACCAAAGTTGGTGGGATCTGGGCACCTCATTCCCCTAAGTCTGGGCAGGAATTGCAGCCCAGGTACTCCCACCCTAACACAGCCAATCCTGTAGGTAACTGCTCAACTCATCACTGTTATCCGGGGATTAGAAACCAACATCCACACACAGAATTTCTGCCTGTTGCCCAGAAGACAAGCTGTGCATCAGGGGGTCAAATCCCAAAAGGAAATGCCTTTTGCTTTTCATGTTTCAGTCTTGGTGGCTGCTCAAAGAGTTATTGTATCATTAATATCTGCATGGAGCTTATTCTGAGTGGTTTACTGGAAAATTATGACTTGTCAGCAATTAGCATAAAAGGAGTAGGAGCTGAAGGCAGAGCAGCCCATTATAAAGGACTTTTTAGATAGAGCTCTGACGTTGGTGCTCAAAAGAATATTTAAAGAATGATTCCTAAACAGCTACAGGTCAAGCAGATATTTTATGAAATAGATGCAGGAAACACTGATGGTCTGATTTACAATTGCACTCCAAAGAGTTCCTTGCTTTTCTGCTTGTCTTATAAATTCTATTGGGAAAAACAAATCCCCCTGCAATGCACACCTGGCTTTTCATTTGACTTCTCCAGAAGGTTCTAGGGGGAGACCACTGAACACAGTTCAGTGTCTGAATATTTCAGGCCCCTCCTGTGTATCTCCTTCTTTAGAAGCCAACTGAAATAAGAGGGATAATTTTACTTTACACTTCAGGGGTCTGCATAAGCCTTCAGAAAAGGTGGTGTTTCTTGTAGGCGTGAATGTGGGTACAATCTTTCAGCTGCATTCTCCTTGCTCTGCTTTGGACAGCTGGTGAGTTTATTTGTTACATTGGACAAGCCAAGAGAAGATGTCAGAGCTCTCTGGCAGTTCCCTTTGGGCCATCAGGAGGTTCTCCTCCATGGCTGACAGTGAAGCTGGGTCCCATCCTCTCACATGGCAGGGGTTTACATGCCCTGTGATCAAGGAAGGAGGTCGTTTAGCAGCATGAGAACTTTCTCTCTTCTGTGTGAAAACACTGGATAATTAATCTTGCTACCATTATATGGGTAAGGATACGAAAACAGACACAACAGCCCAGGGACAGCCAAGAGACCACAGGTGTCCTTCACCCCATTTGCCATTGCTGAAATCTACGGGCTAAACCTGCTCCTGTCCCACTTCAAAATCCTGCCAAATCTCCTGTGCCAAGAAATCGCTGCCTACTTCTTCTGGGATTATGATGCATTCCTTCCTCAGGCTTACAAACCCATTTCCTTCTCAGTGGCAGAGGATTAAATTTCTTTCAGAATCAGCGGAAACACACTCTGTGCTCTTACATATAACACATTAGTATTAGAGCAAATTCATCTCTGATCTCATTCATCATTTGCTTCAGTCCTCTTGGCAGACAATATATTAGTCTTTTAACAGCACAGACTTCTTACTGTCTCAGAGAAAAAGCTTTGGCATCTGGTACTGCCACTGAACTCTAGCATGACCCAAGTCCTGAATGGACAACAGCACAGGTCCTGCAAAATTACTCAGTTCCTCTAAGTGACCTTCATCAGAAACCTGAGGCTTCCTCACTGATGGTTCATCTGTATCAACCTGCTTACACCAGGGCTCCACATGCTCTCCTGAATGACTTTCCTTCCCACATTTCTCATTGTCTGTGAAGTGGTGCAGAAGTGGATTAAATAAGCTATCATCTCAGTTAGTGATAATGAGAAAATTGAAACAAGCTGTTCCATAAATGTGATCATTATCTAGTAAATTAAATGAGATATTCAAAATGTCCACCCAGCAGTGGCCAAGGAACTCTTACTCTGCATTTCTTTTACCTGGGAGAAAGAGGAAATTATCACAACCTCCTGCAAACTAGAGACTTCAATGGACACCCTGTCATTAAAATCATGTGGCTTTTCACACCTGCACTGGACACTGCACAGTAACTGCTGGCAGATCAAAGACCAAGACATTCAACTCTGGATGTTGCTGGTGCTAATGGCCCATTAACAGGGACCAGATTCCTGTGTTTTGTCTCCTGGAGAGTGGGGCTGGGGACACCGTAGGACACCAGGGAGAGAACTGCTGTCATGCACATACTGCCTAGAAATCCACTGCAGATAGTCTGGGGCTGCAGGGACAGCTGGGGTTTGGGAATCTACTAAAGATGCTCAAATCCAACAAATTCAAAGGGGAAATTAGAAAAAGAGTTTTTTGAGAGATGGATGAAGAAAAGAAGCATCAGTGCTTCATACCTGATTGTTTACTGGGATGTCACTGAAGATGATGGGCAGGAGGCAGAAATCCTGCTGTCTGTCTTCTGCCTAAATGCCTCAAAGTCTGAGTCTCAGGAAATGCAATTAAAAAAAAAGTGCAGAAACTGGGAGCATGCATTTAATCTCTTGTTTTCCCATGCAAAACCTTGACAAAAACCAAAATAGTTTATTATTTTCCTCCCATTTTCCTCTGTGGCTCTGTTGATCCCATCCATGCCAGGCCAACCTGCTCTCTGCACCCCAGGTGCAGGCACACCCTGAAGTGGGGCTGCTCAAATATAAGAGGTATGCAAGGGATCCCACCCCAGAGTGGAGGAATCATCTCTCAGTGGGATCCATGAACCACAGAATCACAAAGATTGGAAAAGACTTCTGACATCTTCAAGGTCCAACCCTTAACCCAGCACTGCCAAACTCCCTAAACCATATTGCAAAGGGCCACGTCTGCTCCTTTTTTGATCACCTCCATGGATGGTGACTCCACCACTGCTCTGGGTGGCCTGTTCCAATGATTAATCATCCTTTCAGTGAAAGAATTCTACCTGATGTCCAACCTGAACCTCCCTTTACCCAACCTGAGGCCATTTCCCCTTGTCTTTGAGTTCGGAAGATGTGTCCAGAGAGCTCAGTGAGCAGTGCTTCAGCCTGCAATCACTTGTCAGGTGCTCCCACTGAGGCACAGCAGCTCTGGGTATTTTGTAGCTTACCCAAGAGCCTCAACAAACAAGTGACCAAACCACGAAATGCAGAACAGGGGCCAAGGTATCCCCAAGCAGCCAAAAATGCCTGCAAGGAAGCAGGTGCTGCTGGAGAAGGCCATGCTGGACACTCTCCACGAGAGTGCTTTCCTCCAGCAAACTCCTTGCTCTCCCTTTCAGGCAGATTATCCTGGGGCTGGACTAAAGTCACAGGCAAGGAGCACAGTGCTAATCCAGAGTCTGAATCCATCTGAGCCAAAGGAAACCTCTGTGGCAGCACTGGAGAGCAGGAGCTGCAAGCTCCAACTGGCCATGGGAGGGCAAACTGCTCCAAGCATTGCTGTACAGTTCAACACCAGCACTGCTAACTTTGCTCGCAGTCAGCCTCCCTTATTGAAAGGCAATCCCAGCCTGCCTTCCAAAGAGTTTTAATTTAATTGCTTGAGAATTTTGGAAGGGCTCTTATTTCAACCAGACAGAAGCTTTGGAAAAGGCAATGAGCGAAGCAGGACACCCTGGGAATGTCCTGCAGCTCCCGGGCCAGCACAGGAATTCCTCTTTTCCCCAATGGCACTAACATTAAGGCAGGCCTTCAGTATAACCCAGTCAAAGCAGGCTGCTAGGAAACTGCTGGAGACAGTTAAAAATAGGGATTGTGCTGATCCAGTGTTAACCCTTAATGGAGAAGGCAGTGATTCCTTGCTGGGGGCACATCGCTGCCACTGCTTTTATTTAGCTGTATCTCCCCTATGCTGCCTTTGATTGTCCCAGCTCTCTCTTGTATTTTCCTTTATAGTCTGTTTTCCTCTGAACACAGCAGAAATCAACTCAGAAGAGCTGTTTTTGTGGCTGGCCAGTTTTCAGCACATTTTCTGCCCTGCAGTCCTGATGGCAATAAGCAGCAATCGACAAGGAGTGGGTACTGCAGCCCATCACCATGGAGAGGGGCAGGGTGTCAGCACAGGACCTGGAGATCACTCTGCCCAGCAGCATCTCCATGTGTCTGCATACACATCTCTACTCCTTATTTCATAGCCTTTTGGCATGGAAAAGCAACAAGGTAGTGTCCTTGAAAATATCTTTACTTCCTTTTACTTACCGTTGGATTTCAAGATGAAGATCAATTGAGTTTGGTCTGCATGGGCCAATTCACAAATGTTTTATTTCCTTTCAGCACCTTGTATGGCCCACAACACACAGCACTATCCTAGCTGGAAAGTGGTGAGGATCATTAGCATCAAGAAAAGCCAAACTTAAGAGCAGAGTGCAAGGCCAGCCAGCGAGCCACTCACTACCCATCTGCAGACAATGCCTCTGGCAAACACTTCTCATGGCTGTATAATGCTAGGATGGAGAAAAGCCTCTCTCTCACCCTTCTGAAAAATGAGAAATGCCCAAATACATATCCATCTGCTAAGGAGAAGAGAGGTCATGATCAATGAACAGTGAAATATTTGGAGTTTAGTTAAAAAATTAAGAAGCAAGTAGACTTGTATCTACTCTCTCAAGCCAGCTGTCACTGGCACCTGAAAACCCTTGGAGGAAACAAAGAGACTTGCTCTAATTCTCTGTTCCTTGAAGTATCATGGAGCAACTGGTGGGAGAAGCTCATTCAAACATCATTGCTCAAATGGATCAGCATGGAAATGCAGAGGGCTGAAGGCAAAAGGCACAGACTGCAGCCAGGTTTGGACAAGAAGGTTTCCAGGACCAGAGACAAGAAAAGCTGACCTGTGTCTGCCTGACCTGCTACCTGAATAAAGCCTGAGCCACAAAAATTTTGAAAACTGCCAAAATTGAACCCCTTATCTACCGACCTCTCTGCTTGGTTGGTAACAACCCACCCTGCCCAGGCACTGGGAAGGACCAAATAGTCTGGGCTGCAATTTCTCGGTGACCATGTGGATGTGAAGGTGCAAACCTGGTGCCATTTCTCACAGAGCTGGCAGCCTTCCCAGTGCCATAACAAGTTCTGCTCGAGTAAGCACCCAGGAGGGCCCAGCAAGCTCCAGTAAGCACCAGCTCTGCTTGGTGAGTGGACACCTTGCCATAGCTGGGAAGAGAGGCACTCATGCAGAGAGGCAGCCTGGTGAGAAGTGAAACTCACTGGCAGTCAGGGCAGGAGGGCCAGGAGAAACTGAGTGCTGACCACAAGGGCAGCTGCCCTGTGAGCTGCTCAGCTCAAATCCATCCTTAAAACCTGACAGTGAGGAGCTCAGGGCCCTGCTAAATCCTGTGCTCTCACATCTGCACAGCTCCATTAGGCAGAAGGCAGCTGCTGGCACTGCTGTGTATTCAGTGCTGACACCTTCAAGTGGCTTTTGGTCCATTTTTGGTCTGCCCAGAGCTTTGCTGTGCCTGAGGGTTAAAGCCACTCAGCAGTAACACTCCTGCTTGGTGATGGAGGCCACATAAAGCCTTGTCCCCAGCCCAGGTGATGAGGGAAATCTTTCTGGGAGTGAGGTCCCAGCTTACACACCAAACCACTGCCTGGCTATGAGCACAGCAGGGTCTGGGCACTGCACACAACCAGATCCTGGTGAGCTGTGGCCTTCAGGCCCTGGCACTTGGCTGCTGCCAGAGAAAAGAGCATCCAATGATGCCAAGAAGGAGCATTGTCCTCACTGATACCAGCACAGGGCACGGGTTGGCACCAAAGCCCAGGTGAGCTGCTCCCCTTCACAAGCAATGCTTTGCCACGGTTCCTGCAATGTGATGGACCAAACCAGGCAGGATCTTCCCATTCTACTGCTGCCCTAGCAGGAACAGGAGGTTGGGTTGACAGCACCTGATCCCAGACCACAGCTGAAGAGAATGCTTCCAGATCATTGCACAAGTAATAGTAGTATTAACGGAATTACAGGAAATCCTTGCTTTTCTAACTCCAATTCTGGGTTGAAAAGCAGTGTTACTAGCAGGCACACATGAGCTCAGCTGCTTTGATTAAAGAACAACTCTCTAATCTCTGCCTGGACTCTGCCCTGGGTTTTAATGCCTGATTAACTCCCCCCTGCCAGGATTATTTTGCATCTTTGCATATTTCGGAGCTCTTCATTTTAGTTTATTCTACAGACAAGGAGCTGTTTGAAACAACTTTCATTTGCACTGGCAATTTAAAGCACTGTGTGTGAGTTTGTTGCTGAGTGGTGGCTGGAGCAAAATTCAAGGGACTTTTAGGGCAATCTGCCGCTTCTCAGGGAGCAAACCCAGGATAGCACACTCTCAACAAAAAGAGGGGGTATCACTGTGTGTCAGCCCTCTGGGACACATCAAATAACACCTCCAGAAAATAGCAAGTTACCACCAGTTTCAGAAGCGGCTGGAAGATTGACTCCCTATCCTGAGAATATTGAGGCCTTTCATAAAAAATAACAAAATAGATTTTAGACTTTCCATCTTCCAGCACAACTCAGAAGTGCTGTGGAAAACACAAAACTTATCACAGCAATTATTTATGCATCAAAATCTAAAATTCCTTCTAAGAAAAAAATCAAAACTGGCCTGAAAGGACTTGGGGCCAAGAGAGTTTGCTGTGAGCAGCACCTAATGCCTTAGATGGCCATCGCTTCCACAGCCTTCTCCAGTTCTCGTGTCTTCTATGTAGTTGCATATATCACCCTTGAGGATGTAATTTTTGGTGCAGCCAAGGCATTTCAATGCAGAACAACAGGATTTACAGATGGGCAGAGTGGGATGGGGCAGGGGGAAGGAGAATGGGGTTCACTCGCTGCCTCAGGACCAAAGAAGCAAAGAGAATATTTTCACAACAGCACCCTTAAAGGAGAAACAAACATCCCTGTTAAATCAGGCAACTGGGTCACACCACTGAGCTGATGGAATGCCAAGTCCTGAAGGATAACCATGCTTTGGGGTGGCAGGGTGGAAAGCTTCCTGCAACAGCTCAATGAGTAACAGCACAATGAAACAAAGAGCATATCAGGTGATTCATGTGCAGCTCTGCAGGTGCCCACCGCGCTGTAGCCACCAAAAAATGCTCACTCGTGTGTTAAGGCAATTCTGCCCACAGGCTGTCCCAAACCTTCAGCATTTTTTCCTTCCTTCCTTTGTTTTTGCACGCATCCAATTACTGAGGATGTTCATAGAGAAATGGGATTTCTGGTCTCTGGAAGCCCATCTGCTCCCACTGTTTATTTCCTGAAGTTGTCACAGTCATCTCGTAATGAATTCCAGTGTCACGACCACACTGACAGTTCTTCCCATGGAGAACACACAGGGAAACCACCCTGATAGAGAAAACAGGCCCATGGTACCCAAAGGGCCCTGAAGACGTGGGAAAGAGCAGAAGGTAGCCCCATGTTTCACAAGGCTCCCACCAATGAAGAAAAATCTGGGAAACATGATTCGTTACAGCAATGTAACCCAGTGGGATGGAAACCTGAGGATCCGCTCTGCAAAGCACTGCTGGGACACTGTACACTTCCAGTCCACCAGAGCTGCCCTCCCACTGGGGTCACTGGTTAGGACAAGAAGTCTCTCTGCCTTGGTGCTGGTGTAACCTGTCCTGACCGGCCAAAGAAGGCCACAGAAACTGGCTGAAGGGATAAATCTGACCATGGGTTTTCAGAACCCAAGACCTTTGAGGTGGAGCTACTCAAACCCTACCCAGCATCAGAAGTTCTGTGACTGCCTCCTACTCCTGAACAGTGAACTCCTGGAATAAAGAACTACAGTAAAAGGATTAAAACTACCCCCCAAAAAAGGATTAAAACAAACTCTCCTCCCACTCATGACTGGAAGACAAGTCCTCTCTTTTAGTCTTGGTTTTACTGAGCCTCTACACTGCTGTGAGTCCAATATAGTCTTCTCCAGGTGCCTTTCTTCCCATCAGCTCTGTGACCTGGCTCTGTACCCATATTCTGCTCCTCTGAGGAGCCTCCAGCTGGTTTCTCAGGCAGTTGGGTTCCTCATCAGGCTGTCCCTGCCTTCCTTCCCCACTAGGCTCAGTGCCCCATAGCCAGCTCAAAGGTTTCTCCTGGAGAACAGTCACATCCCACTAGGACAGAATCACAGCTGGACACAGAGCAGACTACACACACCATCTGATGGCTGGAGAAGCCAAATTTCCCAGGGGAATTAACTGTACCACTGGTGCACGTGCTGCTATAGTTCAAGGGGCAGACTCAAAAGAGCAGACAAAGCAATACTGCCCAGGTCTGTGCACAAACCTTCAAATGAGCCAGCTCACATCTGGCTTCCACCTGTCCTGCACTCCCCTTTCCTGCCTGCTGCATGCCTTGAATGTCTGTGCAGATTTTGCAAGGTCACCAGCAAGTAAAACAGGGCTTTGCTCTCCAGCTCAACACTTGGCTACGCCAGCTCCAGGGAGGAGCAGGGGTTTGTCCTCAGCTCAAGTGTATCTGCCTACACTGTCCCACCTGCACCTTGCAGCTGTAACACCTTTGTGGCAGGTGAGTTCTCCCTTTTTGAACCCTCCCAGAGGCACTGTAGCCAGCCCAGGAGCACAGGCAGACTGAGGGCATCCAAGCCACCATGGAAGGCACACAGGTTGTGCCATCTTGTCCTGAGGATTCACACAGCAGGGATAGCACTTTGCATTTCAGTCTTGCTTTCTGCAAACATGGTGAATGAATAGGATTCACTGAAATAACCCAGGGAGAGATACAGTTAAGGTTTCTTTACAGGATGCACGTATTGCTCAGCTGAGCTGTCTTTGGAGGGGCCCACGGGATGGAATAAGCACAGTAGGCTATCCTAAGTGAAGTGCAACTTTGGGGATGATTTGCTGTCCAAAATACCAGCAGAAGACATGATGCTACGCAGGAGAAAGAACATGATCAGGGCTCCTCGTGATCCCGACTGGCAGGATGAGCATGTGCAGCGTGGGAGAGCGAACAGACAGTGGGAGAGTGGAGAAAATAAGGAAAATGTATGAGAGGCAGATGAGTATCAGCAGCTTAACCACCAAAACACCATCAGCTCTGAGGGGCTTTGGGTCATTTAAGAGGTTGTAAAACAACAAATGAGTTTGTTTTCTTTCTTTGCTCTCTTTCTAGGCAGTATTGGTAAATTCAGCCCAGCTTGTGCCAGAATACACGTGGTTTCCTTCTCACTTGTGAGCTTTCTTAGTTCAAGATTATACTTCTCATTTCTCCACTTTTCCAGAACAAAGACAGCATAGTTTTGTTACTGTACAGCTACTTAGTCACTGCTGAACCAAGCCAGAAAACCTGATATGCCAGAAAAAGCATGAATAAAGGATTTGATTAGGGCAAAGGGAAGAGGGAAAGGGGAATAGAAATGAGATTTGTGTTGTTGCTGCAGTCAGTTATTAGAAGCAGTGGGGACACCGGTATTGCATTTAAAAAGTTTACAAAAAAGCCTTCAATAAACAAATTCTTGGCTGATATACTTTACACAAATTTAGGGACTTCGGTGGTAGCAAGGAGTTTCACACTTGCTAAGTGCAGCTGCTAAGATGGACTGTTTCCTAATTTTGCTACCTAATTTCTAATAAAATGCCATTCACAAAGCAAATATCTACCACACAAATGGTCCTGTTCAGCTGCTGAGGACTCACTGCCTGTGCATCTCAGCAGGACTGTGAGGCAGAAAACACAGGATTTTTGGCCTTTTATTCCTACAGGCTGCATTGTTACTTCAAGTAGAGAGCTTTCCAAATAGGAGCTGACCCATTTCTGCCTGTGGCATTGAGGGCACCTCTTCCACTAATCTCATGTGTCAGCATGGTGTGGTTGGTAATACTTGTCTCTGGGATGGCAGGTTAGGGATTTACTGAGTCCCACACATCATGTCCTTTAATTCAGTGTCAACCAAGGATAAGCCAAGGACCTAGGGCTAGGCGTGATCCATTACAATTTCATGCTGGGTGGGTGCTGTATTGTTAGAAACACAGCTCCAGCTTCCAGATGAGAAGCCAAGCCTGAACTGCTACCCGGCTGAACGTGCTCCAGGTTTGGGGAGGACAGCACATTCACATTTTCTCCCTTCTGTCACTCGACACGGCAACGTGGCTGAAACTAACTCTGATTAAAAAACTAATAAAATAAATATGTGGCAATAAAATCAGAAATGACACAGTTACAAAAGGGAAAGCCCTCGATAAAGCTGACATGTTTCCGTCACGGGGCCGCGGATGGCTGGGCAGAGGAGGAGGAGGTGGGCAGTGGCATTTACACTGCAGAGACTGCTTCCATCCTCTGCCCCTGGCACCCTCCCTGCTCAGGGGACACCTCCACCACGGACAGCTTTCTGGTTCACTCCCACTGCAAATGGCAGCGTTGTGGCTGACCTTTCATCGGGTGGCAACTGCTGAGCACACGTGTGGCACTGCCCGTCCCCCGCCAACACCAGCACCGGGCCAAGCATCACCCACGCGCTTTCGGCGAGAGCAGCCCTTGGCCACAGCTTTGGATCTGATCCCTTCACATCCTGCACACTCCGGGCACCCAAAGAAAATAGGGAGCAGATCTGCCAACATTTTAAAGAATTCCAGTGCCATTCTACGCCAGCAACATCCTCCAGTTTCTGTGAAAGTGGCCTGGGAGGGTATCTGGTGTTAATAAACCCACATCTTTTCAGAGTAAAACACAGTGAGCCTCTGGGGCTCACGTTAGGACTACAAAGCTTGTTTGTGTACTGGAAGGCCACAAAGAATTATCCCATCTGACTTCCCGTACATCCCAGCCTATTCATTTTCACTCAGTCGCCCTGTATTGAGCTTAATTACCCCAACATTAAGATTAATGGCTTCTGTTGATTACGCCTATCTCAAAAGAAGGGCTATTAGAGTGTTTGAGACAAAGCAGCCTCTGCTGTGGGTGATTTGTCCCCAAGGCTCGATGTCCCTGCTGCCAAAACCACAAGCCCTGTTGAACTTTCTTTGCTTCTTTTCACCAGCCAGGGATGCTCACCCTGATTTACCTCCCAAGATTAAGGAGCCTTTCCATATCTGGTGCTTTCTCTCTGTGAAAATACTTGGGCACAGAAGTCAAATTGCTTCTCACTTCTCTCTGCCTCGCTAAACAGGTCTCTCACCCTCCACGTCTATTTTCTCTGGCTCTCTTCTCTTTTTGTGGCTCTGTGCTGTGCCTTCCCCGTGTTTTCAGACAAGCTGCTAAAAACCCAGGGGCAGAGCTGTATCTGTGGCTCACTGAACCTTGGGATGCTGCAGCCTTTAGCATCGGCACAGAGGCCTTGCTGCACCACCAGCAGCGTTTTTGCCAAATGAATCCACCTCCCACTAAGCTGGGTTAAAATGAAATTGAGGCTGAGAAAAAGGAAAAAAAAAAAATAACCCAAAATCTACTGGATTCTCCTTTGCTGTTGTAACTCAGGAACTTGGGAAGCCTTTCTATAAAGCAACATAAGCATTTTGCATTAGCTGTAGCCACTTTGGGCTTGTATTAGCCAGGAAAGATCTTAACATAGTTCAGAAACTGCTTCCAACATCACTCCTGAACTAGAATCACTATTTTGCAGCCTAGTAGATAAGTGCAGATGCTGAATTACCGTGTTTTGGGGGAAGTTATTTCTTAAATTATTTTAATCCACTTACTTTTTTTGTGATCATTAATGGGTACGGTTTGGTACAACTTTTAGTGTGGCAGCCAGGCAGCCCTAGGATGGACCACAGACTGTCACATTGTCATGTACTCGGCTGCTGCAGTGAAAATCACTCCCTCCCTTCCTTCCTTCTGGAAACAGAAGAGGATCTAACTCTCCATACAGTTTTTCGGCCTTCAGTCCAAAACCAACTAAATCTTCAGTGAGTGAAAAAGACTTCACCTAGGAGATATGATCTTCCTCACTAGAGACTGCCAACACAGTTTGTCCTAGGGAGCTGTCAGAGAGGAGCTAATGGAGCATAGGTCAGAGAAAAAGATGCATTTTGTGCCCTGCTTTGTCCCTGCTCTTGCCTGCTGCCTTGTGCCAAGACTAAAAAGTCAGTTTAGAGGGGATGAAGAGAAAAACCTCACTGGTCCCTTTTTTCTGCCACAGTCCTTCCCTTCCTCTGATCTCACCCTGGTGCCCAGCATCGCACAGGTCACGGTACAGTTGGACAGATTCCCTACACGTTGGGTGTGTTTGAACTGAACATATTTAGGAAGTGCAAATGACTATACAAGGACAGACACGCCTCAAAATGCCCTGAATTTTGGGCATTTGTGTGTGCTCCTAAGCATCCTGGGTCTTCCCCCTTGTACCAAGCCCCCTAAGCTTGCTTTCTTTGCTCAGACCTCATCCTTTGTCTGTTAATATTGCTGTTCAGCAGGACTTAATTCCCTGAAAGACTGAGACAAGGCAACTTCTTACTCTAGTTTTATTTGCTGCCATCTGCTTCCCTTTGCAGACCAAGCTGAGCACCAAGCCAGCCAAGGCCACTACAAAGGCAAGAGAAACACATTTCAATGGGGTGAGCTTGCAAACACCTTGACAGCACCTAGAAAGGAAGACAGGGTGTCTTCCTCCAGGCTGTCCTACTGTCGTGGCACTTCAGCCTGCCCAGCAAAGCCTTCTCAAGTTCACTCCAGCCATGAGATAATTGGGACCAGGTTTAATACAATCCCTAAGGAAGGACTGTGAAAGAAAGCTAACCTCAAACCTCATTAAGGTCTTTGTTTAACCATTCAGTTTGCTTAACTCTACCTTGAAGAATGAGATTGCCTGGACCAGACAATCTCCTTCCCTTATCACTTAGTATTATTGCATTATAATGTCAATGTGATATGACAGTGGTACTGTGCTCCCTTCAAGATATGGTTCACAGCACATAAACAGGCCAGTGCTTACTGGTGGGTATCACCACCACTCTTCTGGGCTATTTATACAAAAAAATTGCTGGAAAAAAATTCAACGAGAGGAAGCAGCCTCCCTGATTTTGTTTCTATCCAACCAAAATGGTGCTGTGCATATAAAAATCAGGGAGCAAAAGCAGCATCCCTGGATGTTTGTACAAGTGCAGGTTGCTCAGAGCTGTGGCCCAAAATGTTCCTGAGCTGGGGGGCAGAGAGGCTGTGCTCTGGTTCCTGCTCTCCTGCATGGCCCTCCTCTTTTCCACTCAGTCTGGCAAGAGCATGTGTAAGGCTCCACAAACTGACATTTGTGAAATGTTTTGAGATCTTGAGATAGGAGTGTCTATAAAACCCCCCAGAACTACTGATATCTTTGATTATTTATTAACTCTGCTGTCATCCACTTAGCCTGGAGCTCTTGGAGCATTTTGAACAACAAAGAAAACCACTGTGCCCAGGCAGGTGGTTGAGTTGTGCAGCAAAGTGATCCCCGTGGGCTTCAGAAGGCCATTTTACTAGTTCTGAGTGGAACAAAGCCAGCAGAGGAGAGCAAAACAGAGAAAACACCTCCTGAGATGTCAAGTCAGGCACTGGCTGCCCAGGCCTCCTGGAGAAAGGTGGGGGCTTTTGGCAGTGGCTGGTGGATGAGGCAGGGTGTCACTCAGAGGTGATAGGCACTGCTCTATGGCCAGGTCACAAAGTGCAGCCTTCATACGGCAAACCTTGCCTGTGCAGCCTCACATCCAGGCTCAGATCAGCAGGGAAAGGTTTGTTCCAGCTGGGAGAGGTCGGTGGGTCAGGAGGGCAGAGCAGCACCCACGACCCCTCTGGCCACAGGCTGGACCTTCCCCAGCGGGGGACCCGGCATCCAGCCGGGGCTGGTTTTCTCTGCATTGTGTCAGTAATCGAAGCACAAAAGCAGTTCGTTTAAGTGGGTTTAAATGGTTAAAGGCACTTGTTCCTCTGAAAAGAGAATGAAATTGCTATTGACACCTCTATAAAAGAGAGGCTTTTCAGGCTCACTAGGAAAGCAGCAGACGAGGAGTCTTCCTCACTTCGTTGCCTGCAATTAGATCTGCAGCCTCCTCCTTTGCTCTTGTAATAGGAATAGGTACCGGTATGTTCAAAGGATGGGAAAGTTAATGGCCTCATTGGCGGTTTGATGAATAATTCATGATTCTGCATTAATCGGGAAGTTAACTAAGGCCTGGAGAGAGACAGTCTTTAATGCAGAAAAGCATCTTCGGGCAGTCACACTGGCTGGTTCAGGGATGCACAGGATGATCTACACACACCCTGCATCCAGCAGAGAGCACAGACGGATGGACACTGCAACGCTGCCTTCGCTCAGTGCCATACACTGGAGGACTTTCTCAAGGAAGGTAGATACCTCCAGGTATGTCAGGCTTCCTTCACTCCCCCAACCACACACTCAGGACAGGAGGCCCTGCGTGGGTGACCCCCCTGGGGCACCCTGGCAGAGCTCAGAGCAGTGGCTGGGCCGTGGCTCCGCTGCGGGCGGTCACCAAGCAGCACCAGCTTGTCCTTCAGCACAGAGAACCTCAGCCCCTCTTTGGCATGGCCAACAAGGCCATTGTGCCCTGCAGGAAGCCACATCAGCGCCCTGCAGTGGCACATGCCACGGCAGGGAGGTCACCTCCATCCCTGCTGCATGGGTGGGGGTTGGCAACTTCAGCCAGCACTTTGGGTGTTTTGCTGGGTTTCTCTTTAAAAGCCGTTCCCTCACTGGGCTTTCTGCAGTGCCTCCCACAAGAGCCCGTCACTGCTGTGCTGGAATACAAATAAATAATATTGCACATGACTCACTGGTTGTACTTGTGAAACATGAGGAAAGAAGGTAACATCCGAACCTGTTTAAACACATTGGCCTGACTGACATCTTTAAGAAAACAACGGCAGCACTGTGCCTATTGGAGCCTTCTCAGAGAGATGCTAAACATGCCATTGAAAATATCATCTGTTCAGATTCGGTTCAGATTTAATCATCCTTCATTCACTCTTCCCAAAAATAAAATGGAAAAAAAAAAAAAAAAGGAGGAAAAAAGAAATCTTTCTGGCTTGAACAATTGGTTCTTGCTCAAGAATCTGGTCTGAATTTTATAAAGGTTTCCTGGAAGCGGAGATCAAGGGGCTAGTTTGGGGCTCAGAAAAAGCCCTCTGGCAGGATGAAGAAGAAACAACTGCCAGAGACTGAGACTGATACTTTGTCATTAACTTATTGGGAACACTGCACAGGACTGTTCCTGCTAATTAAAACCAGTGGTGACCAAAGCTCATTTGCAGAGATTGGGCTTTGGCCAAGCATTTGTATGTGGATGAGGAAATGAGATCATAAAAGTCACGACCGGCCTCCAAGCTCAGGGTGTGTAATTGCCTCTCACACCTTGCTTCCCGGCCCCTCCAAATACTCCCTTTTCTAATAAAAGCGGTAGTTGGGCTACTCACATCTATTTTGAGCTATCAGATCACAGAAAGGAACCAAGAAAATCCCTGCACTGGGGCTGTCCCCAGTATGAGTGAATTAAAACTGCTCTGAGGTTGGCTCCCCTCCAGCTGAATGTGGCTTCTCTACTTATGACTTTTACATGCAGGTTTCTCCTCAGGTAAAAATCTGTGCCACTGTGAGTTTAGCCAGGAGCATACTGAGATCCACAGGATCTCCAGAGCTAGGGCTTGGTTTACAGTTCAGAGAAGACGAGCCCTTCCCTGCTGAGCCACAGATCCATGGGGATGTCTGAAATCCTCATGTCTGACACCCATCTCAGAGATGGGCTCCCCATGACCACCTCTAACCCTACGGGTGAACAACGGGCAGAGGCCCCGACGGTGTTTCCCCCAAAAACTGAATTGTTGCACTTTTTTATCCGTGAGGTAGGTAGGGCTGGTGGGCTGATGTGAGCAATGCCGCAGCACTGCTGCCTACTTAAATATATATATACACAGGGGAGGCAAATACGCACTGCCTTCAGCAGATACTGGGATCTAAGTCACAACACGCCCACTGGCACGTCCACCTCCGTAAATGTTCCGTCACAAGTGTCCCCTCACAACAATACCACCGGGTTAGAGCAGTAGAGTCGTGTGGCATCTCTCCTGCTCCACATTAAGCAATGCATCCCCATGCTGGGACTGCCCCAAATACCAGGGTTTCGTTACACTGGTGTAGTTTTGCTGGGAAACTTCTGAGCCATGACCTAACATGCTATGGCTTTTCCTCCAGGACTAATGCAGTGCCTGTCTGGCACCCTCAGCCAGACCCAAACCTCTTTTGATAAAAGGTGTCCAAGAAAAAGAATAGGAATGGCAAACCAATGATTAAGACAACTCATCTCCTCTAATGGCATGTGTTCTCATTTGTTTTCTTCTGAGAGAACAGAATCAAAGCCTGAATTAACTAATTCCCTTTAGTCATCACCAACTAATTGCACTGGCTGTGTATCCCCAGCCCTCTCCATCCATCTGACAGCCATTACTCCTAATGTGCCATGGTTTGTACATGGGGAGTGGTCCTGTCTCATTTCCCAAGGAGCACAGCATTCTTTGGAAAGAGCCATTCTTTGCCACCACAGCCTGATCTCATGGCTCTTTCTCCCAGAAAACTCAAAGAAGAAAGTCGAGCAGCAAACATCCTGTGTGGGTGCTTGGGATTGCACAAGGTCACATTGTTTTCAAAGATCCAACATGTCTCCAAAATGGCATCAGCAACAAGCATCACACAGCAGAGCAGTGGGGAGATGGGGAAAGTTGTGGAATTCCTGGTTATTTCGTGTTGTTGAGAGCTTTGGTGTGCTATTGGTAACTTTATGAAGGGCTGTGGGAGCACAACCCATGCACAGACCCATTTCTACTGCAAAGGCTGAACTCAGGCAGGAAAGTTCCTTCTGGATGCACATGAAAGCACACCTGAGCCCCATCCCTCCTCAGGGCCCTCAGAGGGGGACAGAGGGGACACTGCTGTGTCCCTTGGCTTCTGTGCATACTCAATGGCAACATCCCTTCCAGGGCTGCACATTCTGCACCCAACAGACAAACATCCACTGGCTTCCATGGCAGGTTGGGGATTTACCTGCCTGCTGCCCTGACAGGGAAAAGGGACAGGGAGGGGCGTCTGACAATTATCCTACATCTGGGTTTTCACCTAGAACTGGCCACTTCTACCAAAATAACTGCCCTGCAAATGCTCTTCCAGAGGACGGTGCAGGGCAGGCCCTGATGATGGTTCCAGGGAGAAATCAAACTTCAGGGCATGGACTGGGGGAGTGCTGCAGCAGAGACCAAGGTCGTTGGGAAAACCATGGAGCCAAGCAGGGAAGTGAATGAATCCCTCTGTGAAAGTGGTGTGTGTGGGAATGGGGCTGAAAGTGATGGTGCTGAGATCTCCCACAGTGAAGAAGGAAGGGCAAGATGGAAGGGAAGGATGGGAGAGGACAGGCAAAGATTCCAACATCAACCCACCATAGAATGTCTCCTGAGCCTGCTCTGTCCTGAGGCCTCACCTTTGGTGTTGGGACTATCTGCCCAAAGGAAAAGGGACAAAGGTTTTCAGGACAGGCATTTCTAGGCTGGCACCTGCCTTGCTCTACTTGTACCAGAGCCAGGGACCAGTCCCTGCTCCTCCCCCTCCAAAACACAGCGATGAAGAGAAAGGACCCAAGGCAAAAGACTGGGAGACACAACAAGGAAAAAGTGTGAAGGCACAGACAAAACAGTTCTTGTGCTTTATCTCTCAACTTCAGACTGCCTTGCCAGAAGAAACACAGTTATCTCCTCCTCCTCTTCCGCTGCCTCTCACAGTTCTTGTGATATAGGGGAAAAGTCTCCAGCTCTTCTGAAGCCCCCCAACATGGGCACTTCTCTCCAGAAGCCTCACAAAACCTCCTCTGGCTCTCCACATAGCTCTGTCACCATCCTGGGTGCCACACATCCCCTCCATGTGCCCCATGCTTGCTGGTGTCTAGCCCATGCTTTACTGGTTTATTTTCATCTGCCCCCTTCTTGGGCTGAGTGGAGACTGTTTTATTTTGTTGTTGTTGTTGTTGTTGTTTTTGTTCCTGGATTTTATGAAATACAAACAAGCCCTTCCCAAGTGTTTTGTGCAAACTCAGACAGGAATGAAACTCTCAGACCCCTCGTTGCTGATAATGAGAAATGCAACAAGCAGGAGCAGGCATTGCTCCTCCAGCTTCACCTCTTCTCCCTCTCCATGGGCTCCCTCCCTGCCTTGGTCAGGCACATCACAGAGGTGAGGAAGGCCTCTTGCTCAGCATCCAGGGACTCCAGCGTACTCAAGTCTACAGCTGGAACACAGCAGTTTCCTCCATCCTGATGCTAAATGGCTCTCCCTCACCTTGTCACAGCCGGAGCTGGAGGAGACCCCTGAGATGAAGTGGGGCTTCAGCAAGCACCTCTGCTTTGTGGGGGGGATGTGAAAACTACTCAGCTTCCAACACCTCTGAAAAGCTGAGTGTTTTACAGAGCTTTTGCTTTAACTAGAAATTAGATGAACTTCAGCTGTTTTGTCTGAGTGCCTCTGTGCAGTACCTGGGAATAAGAAGGACAATGGAAACAAACCACTTGTATAGATTGTTCCTATGTTTAGGAGACAAGAATGTGAAATTCTGCTTCTGCTGACTTGCTAAATAACCACAGGCCATATTGTGAAAGCAGGCATTTCATGAAATAAAGACAACTTTTACATGTGTTTTATGACATGACTGACCCTAGGGGCCTTCAGCATCCTCTGTTTCATCTGTACCTCCTGTAATACACTTAAAAGTTTCAGTTACTTCTTCAAATGACTGCCTTTTACTGCCGTGGTCACTGTGTGCATCCTGGCCTGGCAGGCACTTTATCAGGGGACCATGGCAGAAGATGAAGTCGTCTGTGGGGAAGGCCCCAGACACCAATTTGCCCACAACAATCAGCAGCTGATGAGGAAAACTGATGTGGAAAGCCCATGCCACCATCTGAGGCTCTCAAACAAGCATGGTGGAGCACCTGAGGCTTCTATAAAATCCTGTGCAAGTTTCACTGTATTTTTTTGTAAGATTTAGGCTATCCTAATACCACTCAAAGCTCACTGGCAGGCAGCAGAGGTGAGACAGCCCTGGTGACACAGGGTCCCTGCCAAGCAGCTGTTCTTTGCTTTTTCAGTGTCCATCCCCTGTGCTAATCTCAGGATACCAGGCACCAGTGTAGGTCCAAGGTATGAAATCTGAGAGTTCTCCCCAAGAACAGCAGGGTGGGTAACCCAGCTCACTGCAGAGCCAAGCCAAGGATTAAGAAATTCTCATTATTGCAATTTGTAGTCACATTTTTCAGAGTGTGACTCATTCAGGGTCACACGGTAAATACAGGAAAGACCTAAAATAGGTTGAGGTGCCCTGACCCTCAGGGCCAGGTGCGAACTACTCAACCATGCCTGTCAGATTGGGTGAGGAAAGTGCAGAGCTCTGGAATTATGACAAGGTTTCACATCCTTCCAGCTCAGAGCTTGCACAAAGAAAGTGACATTAAAAATGATTTAAAAGAAAAAAAGGAAAGAACCCCTCCTAGCACTAGTGACAAGATTACCTGCTGACAAAAACAAAGGTACAGACAAATAGTCTACACAGGTGGCTCTAACAATTATGAGACAGAAAAAAGAAAGAGGAAATGTAATTGAAAGAATAGCCTCTGTCACACTAATGCCATTCTTGACATTTGAACAAGTAATTTTAAAGATGACTAAAATAATGTTTACATTCTTACAAAATCACTGGATTTTGACTCTGTTAGGTCATCTCCAGGGAACAGAAGAATGATGGGCTAATTAGCTGTGTTTGCCAAAAAATGATTTGCTTCTTTTTGTTATTATTTGCTGCACACTTCTCGCCTGGATTGGGACCTCTCTGTGAGAGATACTGCACACACAGACCTAGCAACAGCTCTGGCCTCCAGATGTTTACTCCTGGCGAGTGTTTGCACTGTGGTGGTTCTCTGAGGCCACATCCAAGCACAATAAAATCCCACAGCGAAGGTGAGCTCACCCTCAGCAGCTGCCAGCTCTGCTCTGCTCCAGAGCTCTCTGTTCACTGGTGTTACCCAGCAAACAGAGGTTGTTCTTTACCCAAAACCTGTTTGCTCAGTTGATTAGAAAAAAACCAGAGCTGACTCAAAACTGCAAATCAGGCGTTGGTTCCAAACTTGGACAGGTCGTGCCATTATTCCCTCTTTTCACACATTGGCTCATTTCCTGCTCTTTCGCAGAAACAAAAATTAACACACATGAAGGGCAGCTTAGTGGGATGGGGTTTGTGGTGACACGGACAGGTCTGAACACAGCTGGGGAAAACACACCAAGGGGCTGGCGAGGGCCGTGGCTGCTCACTCCAAGCTCCCTGCACCCAGCAGTGTCCATGACCCAAGAAACCAGCAATTCTGCCTCAAAACAAGCCCTTGGATGAGGTCACTGATTTCATGACCACCCCTGTCTTTATCTCAAAGCACCAGTTTTCTCCCTTTCACCCTTCTGATTCTGTCCCCCATCCCACCAGAGGGGACCAAGCAAACAGCTTGTGTGGGGCTTAGTTGCCAGCTGGGTTTAAACCATGACAGACAGGAAAGGGGAAGGTGGGGGAAGTGAGAAGTGAGGGAAGTGTTGCATCAGGAAAGGACAAATAAAGACCTCCTGTATGCTAGAGGAGTCTCACAGTTCTCCAGATAAATGGAGGGCATTCCCATTGTTTCCGAGTGATCATTTAACCTTCATCATCAAACCTCGTTTCAGGATCAAATCTTCCCAAAGCCAGATGCCTGTAAAACTGCAACACTCACCATATGATTTATTCTGTGTAATCTGCCTTTGCAATGTGCTATGTGCCTCCTTTGGCACTATGGAAATCCATAAATGACATGGATAAAGGAGCAATGAGCTTTATGCTTGCTCAAAGACAATAGAGGAGAAATGACCAAGTATAACCTTATTTTTAATACAGCCTAATTCTCAAATCCACTGGGGAGTTGCTGCCAGATATTTTTCTGGTAAAGAAATATCACTAGCCTGAAGCCAAGAGTTGATTTAAGGCTGTATCTGTGTGGAGAGGTTATAAAGCTAGAGACGTGATTCTAAGGGAGAAAAGGAATGGGTGATATAGAACAAAAGACTGTGTTCAAAGTACTAATTACAAATGAACCAATTCTTGCACTAATGCCAGTAGAAAAACTTAAAAGACATGCAAAGAGCATCACTAAAGTGCTGGGGCAGCTTCTGCCACTTCACAACCTGAGATGATCATTAATAAACATTCAGATACTTGTGAAAAGCTTTCACAAGACTTCCTTCATTTTGACCAAATGCTTAGTTCTCCAAAGATCTTTCCTAGAAGCCTGTTACTTATTAATTTCTTTTTTCTTGGACCTTCAACTCAAAGCTTGAAGGCTTTGATTCATGGAGCAGAAACAACGGCATGTGATCTCATCAGCCACCCACCTTCCCAACTGCAGAGACCAAACCTTTGGTGCAAATCCTTTCAACTGCTGAGAAAATGTTAACCAGGAACACACTTGCAAAAACCAGAATCAGTTTGTGAACAAATGAACATGTCTCACTGCAAAAGCTTTGAGGGGAAAGAAGAGATCTTACAGCATGGAATAGAAAACAAATTTTTTTTTAAGGCTTTGAGACCTTTTATGAGGTATGAGCTGCAGATTATTGGGGTACACCCAGCTGATGGAAGTCAGTGTGGCTGCTTCAGTGGATCTAGATGGATTTAGACCAACTGGATATTGAGCACAGATCTTGCTGGACCTCACTGCTCCTAACCATGCTGAATTTTAGTGATGCTTTTCAAAATGGGAAGAACATTCTAGTGAGTATTAAGGTGAACAAATGCTCTCACATAACATGTGTACACCAAAGGGTCCATCATGTGTATCAGCTTAGCTGCAATTGCTGATAAAGGTAAAATTGGACTCCAAACACAAATGAGACACTAGAAGACTGGGGATGATCCAATGTACTCTTAAAGTATATTACTACCATCAAGGCATAATTTCTTCTCTGTCACTAGGTGGATGCACTTTCTGCTGGAAGAGGACAGGCTAGGGAGGAGCTGAGTGCCAAGAGCTGATCTGAATACTCGGGGTATTAAGGGATGAAAGACTAGCCCCTGAACCAGAATATTAGTTAGATTTTCCTAAAATCTCAAGAGCATAAAAATGCTCAGTTTCCAGTGGGACAGTCTGGCACCTCTATCTCCAGGTTCTGTTGGCTCCCTTAAAAGCCCTGGTCTTTAACAGATGATGCATTTTCCAACCTTGATCCACAAAGTCTCCCTGAGTCCAGCCACACTCAGGAACAGGTTCATTCAGGCCAAGAGGAAGGGTCTGTCTCTCATACACACCCCAGACACTTCCCACCTTTCCGCTGTCCACACCACACTGCAGAAAGCTTTCCCAGGGAATTGTGTGCCCAAGGAAAGGAAACCTAAGCAAACAAAAGACCCTTTGATCGTTTTACTAGGGTACAACCTACAGTGTTTCCTTATGCCAAAACTGGGACAGGAAATACAGACGTGACTTCTGGGAGTCCTCTCCCTTCGTTATCACTGGAAAGGACAGGAACTTTGTGTCATATTCGGCCAGAGATGCACATGGCTTGCAACTCTGTCTTCTGCAAGATGTAAACAAACTGGCAGCCAAGAAGATTCTCTCTCTGGGTTGTTTATATGCTTTTCCTCTGACCTGGTCACTTCTTTCCTGCACAACTGCTTGCTGTAGGAATGTATTTCCAACTGCTCATCTCCCAGCCTTTTTTATGCTTGACTCTCCAGCCTGAAAAACCTGTCTCTGCTCTGATGCTGCTGTGAGGGAACACACTGAGGCTGTGCCTCTCCCCAGGCCCTGGTTTGGGCAAACTCTACCAAAGACACCAGAAATCAGTTTAGCTTTGGTGAGAGGAAGTCAAAGCTTGTGCAGTTTCAGGTTTGGGCTCTAATTGCCTGTGTAGAAGGGGACATGGCCCTATGGATAAACCTCCTGGGCAGTGCAAGGACAGGCCTGGTGACAAACAGAAAGTGGCACTTTTGTCTGTGGTGCCAGACCAGATGCGGTATGGAGAGGGTTTGTGGCTCTGCTGCCCAGGGTGCTTCCCCTCCTGCCTTTCTCCCAACCTCTGAACACTCAGTAACATGAAAAAGAACAGGTCTCCATTGGGGATGTCCCTTTTGCACCTCAAGCTCTCAGACATAGGAGCCTGTGCTGCAGCCAGCCCTGACCTCCAGCTCCAGCCTGGGCAACCATGTGGATCCTTGCAGACCCAGGCCCTGGGTTTCAAATCCCCTTACAGTCAGGCAAGACAGTACCAGGGGGTCAGAAACTTCCCACTCTGAGAGGCTGTTTGATCCCACCATTGCTGTGATGGCAGGAGAAGGGTCCTACTTCCCCATCAGCCCAGGCTGCCCCTATGGACTCCCTTGAACACACATGCAAGCACAAATCCTATGGACTATTTTATTTCACAAGTAATTAACTGGGCAGCCTCCCCTGAGCCTCTTCTGTTGCTTCCTGGGCACATCTCTGAAATTAACCTCAGAGCTAATGAAGCCAATTATCAACAGCAGACATGGTCTCCCTCTAATTATTTTCCCTGGAAAGGTCACCCAAAGTGGCACATTGTGAAACCCAGCTAATTGCATTGTCTGCTCACAGCACGGAGCCGGCTCCTGTAGGGCTCTGCCGGGCTCAGGGGAGCTTCATGTGCCATGGCCCAACAATTGGAGCCTCCAGCAGGGGAAAGAGGCGGCTGTGAGAGAGGAACTCGCTGCCAAGGCCTCCTCGCCACCAACGTCGCTCATGGATCCAGGCTCTGACTGCTGGCTGATCCCCCTCCTTTCAAATGTGGCCAGCCAGCCCAGCAGTCAAGGCAGAAGATTAGATGAACGTGCCAAGCTATCTGGGTATCAGAAGGAAGTGTCTGGATGCTTCTCTTTGGAAACTGCTTTGTTTTCATTTGGCTTTTTAAAAAGTATTATAATTTATTTTCTTTAGAAAAGAAAGGGAGGGAGAATTTTGGTTGGAAAAATCCAAGTCCACGGCCTGGCTTTGAGACATGGAGAGAGATGTGGTTGGATCAGCTGCAGAAGAGCTCAGTGAGGGTGCTGCCCTAATTCTAAATTCACAATATGGGGAAGAGGAAATCATCTTATTTTTGAAAATTATCTAGATAAAACATGGACAGACCAAACGAAAGAAATGTCACAGAGCAGGACAAGAACAGAACATCTTGCATCGTTTTCTTTCAGCAAATCATTTCTGATAAAACAACCAGTGATGTTCCTGAAGAGTCCATGAAGCTACAGATTCTCCACTCTGTGAGTTTTATACTGGCCCTGCCCTGTTTTATCTCCATGATTACCAAAGGATCCCTGAGAAGCCACCAAGCCTTGCTCTCACCAGCCCACAGAGCAGCTCAGGGAAGGGGAAAGGGCATCTTTCCTCATGTTTTGATGACATTTTCATACAATAAAAGTAGTATGCAACATACTGTGCCCTGTCTTCATCACCTGCATCCAGCAGCAAATACAGCCCCCAGCACAAGACCCCAGTGTTTTTGATCCTATGGATCAGAGCTCACCACACCCCACCTTTCCCTATAAGACTTTAGGAAGAAAGCTAAAATTTTGAAGCAGCACTTCTCAAATCCTGTCTTTGACATTTGGGATTAAAGAGGACAAAGTATTTATGCCTACAAATGGATGCTATTTGGGAATTTGAGTGGGAAGCAATGCTGTGACTTCTTGTTACGTAACCAAGCTGAACCTGGAGGTTTTCTACCCCAGCTCCCAAAGTACAGCAGGATCTCTGCTCTTTCTGATGGGCTTCCCTGAGCCCACCAGCACAACCATAATCAGGTTGCTGTGAGGCTCCTGTTTGTTTTTAAATGTACAAACAAAACTTATCTGGGGAGTAATGCCACATCCACCCCTCTGGCAGGACAATCCAGGATGGAATACCCAGCTGCTACCCCGGACGCTGCAGCTCGCTTTTATCAGAGGTTGCTTTGGAGAGAGAACATGCTAAACCAAAAGTGGTTAACAAAAGAGACGTGATCCATCAAAAGCAAGCTCCAGATGCTGCACTTCTGGCATCAGCAGCAAGAGGATCCAAGCAGCTGGATGTAAGACCAGCTGTGTGGACTCTTTCCCTCTTCCCCTCCTCTCTCCCCTCTGTGGCTCGGGGCGCAGTGTGCCTGTGCCCTGATGTGACACAGCCCCAATCACATTCACATGTCAGGTCACACCAGGCGGGAGATGATGTGTGTGACCACATTAAAGAAGGGAATTTTTCCCTTTGAGATTTCTTTGTTGACTTTAATAAAGGCTCCCTCTGGGCTTTCATGCTTCAAAGGAAAAGGGCAGAGGAACCATCTTCACACATCCTAATTAACAACATTTAATAATTGTTCTTGCATGCTGCTTTGGTTCTGCATCTTTTGCACAGCTCAAAGGAAGGAAGACATTTCTGAAAGGGCTTAGAGAACATCAATGTCCTCCAGCCTCAATAAACCTCAGAAAGCCATGGTGTAGAAATGAGTATGCAAAAAGACTCGCATGTAATCCTGTATGGAATGACACTGACAGAGGCACACCTGGGGACATGGGTGACCAGATACATCTGCAGAGTTTCTTTCTTAGGTTGGAGGATGAAAGTACTTTGGTGGCCTCTCCTCTGCCCTATGTGAGAACAGAGTGGAGCTGCTGCTATGACATTTCTGTTTGGGAGGTTTGAAGGGAGCACAGAGTTAACATGCCAGCAATGCATCCCCATCACCTCTGAAGTGCCTGGCTGTAAAAAAACAGTCTCAGCACCTCCATGAAATCAGATCCTGGATCCCACAGTGAATGCCAGGAGGGACCAGGGAATACCAGGATCTTTTGGGAAGCCAACAGAAAGTAGGTCTGTCATACTCTTGATATTTTCAAGTGACACTGAGCTTTCAGTAAGAAACAGAATTTCTCCTAACTGTATGGCCACTGAAAAAACCCAGTCCCATGTGTATCTGTAAAGAAAAGGCAACTCTCTGTCACTGAAGCTCTGTCTTTGGTGCTCCTGATGAAGATCTGTCATCAGTGCAGCCCCTCTGTACACATCAGCTGAAAATAAGAGCCCCTGCCAGCTCATACCACTTCTTGCTGCCAGGCAAGATACAGCCTTAGGGCCCTGAGGGAGCACAGCAGTGACTGCAACATCAATATCTCTGACCCAGACAGCTCTGGAGTCCTGTGCCTGAGACAGGCACCACAGGCTTTCCCTAAATTACCCATTCAAATTCTAGATAACTCTTAGAGCTCTGTTCAGAGAAGGGACTTTTGGAAACCCACCAGGGATTAAGTTATTTGCCAGACTTTAGGACTCTCCTCTCCCTTGCCGGATTTTGCTGTTCACATAGGCACACATCCTCACATCAATTCCTTCATTCCCATAGCAACACAATACCTTCATCCCTGTAGTAATATCCTCTCAGGAGTCTGAATGGTCAGGAACTCTCACATCCATTTTGTGTGAGGGAAAAACCAAGTACATGTGATTCCTATACCACAGGAGAGGGATTGCCTGGGTAGTGTGTCACTGTGTCTGTAAGTCATGTCCCAACATCTAAACCACAAAACTACACCTCTTTTGGAAAACTCTTAGGCTAAATACAAAGATTTCACCCATTCCAACATGCTCAGCTGGAAGATCCAGGGCTTTGTAGTGCATCAAGAGTCACAACTGGTTCTCCTGGCCTTCCCTGCAATGATCCACTTGAGTAATTCCCATCACCACTCAGTGGTGGGAAGGTTCCTGCCTGGCATTTCATTTAACAAGGCAGCCTGTGTAGGGGCAGCTCAGAGCCCAGCCTGAGTGGACCTCTTTGAAATCCTGCAGTAACCCCCAAGATTTGTTTGCCTGGGAACACTACAATGAGTATTTGAGCTACAGCCATGAACACAAGAAGTCCCAATGCCATTCACAAAATATTTAGGCAGAGAAGGATTGCAGTCCATTGAAATTTTTAAGGGCAGTTTAGGCACTATTTCTGTCTGGCCTATGAAGGTAAATAAGAGAGTCCTTAAGCTGATAACCTGAGTAAAAACAGGAGCACTGGCAAATTTTTCCAAGGGTTCCAGGCCTGAGGACTGATGGTTTGGGGAAGATATAGAGAACCTGCCAGGAATACACCAGGCTTAGGTTCAGGCCTGTTATGGCCTTGGGTAAATGAATGCTATGTTTGTTAACCAACATGAAATGCAGGAGTCTATAGAAACCACATGTTTTCCATCCATTCCATGTGCTCCATCAGCTTGATGAAGTTAGATGATGCAGACAGACAGTCTGAGATCTGGGTTAAATAAGTTGAACCACTTTATTTTTGTCTTGGCATTGCAGTGGGCGCAAGAAATTCTCACAGGGTGGAACATCTGGAATACATTATTCACTAAGAGTGAAAGATGCTGTTGTGTTTGTGGAAGAACCAAGCATGCTTCTTGCAAGCATCTGACACAAAGCAGAGCGACAATTAACAGCATGGCAGCTTTCTTTAAAGGGTATTAGTTCTTCCTCATGTTAAATAAAACCTTTGTCAGCTTAGCTGACAGTGCAGGTTTCCAAGAAGGCATTTCCCTAGCCCAGGAAGAGACATGAAAGAAGTGGCACCCTGGCACTTGCACGGGCAGCAGGGGGAATTCCTATGTACAGTAGCAAGATGGAACTCCTGTCAGATTTAGAGCACAGTAGGAAGCAATGCTATGACTTCTATCGACACATAGTTGATAATTTTCACCCAACATCTTCCTCATAAAATTAATACAGAAATAGAGTGTAAGTCAGCCAGAAATCTGTGGATTTCAGTCAAAATCAGATGAGCCAAAGCAGCAAATAAAAGGGTTTTCTATTCTTTAGTGGCTGGTGGCCCAGGCTCTTGCACAGAATGGGGGAGCCTTGGATTTGGTCTCATCTTTCCTTGAGGGACCTTTAGCTCAGACCTTAGTCCAGTTTTTCAGCTACTTTTTTCCCTAGATAAGACACCCCACCCTCCAACAATCTGTATCCTGTTTCCTGTGTGTGAGGTGTTTCTTTCCTACAGAAACTCGCCAAGGAAAGCTAGGTGAAAAAGTGGACACAGAACTGGAGAGATACTCAAGATGACTTCCTTGGAGGACAGAGGGCAACAACCTGAGTGAGGAGAGGCTGCACCTCGTGGGTGCTGCAAGGGGATGGAGGGTGACCCAAGGGAAGCATAAAAGAGGTGAGACTGAGGATGTCATCACACAACTGAGCAAGCAGAGTCACCTGGGAGAAGAGAAGCAAGACAGGGCACTTGATCTACAAGTCAGGGGAGGAAAAGGACTTGGGAGGACAGAGAAAAGATGATACCAGCATGTCTTCCACCTCCCAGATGGAAATCCTGAACTACAACCTTTCCAAACTAAAGGTTTTTGTAAATGCAAATATGTATATGTGGACCTCAGGATATATTTGCCACATGATGCCAAAGACAAAACCACTATGTCAGCAATACTTTTAACTCTTCAGGAAATTACCTTTGTTTTCCTTTTCTGAGTATGAAAAATTCAAGTAATTTGCTCTTACCCACTCTTCCAGAAATTAGAAAATAGCTTCTAATAAGACCCAGAACAAACTTATGTAAAAATGCCTACTCATTTTACCATACTAACAGAAGAGCTACTTCACGTTGAGACAGAATGAACAAATGAATATGTTTTCAGACTGTAATGGCAGAAAAGTGCTTCCACTCTATTTGTACATCAATTATTTCCTTCTATTTAAACCCATGATTAATTACCCTTGGAAGCAAAATAGCTAACATCCAGTTGAGTACAGGCATCCCTTTTAATTTAATCAAGAACTCATCTAGCTTGAAAATCATGGCAATTATCAATGAAGTGGAGGGTTGTATGGACCTAAGCCCTTTAACAGAAAGTGCAGTGCATCACAGGAGGGTGACTTCCAGAAAGGATGAAGGGAAATGTCCAGATTATGGACAAAAATGCACAATTTGTGAGGTGACTTCAGAGAGGCACTCATCACAGCTCAGGAAGATGCAGAGATTAGTGTTTGTCCCAGTCTCAAAAGTCCGTGGTCCAATTTTCAGTAAAAATTAAATATTTGCTGGGAAAATGGGGGTTTTGTGGAAACCCCCAGATTTTTCCTCCAAAAGGTAAACTAGGTATAAAACTCCAAGCCACCATCATGAAAAATACTTTTTGCCTGCACTGGCATACTCTGAACCAATTCCTCCTGCAGCTCAACACAGCCTGGGTCATCAGAAGATCTTTAAGCTGACCCTGGAGTTCAAACTGATTTTTTGTACCCCCATAAACACGAGAAAGGCACACTGAGGAGACCACACACACAGTACCAGCTTTCTCAAGGGTTTCCCCCATCTACAACCATTACAGATGTCACAACACCTCACAACATATCTTTGCCTGCTCTTTAATTCAGCTGACACGCCGTGTGACCAGCAAAGCAGCCAGGACATTGCTGTGGGCAATATTTTGAGGTTTTTGGCCATGGTTTCTAATATGCAAACACAGTTACAGTTTTTGCCTTGTTACTATCTCACAGCCTTATCCCAGTTTTGGCCTCTCTTGTTTCACTGGTTAGAAACAGGCTGGCTTTCAGAGAGAGGAGTTTAAGCAAAAGAGGAGGGCCAGATTCACACTTTCTTCCCTTCCAGAGACCAATCACTGAAAAAAATCACAAGGATCATAATCGTAGGATCACAGAATGGTTTGAGTTGGAAGGGACCTTCAAGATCATCTTGTTTCAGCCTCTGGTATGAACAGGGAAACTTCCACTAGACCAGGTTTCTGAAAGTCATTCCCCTTGTCCTGTCAGTATATGCCCTTGTGAAAAGTCATATTGATGTTTATAAGGCAGCATTGGGGGTAATTTCTCATTTTTTAACATCCATATGTTGGGAATACACCACATATGTTTAACAGCAAACATAGCTAAAGCAAAAATGATATGTGAAAAAGAAGGTCCATTACCTCATCAAGTACCTGCAAGAGCTGAAGAGCATTAGTGGTGTCTTCCACTGACATTTTGCATTAGTCCTTTTGGAGGAGGCTCAATGTAATGTGAACTAGATATGTTGCTAAAAAAAAAACCCAAACCAACAAGAGCTGTTCTTGGGTGTTTTTTAATGCCCCTGTGCACCATGCATCTCAATGCAAGACTTCTGAGACAGAAAAAGACATTAAGCAGCATATGTATTCGTGTGTTTATATATATATATATATATATGCATAAAAATATATATTCTCATCTCCAAAGATCAAGTCAGACCACTGGGAGATTCTTATATCTAAAAAGCAACTTCACAAAGCCAAAAACCAAGAGGCACTGGATTAAAACAACCAATTAGGGTTTGGCATGGATACTACGAAAACCTTAGAAGCTGTTGGCTATCAAAACTTTTCTCCTGAAAGAGAAATCTTCATTGCCTGCCAGAGACAGTAGCAGCTCTGCAGGCTCACTTGCTGCTGTGCTCCATGTTTTCTCATCCTTGAGCAGCCACTGGCCAAAACTGATGTGAGACACAGAGAGGAATGATTTGCTGGTACAGTATTTGCTTTTGACAGTGTGGAAAATCATGACCCAAGTTTCCAGATTCTAAAATATTCGCATTTCTTAGATAAATATTGCAGTTTACAACCAGAACTAATTTTTCATAAGTTTACAGAAGCCATGACTCATCCTTACTTGAAGGAGGATGGTAAGGTTGCTTTCTGACCAAATACCCCATTAGATTGTGTATTTCCTTGTTTTGCAAATCTTCCTGCAAACTGCACATGCTCAGAGCAAAAGCTTTGATACCTGAGTATCTATGAAAAATCCTAGTTTAATCCCAGGTTCAGTACTGTAATGACAGAGCTGTATCACACCTCCACTTCTACCTTTCAAGGTCAAAACTTAACAGGACACAGAACTTCTGCTTTTTGTAAATAAAATAACTAAGAGACATGAATTTCTAAGGTTAGGGTTCTGAGTTTGCACCCAAGCCCTTACAAAAATGAGGGATGATTCTAAGGCATAGGAAACCTTTGGCCTTCTCAGTAAGATGGAGTATGTTTTCCTTGCCAATTTGTACATGTTTCAACAGCCTTCTGCCACAGTTTTGCCCTTCTGGAACTTCAGGTTTAAACAAATCCAGGATGCCAGAGGGAAAACTAAAGTTAATGTAGAAGCAGCAAAGCCTGTTCATCTCCAAAAATCACTCCTGAGATGGTCTGTGAGCAGATGCAAAGATATCTTTGGAAACACTAAGTGGGGAGGTGAGGATGCAGGAAAATGGCAGAGAAGATGGTTTTATGTTAATTCCTTCATGCACACACATGGGATTCCTCTGAGCAAGTCCTAACCATGCAGACACAGACCTCAGGCAGAAGTGGATGCTCCCAACCCCTCCTGGGTTTGCTGGGCAGGACACTTTGCAGGTGGATCACAGTCCAAGAGAGTAGCTCTCTGAAATAAAGGACAGCTTGGCAGATCATCACCTCCAACTCTGTGCACCCCAAGAAGGCAGGACTGGATGCCAAAATTCACAGCAGCCCTTGGGCTCAACAGCTTTGCTCTCTGGTGTCACTGTGCCCAGCATCCATCCCCACTCCCCAAATGGGCTGTGGTGCAACTGGGCTGGCTCTGTGGGAAATCCCAGGGTATCCAGCACTGCTTGGGAAATCAAAACTCAAAGGAAAGATGAGCTTGACTTTTGTTTTCTAAATAGGTCTTTGAGTTTTTTTGCTGTGCTCTAATCACAGAAGTTGGTTTTTGTCCCACGGCTCGCTACCCTCCTGCAGAGGCCGGGAATGCCCCCGGGAGGTTCCAAGGGAACCAAGGGAAGGCTGCTCTTGCCGCAAGCCTGGGCGAACACAGGTGGTGAACAAATGTACAGGCAAGAAAAAAGAAGTTCAGAGTCGAGGAGGGACCAAAGGGGAGAGAAGAAAACAAGCAGAAATCAGCAGCAAGGCAGACTACGGAGGGAAGGGGGGGAAAGCCCATGGACTGAGGAAGAAAGGAAAGGAACAAGATAAATACAGGGCTGTGGCAGCTGTGCGATGACAGGCACTGGGATGAATGGACAGAAACAAGACCCAGCAACAGTTGTGAACTGAAAGTTTACAAAGGCTGATTTCTTTCCCGGACTCCCACTTTACAGGACTTGAACTCAGGAAGAGAGAAAACCACAGACTCTGTGTCTGCTCAGCCTGCCCAGGACATCCTTTAAGAACCAGCCAAAACCCAAAAGTGCTGTGATGTGTGACTGGAGGCCATGAAGAGCTCATGCAAGAGAGAAAATCCTGGGGGAGCCACCCATTTCCCAGTGGTGGCTGGCTCAGAGAGAGGCTCCCTGGCCTCTGGGATGTTGGCTGTGGGCACTGATCGTGCAGAATTAGCCCATGAACAGGGCATTAACTCCATCAGCTGGACAAGCACTCTCTCATGGCTGGAAACCCAAGTGCCATTTTTTATACTCCATTTGTAGGAGAGCCTTTCTGGAGCAAATGAAATACTTTCTTTACTTCTTCTTCTCTTCACTTTTTTTTTTTTTTTTTTAAGAAAAAAAGCCAAAGCATGCCCTGCTGTTACATGCAAAAGCCAATGCAAGGACACGAGCATTGCCTCAGGATCCAGAAGTGAATTTTAAGCCATTTCACTGCAGCAGATAAACTGATAAAAGTGGCTCACAGCCAGCAGGATTTATACCTGCACAAGCAACACTCAGTGGATTTCCAGTCCATCACCATAATTGCTGCAAGCAGTATATGCCTATTCATAGGGAATAGGGAACACAGACCTGAAAGGCTGGATTTGCTTTTCTTCTTCATTAGTGCTTATTTTAACTTTCTCCTGCAAGTAAATGGGCAAGTTCCACTACTGGCAGCTGAAGACACTGTTTATTGCCAAGATGAAAAACTCATGTTCCCTTGCTATAGGCTTCATATTCAAAGCAGAAGGAAGAACATGGTCCAAGACTGCTAATGCAGCTGGCTGCTATTAAAGAAAAAAAAAAGTCTCCTCTAAGCTGGCTTTGACACCAAACAAAAGAAACAGCTAAAGGTTTTCCCTCAAACAAAGTATCCTTGCACTTGACAGAGTCCTCAATGGGAAAATATGTAGGTAAAAATCCTGGTGTGGGCAACTTTCTGAAAAGCTGTCTTTAGGTTTTCCTTTAGTATAAACTACAAATCTATCTCCATGATGCTGTCCCATGGGGGGAGCATGGAAGCCACAAAGGTGCAGGTGCCATGGGTGGGACTCCCTACATAAGTTGTGCATCGTGGTACAGCGAGGGGGAATGCAAAGCAAACACTTTTAGATCACAGAATATCCTGAGCTGAAAAGTTCAACTCTTGGCCCTGCACAAGACATCCCAAGAATCCCACCATGTCCCTGAGAGCATTCTCCAAACACTTCTTGAACTCTGTCAGGCTTGGTACCGTGGCCATTCCCTGGGTAGTCTGTTCCAGCAACCAATCACCCTCTGGGTGAAAAATCTTTTCCTGATGTCCAATCTAAACCTCCCCTGACTCAGCTTCAGGCCATTCCCTCAGGTCCTTCTGATGGTCACCAGAGAGTTTGCACCAAGCCCTGCTTTGTGCCCAGATTGGCTTTGAGGAAAGGAGGTGGTTGCCTTTTTCCAAGCAGCTCAGCTCCCCTCCCATGCTACCATGCAGTCACTCCTCTCAGCAATGGGGAATACCGACTTCAAAATTGGTTTCCCTGCTCTTAAGCCAACACACAATCATGTACTTTTATATTTAATGGGTTTAAAACATTCAGGTTCCCTTCTGGTCCCAAATGCATATGCATTTCTTCATGTATTCAAGGCTAAACTAACCCAGCTCCAATTCCTAAAAATGTTTAAGGATGCACTTAATTTAAAACATGTGAGCAGTCTCAGTGAAGTCAGTGGGATTATGCTTGAATATAGCTGCTTTCAGACCCCAGCCACACCTCTCCCTGCTATACCCCAAGACAAGGCCAAAAAAACTCAGTAACAGCCAATTTTGCCACAGAAGAACTTTGCCCAGGAGGAAAAAAAGGTAAACAGGAAATAGAGAAGTGAAGCCATTTGGCCCAACATCAGAAAGCAAATCACTAATACAGCCAAGAAAGTACCAATGATGCAGGGTCCATCAGCTCCAGTGTTCACAGGGAACCACACATGAGGCTTTCCCATCACAGCACAAGGGCTTCAACCACAGCAGTGTTTTAACTGTCCATCTTCCCAAAACTGTCTTAAGGGGAATTAAAAGCAAGTCAGGCCTGATGAGATTACTGTACCAGTCCCTTCCAAATAAATACAAGCTAAAAATAGCATCAGAGGACAGATACTGCATCTCACCAGGAGGCAGATAAGCCGCCCTCGCTGTAGGCACAAAAGCTGGCCAGACAGATGTTTACACTGAGTGATTTAGCGCATCTGAATTTGTCAAGTTGTTTGATAACTTCATACTCAAGCACGTTTCTTTCCTCATTACAGAAACATCCTGGTTTCCAGCAAAAAGTGCTGCTGGCACCAGAATTTCCCACATGCTGTTTTCTGCACAGCAGAAATCAGAGGAGTTTATCGCTCAGAAAGAAAAGCTGTAGATGGGTGGCAGTTTTCAGCCAGCTTCTGGTGGGTCTTCCCTTCCCTCCTTCCACCCTTTGAAATGTGGTGGCTGTGCCCATGCAATATGGACAAGCTGGATCCTTTCTTTCCCCAGGCTCCTGGCTGCAAAGCAAACATGCAATGCCAGCGCAGTGCTATTCTTCCATTGCTGGTGCTCTGTGGGGAGACGGGACCCCATTTACCCCAGCAGCTCTGCCTCTGGGTTTCAGCTCGACAGGGACACTCCTTAATCTGCACGAGGAATCCAAAGGACTTGAAACAATAAGAGAAAAGGAAATAATTGTTTTAAGACACGTACTGAAATATCATTGTGTGGATGTACTTAACAGATGGGGAATGCAATGGCCAAATTCAGGCTCCCCTGGGTTCGTTTCTCAGAACCAGGCTACCCCATCCTTTCTGTGGGTAGAAAAACAGGAGGGGGATGATGTGTGAAAGCTTCCTCGACCACAGGGAGAAGCATGGTAGCTGAGATCCCAGGCATTGAAGACCCTACCTGTGGCAGGGTGATGCAGTCAGGCATTTTGCAGGGCTTGGACAGGAAGGGCACTTTGTGTGTGGCCATATTTCTACACTATTCAAAGAATTCAGAAACCTCTGGGGAAAAAGTTCACCTTAGAAAAGGTAGTAAGAGACTAAAAATGCTGTATCCATTTACACATCAGAGATTCTTGACTTGCCAGGGGACAGCATGTGGGGAACAAAGTGCCTGCTGGACACTCAAATTTGGTAAGGGCTGCATTCCTTGGCCCCTCTGGTTGCTGCTGGCAGATCCAGCCCAGTGCCTGTGCTTTTGTACAGGAAAGAGGTCTGCACATCCCATTAGCTCTTCTGGACTTGCCACTCAGCACACACTGGCAAGAACAAGGTGTCAGGGCATCCCTGCTACCCTCAGCACTGCTGCTGGTGGAGAGTCCATGGAAGTGTCCTTAAAAGTACATATTTTGGATCAGAAGTGTGGGTTGGATGGAGAAGTCATGATCTTCTCCATTTCCTGCACTTTGGCTCCCACCACACAGAGGGCTCTGGCTGTGAGGATTCCTTACAGGTACAAATAATAAGTATGTCCTATCAGCTAAGGGGTCCAGGATCTGACCAGAAATAGTCAAATCAAACCCCAAAACATGTACAGAGTGGAAATCAGGTCCTTAGCATAAATACTTCATTCTCCAGACCCATTTCACGCAGATACCACCTAAGCTGCAAGGAGGTTGCTGTGTGCATCCTGTGCCCCATCCTGGGGTGCCACATCCAGCTGAACCCACTGTACAAAACTTCTTGCCACAGCACAGGGTGCTGAGTGAGGACAGCTGTGACACTGCAGGCCTCTTTTTAAGAGCACTATTTCGTGTGTCAAGGGCACATAGTGGCTCAATCCATCTGGATTGCTGCAATTGCAGGTGTCCTTCAGTACCAGAGCCCATCTCACATCTCCCTACAGCCCCAGGGCCATTAAACCCCCCTGACACACACAGGGGGATGAGCTGGAGTGCCCAGCCATCAGGAACCACAGTCAGCTGCAGATATTTAGATTCCCATCTGAGAAATGCTGCTCAGCCAGGACTGGCAGAGAGATTTCGGGTAAGAGCTCCCATCAGTCCCACTGGGAGCTGGGGACCTAAAATTCTGCTGTGGGGAGCTCTGAAAACATCAGCCCAGGTTTATTTCAGGAGCGGGACTTTGGATTCCCTCCTCCTCCCTCTCTCCTTCTCTTCAGCAACACAATGTCGCCCTTTCTCCGTTTCCAAAAGGGGTCTTGCAGGGCTCTGCACCAGAGATCAGGGGCCATTTTGAAAGGAGGAACCCGCAGTTTGACCCCTGCTCTATTGAGAGACCTTTTGTGCCTCTGCAAAGCTCTGCGCTCTGCATTGGCCTCGCAGCCAGCGGAGGGAAACGCTGCAGGAAGCAGGGATTTATTCTGCTGCTGACAATTGGGAGCAGCAGTGTCCTCTGGTGCCTTCATTGTCCAAAGGTGTTTGAGTGTAAAGCTCACACATAATAGCGACTTTCCAGTGATGCCTGTTGAAAAAGCCCTTTGGAGCTTGCCAGCTCTGCCGGGAATGCAAGACCTCAGGTGTCCGGGCTTATCTTCCAACCAAACTCATTTATTTAGCAGGCAACTCCGATTACTCCTTGTAGTTAAAAGAAAGCCCCAAAACAAAGGCTCAGCAGCCGTGTGCTCCTCAGCCATTCAGCACTGCCGGTGTGGGAAGCAGGTGTTCCGAAGGTCTGCATTCCCACTCCAGTCTGAAGAGGCTGGAATAAGACACAGCCTTTTGAAATGTCCGCTCAAACAGAAAGAAAGAGGCAGCACAGCCTCACTCTGCAGGCTGGGAGCAGGCGAAGGGCTCAGCTAATTCATAGCATGATCTGGCCAAATGCTGCAAAAAGCATTCCCATGGAAATTTCTGAAAATGTGGAAATGAATCCAGCTAAGTGGTTTTTACACTTTTTTTTTAATGGTCTTTTCTAAGTGCCTGGGGAGTGCACATTTTGAACATCTACATACCACCTTTGCTGATAAACAGGCATTTGCAATGGAAACAGGTTGGGTATCAGGAGGAATTTCTTCACAGAAAGAGTTGTTAACATTGGAATTGGAGTCACCATCCCTGGAGGTGTTCAAAGTGGCACTCAGTGCCATGGTCGGGTTGACAAGGTGATGTTTGGTCAAAGGTTGGACTCGATGAATCTCAAAGGTCTTTTCTAGCCTCCTTGATTCTATGAAACAACCAGCTCCATCTGCAATGACAATCCAAGTGCCCAGGCAGCCATCCCATCAGCATCCCACTCTTGTCACAAAGGCACTGGTAAGATTGGGAGTGCTTGGTTGGCACAGAGCCCTCATCACTTGGCTCTGAAAATCTTCACCTGAATTTAGAAAAGCATTCCTCAAAGCACAAACTTAGTTGGGGTGGGGAGGGGGGAAACCTTACAAAAGGAAGTTTTTAGTAGGAGAAAAGATAGTGTTTGTCACATAAGTGACAAACTGCAGCTTGAAATCATCCAAGCACAGGTCAGGTGCCAGTGTCATCTCTCTTTTGCCCTAATAAATAATATTAATTGGTGTTTGTTATGCAGAGGTATTAAAAGAAAGGATGATGAGGAGATGCTTGTGCTGACACAGGCCCAAAGGCTCTGCTTTCCCAGGGCTCGGTGTGCTCTGGGGTGCTGCACCAGGAGCAGGAGCAGCTGCTCTGAAATTGTGTTTGAATATGATCCTGAGTTGCTTCCTCTGTGTTGGCTCTTCCAAAACATACCCTGGCCACGTGACAAACATGAGTGGGATTTCCTGGACTTTTGTGTTTGCCTTTTTAAAACCTATTCCACAAAAAAAAAATTGCCATTTCCTCTCCCTTTCCTCATCAGCCAGCAGCAAAAGTGGGGCTAAAGGGCTGGTCCAGCTCTACTGGTTTCTGTGTTGTATCATCCTCCAGGACTTGGACAAAGGCTCCTTGTCCTGCTCTTACTACACACAGCATGCCCAGGCAGTGCCCATGTCAGCACTGGATGAGCCCAGCCCACCTCCCAGATCAGAGAACAGCAGCACCTTTGGCTCAAAATGGCCCAGACAAAGCCCAGCATCTCTGGCACTTGTCTGTACCTCCAGCTCCTGAAGCCCAGAAGCTTTGCAGCACACTGGGGACCTTCTGAAATGCACACTCCCGCCTAAACCAGCTATGTTAAGATAATAGCATCCCCCCATCTCCCTTTTTAATAAAGCTGCCAGTTTTAAAGATGCATCACAGTAAATTCTTAAGAGCTACAGGCCATCAGTGCTGCCTAAGTGCTGTTTACTGGGAGTATGGCACTGGGGGTTGCAGAGAACTCACCCAAAAGCTAAAAATATTCCAACTTCATTATATACTCCAGTGGATTACTCAATAATTACACTTATTAGATCCAAAGGTAATTACCATTTTGCTAATCAGGTGTCCCTTTTGATAATACACAAAGTCAGCCACACCACCATTATTCTTGGCCATGCCTCATGCCTGCAGCAGCAGGGCCTCTGCTCTCACACCACCCTGCAACTCTAAACCAACTCTAAACACCTCCTCCTCCTGCAGGGGTAAGGCTTCTGCAGCCAAGTCATGGTCAAGCTCAGACAGAACCAATGTGACTGTCAGGAGATGGAGGCTCTGCCCCAGCCTTCTGGCTCCAGAGCTGGGACATTTGCCAGAGATTCTCTCTGCCTGCACTGAGCACCTCATACCACAGGTGATGCCTTCAGTGTGACACAGACACAGCACAGGGGCAGCTCTGTGTGCGTGTGACAACCACTGTCCACGCTGGAGTGAAAAGGAGACTCTGCTCACCCATCCTCATCACGAGGTCCCATCAGAACCCCATCACCAAAACATCTCCAGAAACCTGAACACCTTCAAGAGCTACATGCAGCAGCAAGCTAGTGACCTGCAGCTGGATTTAGGCTGTGCATAAGTGTTTCTTTTACTGACAGTGGCCAGGCAAAGCCATTCTAACTCCCTATGGGGTTAGTGCCATTGCCATGCCAGGGTTGCCCCAGCAGTACCAGCTAAAGCGCCCACACAGGGAAGGCTTTGGTCCTCCTGTTGCTGTTTCATGGGATGGGTTCCTAAGAGCAGAGAGAGGGAAAAAGCTGCCATGCTGCCAGTAGAAAATATGCAGGAATGAGAGGTCAGCAGTACAGTCCCCTCAAAATCCCAAAGACATGTTAAAGGCTTTATTGTTTGGCATCTAATACTGGGGCCTGCTTTGTCTCTTCTCTCTGCGTTTAAAGCTACACTCACTTTCGGGTTTTTGTCCAAGTCTGACCAGTTACCAAAAGGCATTTTTATTCTCTCCACAGTCATTTCTGGGAAGAGTAATTAATTTATGTTAATTTGGAAAGAAAAGGCATAGCAATGAACTTTTCCAGTTCAGAGATAAATGGTAATGTACGAAAAACTTACTGGTGATAAAAAGATAAAACACATAAGTTATGATCTTTCCACCATAAAGTGCTGCTTATTGAAAGAAGCAAATTATTTTGAGAAGTTTCAATCCTTTCATATAGTCTAACTTAAAACAATAGTCCATTGTTTTATCTGAGCTAAAATGCAGTAGGCTTGTTCCTTCCAAACCAGACCATCTTCTGTTCACTCTTAACTGGTGATCCAGAAGGAATAAATTCCCTTAGCCACTCCAGATTGACTGTACTAGGTATGGGAGATATTGAAGGACTGGGCTGGATACAGATGAGAAAGAAGGAAAGAACTTCAGTAAGATTTTACTTTCCAAGGAGTATTTTACAGTTCCATTTTCCGTGTGATATGCTTTTTGTATTTTCCTTTCAAAATAAAAATCTGTTTTTAGCAAATGAACCAGAACACATGAAACAGGATACAAAGCTGGTGAAACACAGGTAAGACCCCCAAACATCTAGGGAGTTGTAATTTTGCCACTCTGAGCCTGCACCAGGAGCTGGCTACAGTCTTGCCCTTAGTTCAAAAGCACCCTAGGAGATGCTAATTGGACACTTTTGATAGTGTTGCAATCCCAAATTTCAAAAAGGCACAAAGGAAGGATAAATGTTCAAACACCAAAGCAAAATTACTTTGTGCAGTGACCGGGTGGATACAGAGAATGGTGAAGAGCATGGTCAGAGCTACAGCTCATTTCCTGCAGGGAGAGCAACACAAGAACAGCACTGGGAGGAAAAGCATTGCACAGCAGGAAAAGCTCAATTTTATAATCACCCTACCTCTCCTTCCCTGGTAACACTAAGATATCCACTGGCTACATGAAATCTCCCTTTCTAGAGTAAAAGCTAAATTACTGACAGCATGCAGGGAAGTGGAGACAGAACAAGCTGAAGAGCTACTGAATCAGCTGCACTGAGAAGGAATGATACTGGTTGTCCCCCAAAAACATCCCACTCCAGGGATGGAGCAAAGCCCTCATTAATCACCAGGTGCTGATGCCACCTCTGCAGTACTCAGTGCTAATTTGCAGCATTTAAGGATGATTATAGGCTTGAGCCACACAGGTAACTCAATCCATAGAAAACACATCCCAGACCCAGGCTTCTTTTTCCCTAAACCAGGTGCCTTTGGGATTGCACAGAAACACACTTCAGCCCAGAACCAAATGACAAATCTGAAGCTGACAGACTGTTTACAGAAGGAGAAAAGCTCTGAAGTAATGGCTGGCAAATTATCATGAGGAACATTATCAAGCAACAAGGCAAATCCCCTTCCAGAGGGCAAGATGTGCTGCTTGCACTGGTGTCTCCTTGGGGATATGGCTAAAACCCCACTGCTGGCTGCACTGAGAGCAATGGCTCAGGGCTGGAATTTCAAGGCTCCCTTCACACTCTGTTATTTGCCAGGAGGGAACAGTTAATAGCCTTTTGTCAGTGCTTTCTGTGCCCTCTCTTCAAAATCAAATTACTTTGTGGGAATGGAAGATTACCTGAGAAATCAGGCAGATGTTTAAGAAGGGGTTGGGATCCTCAGAGGAGGAGTTAGGTGTATAAAACCAACATTCCCTCAGTGGAAACCCCAGCAAAGCATGGCCAGGTTGAGATCAGGTTCATAAACGCTCTCTGATGTTTGTGTGATCCTTCTAATCTTGTCAGCCTCAGCAATACTGGAAGCAGGTCCCCAGCAATTCAGCAGCCATGCTGTCAGCAAGAATTAGTCACATCCTTCCCATCCTGTACCTAAAGACCAAGTCCAGCTCTTACTGTCCCCTCTCCCAGCTGGATTTCTTCTGCTTCCCCAGCTACCTCTTTCCATAAGCTTTGGAGATGCTTGACATGTTCCCCAGCTCTTCAGCCTGGCAAACATGATGGACATTCCTCAAGACCCTCAAAAGCTCTTAGCAATCACCCCACCAAGCGAGTTTGGCTCCTCCAACCAAAACAAAACACCACAAGAAGCCAGCTGATACCAGGCAGCCAACGTTGACCCTCTGAGTCAGCTCATCCTCTCTATCAATCCATCAGTCAGCTTCTACCTAATTTCAGCAGAGATTTTTCAAAGTGACCTGAAGGATCCTGGTGACTGTCAACATCTTTGTCACCGTTAGTTCACTGCCCTTTTCCACTCCATTTTCCACAGAGTTTACAGGGACCTGTCCCATTTCAGGGCTGTTTGCAAGGGAGGCAAAAAGCTTATTTATCATTTATCTTTAGTTATTTCTATTTATTCAAGATATTATATTATTTAATATTATAAATATATTAATACATGAAATATTTATTTATTTAGGTTTATTCTGGTGCAATGGAGGGATGAACCCACAGCACCAAGACATCAGATATTTTACCAGAACCAAGGCAGTGAGACAGCAGCACCAAGGCCCTTGGAAAACAGGCTCCCAGGGTCTCATGTTCAATCCACCAGACCACAGGGCTTCTCTGCACACTCTGCTGTTGCTGGCAAAGGACAAGGGAACAGGAATTACTCCCCCCCATGACTCCGGGTTGTTTCAGCCTGGCTCCCTTGGTGGAGGAGCTGCAGAGTCATTCAGGTGAAGGACTCATCAATGATTTATAGTTTCTCTTATCAGGGAAAAGGAAAAGCTGCTGACAAGCAGCAGGTTCTCCATGTAGGGAGGCAAGTGGCAGGGCCAGCACCCAGATCACTTTGCAGCAGCAGGCAGGTACAGTATGGCATGCTGACCACAGCCAAGTTTCAGACCCCTGTGAGTGCCCAGCCCCAACCTATTCCTTAATGCAGAGCATTCCGAGCAAGGAAAGCGTTGCTGCCGGCAGGGACACGACAGAACTCCCTGCACCACCACAGCCAAACTGCTCAGCTGAAGAACATGCAACACAAATGTTTCTTAGTGCTACAACAATGGCTGCAGAGCCCAAGCAGGGTTCCCTATAAGGCCAACCAAAGCTTCTGTTTGCTTCTGGGAGCCTTCTGAGGTTCAAAGACCTTAAATAAACAAGGCAGCAATTGAAAGCCTATCACCGGCTTCCCTGGCAGCCGGTCTGCGGGAAGCAGAAGCTTGTAAAGAAGGTACTGAGCTCCAGCTGGCAGACACCAGCCAAACTCCAGCACATTTGTAGGGGAAGCTTAGGGCAACATCGCTGGCTTCTCTGCTTGGGAAACAGAGTAGCTTTCCCTTTCTCTTGGATACACCAGCAGTGGGATTTAAGGTCTCAAACCTGCGGCCTGAGAATAAATGGGGTTCTCCTGCCCACAGAGAATCAGGACCAGTGTGAAGGCAGGATGCCCATGGGGAGGGATATTTATCTGGGTTCCTTTAGGAGTATTACAGTGGCAATATTGATGACCCAGCAATTTAAATTAGGACATGCAAAGGCTTTTCTTAGAATAAAAGATTTTCGAGCATGTAGGACAACCACTGCAAACAGCAAAATTTCTCCACAATCATAAAACCTCACAAAGCCCCCAAAACCACAGGCAGGAAATTTAAGAGAATTCAGAGGAAAAACAACGCCAAATGATTACATCTCTGTAGGGATTATACTGGGAAAAGCTGAAAAAGAACAAAGGCCTTGATCTTTCAAACACAGGGCCCGTGCTCAGCTTTGCCGGCAGGAGCTGCGAAGTCAGAGATGGGGCATCAGGGACCACGACCGACCACAGCGGGGGAGACAACAGGGCCCAGGAGACCCCCTTTATTTCTGGCTTGCTCTTTATTAATTCCAAAACTGGAATCGAGTCCAGACTTGCTGAAGCCACAGGCTTATTACACTTGCTTGCATTTTTTCCCCTTAACTTTCTTTTTCTCCACTGCAGCTCCGTAGTACGGTTTTTATTTTAGCTAATGAATCCCTGCCCACACATGCGAGAGACTCCAAAACACCCACAGACCAGAGGCAGGGGAAGGAAATGCCGGAATTGTTTGCTGAAATCTGGCAGAGGCTAATTTTTCATGAGGGGCCAGAGGAACACAGTGTTCTCCAGAGATCCTGAGAAGGGTGAGGTCAGAGACTGGCTTCTGCCACAAGGCCTCAGCATTGGGAGGCTTTTTTGTCTTTTGCAATTACATAATGTCTTTTCCATGCCTTAAGTTGGTTGCTTCCAGATTGCTGGAGAGAGCTCTGAAATGACACACTCCACTGCTTAAAAAAACCCCAAAAAACAAAACAAAAAAAACCAAACCAAAAAACCACACAACACACTTCTGCTCATATAAAACTGCAAAACCTCGTTTCCTGCCACAGTCCTGTATTGTAACAGATGGAGGAAAGGAGGGAGAAAGGGCTTTTTTTTTCCTTTTTCATTTTCCATATTATCCATGTGTTGGCAACACACTGCTGTCACAGAGTGGTGGAAAGTTCATTTACGGGAAACCTTCCGAAACTGGAGCAGCTCATAAAACTTTTAATGCAGACCTGGTTAAAAAATAATGACATGAGACCTGAACGTTTTTCAGTGCAGTTGGGGAATGCATTTTCGGTCTATTTCTACACCTTGAGCAAATCATGATATTAAGAACTATTTTAACCACAGAAAGAGAGAAAAACTCACCTAAAAGGGCAAAACAGGGATGAAGTGAGAGTTCAAAGAGTGAAACTTCTCGGGTCTTGTGATCCAGGCAGATGATGAGGCTGCCTAAACTTAACTACCTAAACTATGCTGCCTAAACCCTTTGCCCACCCTTACCTGTGGGGGAACTTCTTAGCAAAGCCTTTAGCTAACACTGACCAAAAATAAAGCAGCTATGAGGCAGCCTGGAACCTTTTGGGAATGAAAACGTCACTTTCTAATTTTTGACTGCAGGCAGAAGATGAAGATGGTTTGGATGCTGGGGCAGAACCACAGGCACCCACAGACTGAGGAACCCTGCACTAAATTGCAAGCTATGCCTCCAGTTGGTCACAGCCTGAGGAAAACCACTCATATCCGGATCCACAAAATTACTTTGGCACCAGACCACTACCTCTTTGAAGGCTTCAAGCAACTTTTTCAGCTCTCAGAAAAATGACTGTGTTCCCTAAAATAAAGTGGTGGCCCCATCCCATAGGAGAGGTGTGAGGACCTGTGGATCTGAAGGGTTTAACAGCATGAGGAAACATTTGCCTGAGACATTCTTTTCTCTTAACACCCTCCACCCAAGTCCACCAGAGCTTTTCTTCTCCTGTCCTGTAGCCTTTCTGTCCTTCTGCTTTTTTGTCCAGATCCCACAGAGCACAGAGTGTGGGGTCAGTAAATGGGATCAGTAAATGGGATTAGCAATGAGAGCATATTTGAGTATCTGGATATATGGAGCAACTTGGAGGCTCTTAGACAAAGCCACAGAAGTTCTGTAACAGCCACAATGTGAATTACATGCTTCAGCTGCTCTAAATCCACACGGTCCCTGATTAGGGTGAATCTCCTGGCTCAACCCATCAGGTGAGGAGCAAAGTCAAACAACACCCTAGAAGGGGCAGAGGGAAAAAGAATAGGAAAAAACCCAGGGAGAGCTGGTCACAAACAGCCTGTTCTGTGCTCTGGTGATGGAGCAAAGGCATTTTCTACATAACTTGGCCGGTATTAACAGGAAATCTGTGTACTGATGTATTCCCACACCACGCACACGAGGGGTCTGTGTGCTGCTGGAGTGCCTGCAATCAATCATTCATTGTCCTTCCTCAGGCTTTCCACTAGGAAGAAGCTACACATTTGACCTTATAAAAAGCAATAATTTTGCCTGGTAAGATGAGACCAGCAGTAATCCAGGCCTTGCTGGCAGCCTCAAACACACAGGAGGAGATACGGGTTGCTGCTGCTACGCCGCCAAGTGCTGCATCAGCATTTCCATACGAAGCTACTATTTTCAAGACTGCTACAAGTGAGCCAAGAAAAGAAACAAAAGGAATCTGCCCCCCAAATACCTTTCCTTTAAAAATATATAAATTATCCTGCAGGTTTTCATCTCCAATAGAAAAATTTAGAAGTGTATTTCTTGTTTTACAGCACCTTATTTCCCTGTGAAGAGGACTGCTGTTCTTGTTTTTAAGGAAAGCTTGCTCACACACTTCCTCAAAAGAAGGAATCAAACAGGTAATTTTTTGTTAGGATATTTGTAATGTGATCAATGCAAGGCTCATGGAGGCCAGTAGGGACAAATGGGGAAGAGAAAAGGATGTCTGTCAGTATATCTTAGAACTTGTCTCTTCTATAATAATTGCTCTGCCAGTCGCTGCTGTTGTGTCTGTGAGTTCTTAACAAAAGCAATACTTAGGATTATCAGAAGGAATTAGTCATCCTGTGTAAGTTGATTTTCATTGTCTGCCAGGGGAAGGTGTAAGGAAGATGGGTCAGTAGTTGAGACCTCCTGTCTGACATCTCTGCTCCTTCCCAGACTTCCTGTGTAACCCTGAGGATCCTTGGAGGACATTTTTGGCAGGTTAGCACAGAAGCTGATAACACAGCCAAGTCCTGTGCTCTGTACCACTGGATACTGCCAGAGCCTGTGCTGTCACTGGCCTCATACTCCTCCTGGTGAACTGGGGACAGGAAAGTCTCCCATGCAGCACAGCAGAGACGTCATTGGGAATCCTACAGTGGCAGAGGCAATGCAAGTGCATCAGACAGAAACTGGACAACACCCCAAAAACTTGCCCCCTCTCCAATGACCCCATGTTGGACCTAAGGCAGAAAGAGGGATGTGCATGCAGACCTCACCCATCCTTGCTGAAAGCTGTTGGGAATTTCACACTCCAAACATGAACATCTTGCGTTTCATACAATCTCATTCAAAATATTTTGATTTATGTTCTCAATAATCTGTTAACTGAAATCCCACATCTCAGATATCATAAAATTAAAGAAATAATGAATAAGAAGCTGTGCTGCTGAGGCACTTTACAGAGTGATTCATATTAAATAAGAGACTTTGTAGCCAATATAATAGTTTGCCAAATTAACACATACCTTGCTGAACAGTAAATACTTTTCTTTGGGCTTGCTTTGGAAACATCATTGCATTCAGTAATTAGCAAAGAGTAAAACTAGTAAAATACATAAAAAAGAGTCAGAAGAAAAGAAAAACTTTGTATATAAGTGGAGCTTGTGCCTTATCCAAGCCTGAAGGAGAATTTAAAGATTTAATTACAGCTAATGAGAACATATTTCAAAAGCAAAAGCTGCAAAGCTCTTTTTGCATCTTAATAATGCATAGAAGGATACAGTGAAGTGTGATGCTCCCATGGGGGCAAAATGTGTTTCTCTGGGAACACATTCAAAACCCAAAGGGAGGGCAGAGTGATCCAAGGGCCAAAGAGGAAAAGCAAATCCTGCCATGAGATGGACACTTCTCTTCCAGCTTTTGCACATTAAAATTCCTTCCAAGTTCTTTTGAGAATTAGTACATTAGGCAAAGCTTATGGTGAGCAAAGAACCTGAAAAGCTGTCCACCAAGGTTGGGGCTTGCAGAACCATCTCTGCCAATTCTGTTTGGTTATGAAATATTGAGGTGGTACTGGTGACAGTTGTTGTCTTTGACTGGCAAACATGGGATACACAAACACATTTCCTTCTGAGGGTGCACGAGAAGAAACCTTGAAGTCGTGGATAAAGTTGGGAGAGAAAGCACCAGGTGAGGATACCTGAGGACACCTTGACCTTGAGCCACTACTGATGGTGCCAGGCAGATCAGATGCCTTCTATGATCACAAACATGTCATTGTAAATCTGAACCCAACCCCTCACATGCCCCTGCCAGGTGGAAAGGAGAACATAATCCATAATCAGTATTTGTAAGGTTCCTAGTCGATCTTTGATAAAAAGACACACAGGTCTGTTTATCTCAAAGAGTTCTAAAATGATGCTCTGTATACACTACTGGGGGACTAAAACTGGTATGAAATATGCCTGTACAAAGGAGTGAGACACCACAACAACGAAAACATGAGTTACTTTCTACCAGGAAACAACCAGATGAGTCGTATTCTTCCTGCTGTGTCTCACCAAATCTTTGAATGAATTTGTTCCTCAAAATGTCCCTGCCTTGCACAAGCTTATTTCAAGGAATGCCTTGCAAATAGGGAATTTCAGAGAGCTCATGGTCAAATTTAGAAATTTGTTCCATATTGAACAATTTTAAAAGCCCCAACACTGCTCACGTTTCCTGTTTTGGTGGCTCTGCACTGGCAGCTTGTGAGGCATCGCAGGGAACACGCGACACAGAGCTGATGTTCAGAGAAAATTTGCACAAAACACATTTCATCTGCTGTGAGAAAATCGTGTAGCAGGAACATTGCTGCTGGAATGATCACAGAAATATAAAAAAAGGCTACAGAATAGGTGAAAAGAAACCCCCAAGAAACCTAAAAATCATTCAAACAGAACATTCATACAAAAAGCAAAAATAGTCCCAAGCTGGTCTGCCACTTGGTTTCCAGCCCCAGTTTACTGAGTGATGGGTGTTGAGTGAACTGAGGAAATTAGCTACATTTTTGAGGGTTTCACACAGCTTAAAGAATAATTTTCATGACATCAACAAATAGTTTGATTTGGAATCTGAGTACATAACTCACTAGCAAGTCCTTACTGGGGGGAAAAATATCCTGTAGGGGCACAGAACTTCAAAATCCAACCCTTCCCACTCTTAAATATGAAGAGTAAAGATTATTTAAATCTTCTACCTTTTATTTAATAAATTCATCCATTGAGGCACACCATGCAGTGGGTTCCTGCATGCACTGGTGGTCATTGCACATGCCCAGGTGTCCTACAGGTGCCAGGTGTACGACTAAAAAGGGTGGAAAAAGGTAAAATAATGCTTTAAGCTCCATCCATCAAACCAACCACCTAGGGAGCCTGCTTCTCCAGCCACAATAAGCTTAAGAATTGAAGATTACAGATTTCCATGGACAGATTCCTGCTGCTGACACAGATATCCACTTCAACTGTGAGAATTTTGCCCTGGAACTGGAGCCTAAACCACCCGGGCCAGTCTGGTTCCCAGGTTGGTGCTGGAGTGTCAGCAGGAGACTGAAGCAAAAGTGCATCCATCCATCCATCCATCCATGTGGAGACACAGGATGGCCCCTGGCATTGCAGACAGGAATTCAGCCCCTGGTGAAGGCATCACTTCTGTCTTGCTGCTGTTTTTCCAGCAGTGCTGTGAGAACAACCTGGGCCTGTGACCACATCAACTGAGAAAAGTGTCAGTAAACAGCTCTGGAGTACAAACACTGCAAGCCCCAGGTTTAGGACCAGGAAATCCATGCTGCCAACCAACTGTGTGCAGCTCTTTATTTCAGCCCTTACAGCAGAAGAGGTTTCAAAGTGATGATGGCCCTGCTGCTGTGCCTGAGAAGCTGCACAGCAAAGTCATGCCCAAGCACACCCCAGAGTAGGGGGCAGATAGTTCTTGTCTGTACATGGATCCATTAAGTGATCCTTTTGGAAAATCCCACCTCTGTGGAACCTCAAGAGACAGCTCTGGTTCTGTAGGGACCCTCAGAGGGTGAAAGCCCTGCAACAATCCCTAGCAATACAATAACCTGTACTGGAGACAGTGATTCAGAGCAGCCAGGATCCCATAAGCAGCTCTCAGGCCACCCTGTCAGGACATGGCTCCAGAAACTGGAGTCAAGTCAATGCAAAAATCCCAGATTCACCAAAAACCAAGAGCTTTGCTAAAGAAACTCACACTTTGAGTCCTCTTAAAACCACAGATGATGACTGGCTGAATTTTTGTTCACTTGCTCGGTTCTTCTTAGGACAAATATATTTAAAAACTGTTTTCTCTTGCCCACACGTTGCTATTAAGATCCATGGACAAAGCCTAGCAATTTACCGGTAGTCTGACACTATTTGCAAAAACCTAATAAAAAAGCCAAAATTCAATTACAAACATAATAAGTGGCTTCCCCAAAGGCACCCTGTGCATCCTGCAGCCAGCACAATCCCAGTGCCACTGGCAGTCACTGGGCAATGCTGTTCAGACAAACCCAGCAATGACCTATGTGCACTGAGGGCTCACAGTGGCCATCTACAGAGCACAGCTGGCCATCCATGAGCCGTCCTCTCTGCTGGGAGGTTTGGCACACTCAGTGCCACCTTTCCCCAGAAAGGTCAGTGGGACACCCGGTGTATGGAGCCTCCACACTCTGGCTCAGCAGAGCTGTGTGCTGGAGAGTTGGGTGTTTAAACACTGAGGAGCTTAGCAACAAATGCTCAGTACACAGAGCAGGTAAATCATTTAACCACTTCTCTGTGTTTATTGGCCAAATCAAATATTCACAGTGTGAGGTGCTAACAGCAAAAATTGTATTTTTCTGCCCGAGCCAGGTGAGGTTTCCTCTGCTTAACTGCAGCCTTAACTTTATTTTCTTTACCAATTGTGGAGAAAACAAAAATTATACTGCACAAAACTGGTGCCCAAAATCCATCTGTCCCTGAAGACAGAAGCTATTCCACATGAAGAACACACTTTGATTATCTAATGTTTTCCTGTTTCCCTCTAGTTTTCATTTCAAGTAGGTGTCGGTCTCTGGGAAGCTCAGAAACCCTCTTTACCTCTTGGAGCTCAACTTCTCTCAGTAACACACTAGAACACTTCCTGCCCCAGGAGCTTGTTAGGTTGAGCAGGACTTGTCCCTGTCAGTCTCCTGCTCAAGTGTGAGAATAATTATTCTGTTGGCACTTTATTCAGTTCCGTTCTGCTCCTTATATTAAGGATTGGAGCTCATTAGTACAAAATATGGTGTCTGAGAACTATTAACATAAAGTAAAATATCCATGTAAAACAAGGAGAGAGAGTTTGAAATCTATGTGTAAAGCTCCATTTCCCAAAGTTTCAGTGGGCACGTAGATCTAGAAACTCTCGGAAAAATCCTTCTGGTTTTGGTGCCCACAAAAGTTCACTCAAGGAATACTCCAGGCACTCTGCCAACCTTTCACATCCATGAGAGTGGCAAAGCTGGGCCAGGTCACAAGATAAAATATGGGACCATGCCTCAAATCCACACCTTGAAAATGTTTTCTATGAGCTGCAGAGCACCTTATTCTCCCCATCAGCCTACAGAAGGTGCAGCAGGTGGGCTCAGCTCTTGCTCTGCCCCACCAAGCCTCCACTGACTCCTTGGCACGGGGAGCTGCCCCTTCCTTGCAGGGCTGTCCTGCTGCTGCTGATCAGTCACCCAGCAAAGAGAAAAGGAGCTGGCCTACGTGCTCGGAGCCTGGTGCACACGTCATGAGCTCAGCCTCGGGACGTGAAGGTTAAACACGAGAGCGGATATGAACTTTGGACCATCATCAAAGATACACTTGGTGACAGGGGGAATGTTTAGAGAGCAGATAAACAGAACTGTGAGGAAGGTCAGAGAGGGGTGTCCTGAAGTGACTGCTCACATAGAGTCCCTCACCTGAAGGAGAGGGGCAACACCACGGGGGCTTCACTGCTGCCCTTCCCTGGCTTTACCTCTGGAACCACACACTATATCCCAGAGCTACTTTTCCCACTGCAGCTACCCCCCAGAGAAGGCAGCATTTTCACTGCAAGATTTGCATGACTGCCATATTCCTGCAGCTTCTTTACTGCTGCTGAAGATACCTTTCTTTTGTCCCCTTGTTATTGCTTTCCTCCAGCAACTTGCTGCTTTTGCTGGGACTTGTGGTCAGTCTGGTCTGAAAATTAATGAGAGCTGAGTGGTGTGCTGTTAATGATGAACAAGGGCAGCCATGACACCCTGGAGAGCTGGTGCATGTTTAGAGGTGCTGAACAAGAGTCAAAATGTCAAAAAATAGAATGAAAAAATAGCGGGTTGAATGTGAAGTCTGTGCTTTCCTTCTGAGTTCCAATTTGTTTCCTTTTTTTTTTTAAAGTAAAACTAACAAAATGGAATTAACTAATAAAAAAGAGGTTAAACTTGGACAAAAAGAAAGATAATTAGGAAAAACTTGGCTTCTCTACTTATCATTGCATTGAAACAAATATTGCCTTACACTATGAAACTCTCAGGCACAGTAATGGGACTGCAGAAGGTTCTTAACTTCCAATCTTCTCTCTCTAGGCACAAACAGGAAAATGGTGTGAGCAACATGTGTATGAACTCTCCCCAGTAATTCCAGTAATGGGACTCAAACAAAGTAAGGCTTTCCTGAATTGCTGTGGAATAGGAAAGAGGACAAGTGTTTCAATCTGATATATTTCAACAACTTTACCAGCCTGAAAGCTCTTCCTCTAGCAGAGGTCGGGCACAATGTCTTTATCTGCTCCTTTATCTGTCCAGAGGAAAGAGTGCCAGGCCCATTGCTTCCCATGAGGGTACGTCACCGTGGTTAATCTGCAACATCCCTTGCTGTGTCTGCACATACAACGAGGGGTTTACGTGATGCTCTCCGTGTCTTTCTCCTCTAACATCAACTCTGATGGCTTCCACCAGCACCAGCCACACCCTGAACCGGTGCCACCGCCAGGGCTCTGTGAGAAACGGGAGCCTTGGCTTGCGGCAGCTCCCACTTCAGTCACAATCTAAATAGTGGCTAAAATAAACAGGTTATGGCTTCTATCGTCACTGCATCATCCTGTCCTGACTCAGTTCTTACCCTGGGAAACTCACACCGAGTCACAGAGGGTTTGCCTGGAGTGAGGGATTTGTGCTAGGAGGAAAGGAAAACACCACTTGGGGGTATGCAAGAGGGAGAAAGTCCAGGGAAGAGATGAAAGGTTTGTTCTGGTTTGTGTGGATTTTTGTATGAGCTTGGCCCTACAGGGAAGGGACAAAATCTAGGGACCTTAGAGAGAACCAATTAAAGTAGTCACAGGGGAGCAAGCTGGCCAGCCTTATCCAGAATTGAAATGGATCACTAGGGAAATAATGTCAGCTTGTGTGGTCCTTGGTCTCCTGGTTACCTCTCCTGGGTGAGGATGTGTTGAAAGATGAGAGCCCCCAGCCAGAATATCTTCTGGCAGCTCACTGCCTAGGCATACAGAGTTTTATCTTCCTCTCCAGAGGCCCCATTTCAGCTCTGCAGAACAAAATCAGCTGTGGCCTGCTCAGATAAAAGCTCTCCCAGCCAGCTAATCATGCCATCTCCTAAAATAAGGGCCTTTACTTGCCCTGGAGGAACTGAATAGGCACTGGGTTTTCCTTTCTGTCCTTATGGATTGAACCATGCACCTTGGGTTTCCAACAATAATAACCTGTAAAATACCTAGACATGAAATCACAGGAAAAAAAAGGTGCTCCCATTTCCCTGCTAGCCAAGCTGCCCAGAAAAGCAGATTTTGGCTTGTGCTGGAAAAACAGAGTTCTGATGAGGAAATCCATCTCAAGCAGCACTTTCAAGCCCAAATGCAGGTACTGGGGTAATTTGTTTCTTATCGACAGTTCTTGTTCACTCTATACAGAATTTCCATGGCAGGATACATTTCTGAAGGCCCAAGAGATGCTGAGCTGCAGTGCTTGTGGCACTGGTGGCCATCAGTGAACAGCAACCCACACTCGTGAGTCTCAGAGGGGTTCAACAGGATTTTAACGGAAGGATGTTACAAGCTCACATCTCAGTTACATCAAGTGGAAAAGCAGATCTGAATTCCAGCTGCAATGACACTCTCTACAGAGATCTCCCTGCCTCTGCCATGTTAGAAGTGCTACAGCTGGTTACCACCCTGATATCCTTCAGGAAAAGGATTTGGAATTGGAAAAAAAATCAGGAAACTACCATAGTATTTACTTTTCTAGGCCATGGCTGAAGTGCTTTATGGCAGGCAGACCAGCAGTTTCACAAGATGTTGTTATTTATTTTATTTGTAGGGGATTTCACATGGAGATACAATAATGAAACTGAACCAAAGGGATACAGAGTCATCATGATGAACGCAGCAATTTAACCCGGTCACCTCATACCCTACTCCATAAGGTATTCCCTTACTTTAGCTGCTTGTCAATCACTTTTTGTGCTCAACTAAATATTCCTGATTAGTATTTTCAGTCTTCTGCCATCCTGCTGAATCCAGCTTTTAAATGCCTTTGTCAAGAAGAGTGGTTTGGAAGCACATCTCTGTTGGCTGAGGAGTCCTGCTCACTCATACCAGGAAGTGGTGCAGACAAATTCCTTCCCTGCCCTCAGCTTCCCAAATTTTCTCCTCTCCACTTGGCCTTACAGTTTGGGATCCTGCAGTTTTGGGATCATCAGCAGCTCTCAAGCCATGGAATGACAGACTGGCCTTTACAGCCAAAGAAAAACTGTGGCTTTCCAAGGCTGTGCCTGGATGAGACGCTGGGTTTTGTGCAGTGCAGCTGTTCCATTGTGTAGTTTAGACAAAAAACTCCCATGAATCTAAAAACTATGAAAACATTTTGCTGGGCCACCTACAGCCGCTTCCGTTGTGTGCCAGTAATGGGAATGGCAGCAACATGTTAATCAAACAATCCTGATGAGTTTAATACGTGGGGTGAGTTCTGCCTTGCAATCCTTTTATTCCTGTAACTGGTGAATGACCCAGTTATAGGTTGATGATGATGATTTTTTTCACTGCAGCAATTAATTCTGTGAATTTTTAAAGCCCACTGCATTGCTTTCAAGATGATGAAATATCCCACTTCTCTACTTGATCCTTTAAATACCAGGGCAGAGGAGCTGAAAGCAAACAATGGTATTCCCCTTGAATGTGTTGCTTGGCACCTTGAAGACATCCCTTTTATAATGTGGAAAAGGCAGGCTTTCATTTTCAGATCTTAAAAATGCTCAAATGATCAAATTATCAGTAGAGCTGCACCAGGACTGTCCTCTTAAAAAAAATTTCTTTTAGCTATAACACTTTGCTCAAGCCACTCTAAACAGTGTGAAATAAAGATCAAGTACATTTTGAACTGTAATGCTGCCTCAGATTAGAAGTACTCAGTGCTTTCTTTTGCAAGACCTGGTACACAGAGGAAAGAAAAAGGGATGATAGGTGAAAGTGACCTTTTCAGGGAGAAGGTGCAGGCAAACCCATCATCCCCAGCTCCTGTTACCTCCTGCAGCCTGGACTGGTTTCCCCTGGATTAGTGTCAGATGCTGATCTCCTGAATTACAGTGAGAGCTGTTCTCCTCTGTAGCTGCTGTGTCTGATTCTAGCAGGACTATGCCAAATACAGGATTCAGGAGGAATGGGCATTATCCAGAACCTCAACCTACAGGGTCATGGAATCATGGAATGGTTTGGGTTGGGAGAGACCTTAAAGACCATCTCATTCCAGCCCCCCTGCCTTGGGCAGGGATACCACCCACCAGATCAGGTTGCTCAGGGTCCCATTCAGCCTGGCCTTGAACACTTCCAGGGGCGGGACACGCACAACCTCTCTGGGTAACAGATAGGATGGGTTTTGCCCAGAATATTTTCACCTAGGACTTTGAACAAGGCCAACTACTTTCTTGTCCCAGCCCTACTTGCTGCTTTACACAGGACATGGAGGTGTTTTTGCCTCTTGGAACCTTTACCTTCACCTTTAGCCCTTTCTCCATCACCACTATCCTTTGCCTGGCTTCACTGTTAGAGGCTCCCAGCTCTGCAAAGGAGGATAGATCTCCCATCACGGCTGCAGAACTGCTGAGCTCCACTCATGGCCTTTTCTGAAATGGATGTCACCATAGTGTCATTAATCACCACAGTCAAATGTGAACAAACATTTCTGAATTTCTCTGCATTGGGAAATCTTGGTGCCTCCCCCAGGGATGTCCAAACAGCCGCTGATATAGCACAGGGACCGACTCTGAGAGCTTGACAAGTTTTGGAGAAGCAAGGGTAGACCAAAGCTGCAAGTGATCTCTTTCTCCTCCTGTGCCACAACAGACAACATAGAAATTTATTAATTCCCTAGGATTTACACTCAGTAGCCTGGTGCACTATTATGTAGAGATAATGGTGAATGCAAGTGCAGGCAGTGAAGAAACAGCCATTTGGAGATAAGTCAAGCAGCTAAATAGGCCCTTGGTGAGGCCAGTGCCACTGAGCCTGGGACTCAGATGTCCAATTGACTCTATCATGGGCCAGGGAGTTGGCCCAGAGCCCGTGAAGCAGGGACACAGATATTTCCTTAGCACACAGAGGCAGCTCTGATCTCTTCTCAATGTGTCTGACACCCTCGTACGGATCCATTCGGGATGACAAAGTGGAGATTTCAGCAGCAACACTAACGAAGCCTGATTTACCACTCCCATTTGCAGACCACATCTCTGCACTGTCAACACCATTGCTTGAGTTCCTCCCTTCTTGCCATGATCATCTTTCACTTCTCTCTCCAACAAGAACACACAGCTTTTCCTCATGCCCCATCATCCAGCCCTGGGTAAGCTCAGCTCTCTGTACAACCCCAAACCTTCCCCTGAGCAGGTGGTGGCATGTGCCAGGGCTGGTGCAGAGCCCTGCTGCCAGAGGAGCTGCTGTGGCCACGGAATATGATGCTAACTGATGTTACTTCCAATGAGTACATGCTGAAAGCAAGGAGGAGAGGAGAAAAGAAGAGACAGCACAGAAAATTTAAGGTAGGACCAACAGAGCATTACCTTCAATCTCCATTTTGCTGTCTAGCTATAAGCTAAATTTTTCTCCTGGGAGGATCGTTCAAGATGGTCTCAGAAATAACCCCATGGCACAAGGGCCACCCAGGTCTGGATGCAGCAGCAGTGTCAGAGGCATGTGGAGTGCCTCCATCCCCGGCCCAGGATCCCACCCAGCTGTCCAGGGCAGTGATGTCTCCTATAGCACAAACAACCCTTTCCACAGAGAAATCACAGCTTGATTCACAGGCTTTTGTGAAGGCTGATTCAGCTGGGGCTCATTCATGCCTTTTCTCAGCCACAGGAACTAACACTTCACTCCTTCCACAGTCCTGTGGCTGTGGGGGCCATGACTGCTCCTTGGGAGCACAAAATAGACTCCCTGGCTCAGTCCAATGCCTTGGGCCCAGCAGGGTTGCCCCAAGAGAGAGCAGAGACTCAAGTCACCTCGTTCAAGCCACCAGGGCCCGGGGAGAGTCTCACACGTGGGAGTGGGCGCACGCAGGATGTGGTCACCAGGCCCTTCCAGTGGCCCCTCGGCAGCCTGCAAACCCAAACAACCATGGACCCTAAACTTGTCACACTGCTCGCTTTTTCTCTCCTCTCCTCCTGATGTCAATTCCTGGTGCAATCCCAGAAATAACATGGACAAATTCTTGGCTTGCTATTTTTGGCAGCTCCTCCCACCAAGGAAAGAGGGAGATTACACTGTGGGCTATTCAGGCAAGCTGGCACGCCGGCCACAAACACGCTTTCTAGCCCGTTCGGCTCTAATGATAAATCCTGGCCATGCTGAACGCTTGGTTTTGGCTTCAGAGCACGTTTGGAAGGGCCAGTGCTGTGCTAGACAAGCTGCCTACACGTTTAGAAGGTGCTATTTATTTATTAAGTCTATTTAATGAGTAGAAATAGAGCTGTGTGGTGGGCACAGTGACCCAGGGTGAGAGGCTTCCCGGATCCCTGGCATGTTAAACACACCCTGCCTGGCACCACCCCCTGGGCTGCAAAGATAAGTAGCCGGGTGATCACCTTTTAATCCATGTGTAATTAGCAAGAGGCAGATGTCAACCAGCAGCGAGGCCATTTACGGACACCAAGCCACAAAGACACCTCCTATCTAAGCCAGCGTGCCCCAAAGGCACGGGGCTGGGAATAACAAGGTGCAGCATTCCAGCAGCCTGCCACAGAAACTGCACGCCACGCACGGGTACACGGCTGCCTTCACACCTGAAAGTGCAGGTTTGTGTTGTGGGAGGTGGTGGATGAAAGAAAATTTTGTTACTCTGGGTTTACATAGCATTTACTACACCATGGCACCGCTTCTAGGAATTTGTTTTCAGTGATAACAATAATATCCTTGGATTTTTCTCTTTTTTTTCTAAACACAGTGCCCACACACAACTCAAAGCAATACAAAACTGAGGAACACACCAAACAAGGCTGGTTTAAGGAAAATCAGCAGATTGTTTTTAAATTTATAAATGCTTCAATGGCCCAAAGCCTGAAACAGTCCCAAGTGGAAGAAGATTTTTATGGAAAGTACACAGGATCTTTCACGCTCATGCATAATAGATGGGTTGCACCCAAACGAATCCTGCCAGACCTAAAGATGAAATGTTGAATCATCCCTTTCAGAGCCTTGAACCTACAATTTGGTCCCAGAAGGTCTTTTCCAGCTGAAGCTTTGTTTAAACACAAAGGTAAGTTGCAACCAGGCAATTTACCAGTTTAGATTCTACTCTAGTTCTACATTTTTACAAATCCCTGCACTGTTCAGACCTAGGAACTTAATTTGCCTAATCACAAAATTTCAACACAGACTTATTATTTGGATCTAACAGGCAAGGATGTCTTCAAAGAGGAAGTTGGCCAACTTGTGGCTTTGATTCAGAACAACATCTCATTGTAGTTGGCAGTGGAGCCAGGATTAACTGCTCAGCACCTCAAATCCTTGTGCATGAAAATGAATCCATAACTCTGAATTCACAAACCCTAAGAGCACTAAAGAATGTAATTTCAGTAGCTTGAGATCTCCAGAGTCAAACATACAAGGGACACGCAGGGGCATCGTATCTGCAAGATGCTGGTTTCTGCTATGGAGCCAAGTTGTCACCTCTGCCCTGGCATCACAGATTGCAGTCAACAAGCCCTCCTGTTACATAAAGAGCAAGTAGATGTTGCATGTCCTAGTCCAAAACCTGCTTCCTAGTCCTGTCCCACAGATATCATACTTTCAACCATGTAGCTAATGGTGTGGTGGATCAAAGACCAACTTCTTGCTGGAGACCAGTAAAATCCACGAAAGAGGTGCACAGCTGGAAACCCAGATATGCCATTATTCCCAGAACAACTGCTGGGGGGCCAGGGCAGGAGGGGAGGAGAATCTGCAGGAGATGGGAGTATCTGGCTCATGGGATATTGAAATGGAGAGACTTCACTTTCTGATGAAAATTGAAGTCTGGCTTGATGCCTTGACCAGCAGCCACACCAGTTCAACAAGACCTAAGGCCATGCCTCAACTAGAGCAAAGACATAAGAACAACTATCCTATGTCCAGACATATTTTAAGAGTAGACCTCTTGAAATAGATTTAAATCTAGCCTACCAGTCTCTAGACAACCTAGACCCAGCCTAAATGACCCCAGTTTTCTCCAGGGGGACAGCCAGTGAATAAACCTTGTGATGTCAGGGAAGGGTGGAAGATTCTGCCAGGCCAGATGGAGTTGTACAAAAGGCTCCTGACTTGACAACATTAGCACAAAGAAAGCCCAGATGTTTGTAACTGTTCATGGGCCAGAAACTCACAGCACAGCCCTCCCAGATAGATCTTCAAATATATAAATGTTCAGCCTTCACAGTGCTTTTGAAGATGCTGGATCACAGCAACTGGCTGGACTGCCAGCAAGTATTTCCCATCACTTTATAAAGTACATTAGGCTGCCCAAACAGGAGTACTGCTCTGTGCTGCAGCAGCTTTAATCCTATTGAATATCACACATGACTCCTGTTAAGACAGGCTGCAAGGACTTCCATTTTCCTCCTCCCCTGCAAATGCCCATAATGTTCTTGAATTTTCTGAGCTGCAACTTTTCACACTACTTTCTCTGCCAGCATTGGCTTTCATTATTTCTTTTAAATATAAACTTGGAGCAAAACCTCTTCAGATGTTTCAAGTTACAAATGGGTGGAAAAAATATAATTTTCTACATTAAAAAGAAAGTTTTGTGTGCAATGCGAGGGAGACACACAGAAGGAAAGAAGCAGGGAATAGCTCAAAAATGGCAATTCTTTGAAACCTGAAACTTGGCATGGGAACAGTTCCTGACAAAGTGTATGCTCTGCTAAGTTTAGAAAAAATTGTGGTTGTAAAATAAAGAGACGAGCACTTGAGTACACCCTGGTGCACAGACAGCAGAGGACACTGTTTGGATTTAGCCATTAACCCTACATTTAGCCATTTCTCTGCATCACAAGCAGCAATCACAAAAAACGACCCTCCAAGTCTAAAACAAGAACCTCTCAGAGGTTTGGGACAAAAATATATATATATAAAAGAAAATAATATAAAATAAAATACCAATGGCCTATCCTTCCAGTGCATACCAATATACTTGAGCAATTTGGAGTGAACTAAACCAGACAGCAAAGCCTTGAATATGGGCCACTGAGCCACTAATTGCTAATTAATGGCTCCTGTACAAAGAACCTAGCACCTCTTTCTCTTAAAAGATGAAAACTGAATCCAGTCTCACCATTCCACGGCCATATTCCTCCTTCATTTAAATGTTCCCTGTTTCACTCAGTCACAAGAGGATGCAAGGGGAGAGACGGTGTCAAGGTAGGCTGTGCACAGATGGTTGCCTGGGAAGCCTCTCCCATGGCAGGGATAACATCCCCTGGATTAAAAAGGGTGAGTGTCACCACAGGTGAGTCCTGGCACACCAAGGACAGGTTAATCCCAGCAGAAGGAGCAGCAATTAGATCAGACCCCTTCCTTTGCATCAGGCCAGAGCTGGGATCATTTCAAGCTTCAGTAACAGGTACTGAAGAGAACCCCTGAACACAGAAGGAGTTGTTCACACTCGGAAATGATCAAAGAGTTCAGGCATTGTCCCCAGTGCCTGCTGTCCACCTGCAGGAGAAAAACAGGCTGTTCAGCCAAGGGCCAGGCTAAGCCCAGCCTCGGGGCTGGAGAGGGTCAGCGATCCTGTAAAGGACTGCAGTGAGGAGGACAGATGTTCCTCCTCTGGCTGGGCAAGGGACATGTGATGAAATTTTATACTGGAAGAATAATCTGCCACTTGATACTGGAACATGAACAATCTGGAGAGATAGGGATATTCCTCTGTACACAGTCATCCACCTGCAATTTGTAGGTGTCTGCACCATATTGAAATGTGCAGATGTATTAATTGAGAGCCAAGAGAGGCTCTGATGGCAGCTGGTGGGAGCAGCCAGCCTGTGCAACAAGAGCAGAGCTTGTCCTTACAGTGAAAGCTGTGCTCACACTTGGGACTGACCTCCCAGACAGCACAGAGGGTGAGCAAGAGGCTCTCAGTTTCAGTGACTGTCCAGCAGCTCACAGTTCCCAAGCACATCAGCCTGGTATTTGCACAAAGTGCTGATTCCCAGCAGTGCTCTTCGTTCCCAGACCTCACAGCACTGTCCCAAGGAAAGCAGGTAAAAAAAAAAGTAGATTTATCCCTATTTTAGGTAAGCTAAAGTGTATAGCAGCTCTGAGGTTACAGCTGAGTGCTGCTCATTGCTATTGGTACCTGAAACTGTCCCAAACTGCAGAGGAGCCTTGCATGCAAGAACATTCCCATGAAAATTAGAATAACAGTAGCCCCATTTCACTTTTATATTCAAAATTTGCACACTGTGGTTGAAAACCTGGCTGTAGCAGCACCTCACAGGGCTCTGACAGCCCCCCTCAAATCTAACATGGGAGACTTCATTGGAGGAGGGAGCCTGTCTGGAAAGAGCCTCCCAGCCCCTGTCCTCCTCACTGACATTTCCAACAAAAGGCTCAATTTGTGTAATTTGGGAGAAGAGCTCTCTATTTGCCCACCTTTAAAAGCTAGACTAGAGCAATCAAAGGCATTTCACTCGGGAAATTCTGTCTGGACACACAGACACACAGAGGCAAACAGGAGCTGAAGCCCAGTGTGCCCCTGTAAACACCACATTTCCTTCCTCACACACACATGCAAAAAGGTGGGATGGTTTTGAACACCCTCTGTTCAGAGAGACCTTTCATTTTAGCTATCCTGGGTCAAAGCAAACAACATCACATGGTACCTCAAGGTGGTTTCTTTTGGCTTTTTATACTTGGAAAACACTGAGCACATTTTTACTGATCCAAGTATTGTCCAAACAGGCACTGGCATCACTTTGTATTAGTTCCATCATCCTCTGTGCTGTAACCATGGAAAGCAAAAAAACCTCAGGCACTGGAGAAATGACCTGAACTTTGGTCTGAAGCAAACCTCTGCAGAAAGTCGGAAAAAAAATCACATATGCAAATTATTTTAGCATTTGTCATTTTTCAGCATATTTTTTTCTCTTTTTTTTTTTTTTTGCTGTTCTGAGGAAAGGCAAGAATAGAAAATCAAAAAACCCCAAGAGAATTACTATAAAGTGTTTTGAAGACAGCTTATTTGGAAAGGAAGTCAGGGACAGAACATAAAAGCCTGCTCTAAAGAGATTTCCAGTCCAATTTTGCCAAATTTAGGACATTTGCATATTGAGAACTCTGCAGGCATCCAAATTGTAGTTAACTGAATACAAAACTTGTGCAATGAAACCTGAGATACATCTTGGATAAACTGACCTTACACAGCATTTGACCAGACTTTAAGTACAAGGATAGGAGGTTTTGGTGAACGTTTTGGCAAGTCAAAGGAATCTAGCAAAATGACTTTGCACGGGGCACATCGTCCCACCACAAAAACAGCTGCTGAAAAACTTCTCTGGCATCAGGATGCTGGCAAGATCAAAGAAAAGGTTTTTATATTGGTGTGGTTAATGAGGAGACACACTTGGGAACAAATGGCTTCAGAATCCTGGTGCTCAGGGGGTGAACCTGGGAGATGCCAGCAGGAAAACACCTCCTTTGAAGACAGCCTGCACAGCACCTTCCAGCCCACACATTGTAAAATAAATGGCCCTCTCAGAGCTAGGAGGGAAAAGAGGACAAGAGGTACTTCACTGTGGTGGAGAGAGTTGGAAAACAGAACTATTTTGCTGATAGTTTCAATTCTACATCAATGATCCACTGAGCTTCACTCCCAAATCTGAGCTGCCCACAGAGGAATGGGCCTTACCTACACTCGGTGTAGGATTATCTCTGCAGGACCATAAATACATTAAAAGGGTGTATGTGAAATTAATATGTCCCCAAAACAAGCTTGAGCCCAGGTGCCTTTTCAACAGGAAACTGTGTCACTGGGTGATTTTGCAGGTGATTTCTTTGATTCTTCTAAATTTGAGAAAGCCAGGTGGCCACCAGCAAGCCTGAAACAGGCAATGCAGCCTTGAAGCAAGGACGAATTTCAGGACTGAGCTAGAGAGCTGGGACCACACATTGTCTCTCTTCTCCCAAGGAGGACTAAACATTCATGGCTGTGCTCCAGCTTTAAGGAGAATCATGTAACTGAGACAATACCAGAGAGACAAGAGCAGCCTGGATTCACACCATTGCAGCCAATGTGGATTTTTGTCAGGGGACCATTATCTCAAACTCACACCCCATTTATTAGTCTCTGCTCTCCCACAGGAACTATACTGTGGGTGAAGAAGAGGAATTCACACCAGGTCTCTCGCTCTCCCTGTTTCCCATCAGCAGACTCCTTTTAAAGAGAAAAATCAGGCAACAACTGGTGACGTACGTAAGAGCAATTCTGCCAGCAGAGCTCTGCGAGGCAGGGACATGGAGAGGTGTGATCCTTCACTGATGGAGTTGTGCTGGAAACAATCCCATGTGTGGATATGGCCACACCCATACAACACCATCCCCCCTCTTTTTTTTAACAAGGATGACTTGAGTTGTGCATTATGTCTGTGTCTGCACAAAGGTATATTTTTTTCTTTATATTCTGGCAGTACAAAGCACATCTATGTCCAGATGAGGCAGCATTTGGTGGGTGTAACAGCCTTTGGTGTCCTATTTTGGGCAGGTGTTCGTAGTAGAGCCAAGACCTCACATTTTCAGGAACAGATGAACGCAACTCAGGATTATCCCTTGACACATCTCAAAACAGCTTAGTGGGAAGACATGAGGAAGGGGTGTGAAAACAGTGAAGACTTTCAGAGGTCTGCTCACATGCGTGAAATGAGAAGCAACTGCATTTTCAGACTGTGTTAGTCTGAAGAAGAAGCAAGTAATAGGTCTTAGTGGGGGGTTGGTGGATGGATGGAGACAGGGCAGATGAAGAGAGAAATAAACACAGCTGAAATAAATTCTGATTTCTGATCAAGGGAATATATTCATGGAATATGGCATGTGGTATTAGCCCAGCTGAACACACAGCAGCAGCAGGCACTGCGATCCACAACCACAAAGTGAGTGAGAGCTGTTGGCAGCAGCAGTCCATAAAAAGGACATTAATAATTAGAGTTCTTCTAAACAAGGTCAAGTTTTAGCTGCTGATTTTTTTCCTCTACTGAACAGTCAAGGGCTCAAAATGATTCCGGGTAAGTTTTGTCCTGGTAAATCTCAGAGGAAGTTAGAAGATTTGAAAAGTTTCAGAGCCTACAGTGTTTACTACAAACTTCACTGTTCATTAAATGTGAGCTGAGCCATGAACTCAGCAAGTCCTGGAAGATGAGTTGGCTGCATCCTCAAAATGGCTTTCCTGATGGGCACCTGGCTGCTGACACCTTGAATTAAGATGCTGCTGCAATTGTCACATTCTGTCCCACAGCAAGACAGTTCTCCTGGACCACTGAACCACAGCATTTCTCTAAATGTGCTGCCCCTTCCACTTCTCACAAAAAGGGAAAAAAATACAGCATTATCCGCAGGTAGGGACCGAAAGGGTGTTTATTTCTTAATGATTCAAGGCAATTTAAATATCCCTCCAGTTGCTGCTGCTACAAGAGCGGTTGATTTGAGGTGTAGGGTTGGGTGGCTGGAGTATAATCATCAGTTCTTCAATGCAAAGGACACACTTGGACATTTGACTCTGCATCATCTCTCTATCACAGAGAGCCTTGCCTTCTACAACTCCATGCAAATACAGCAAAGAAGTCAAGAAAAAGCCATGTAAAGAAAGCAGCCAAAATTATTATTATTATTATTACACGATTTCTACTTTGTATTTTAATGCAAAAACCCCTGGAAGCATCTGACTGATCACAGCCTCCCAAAGGAAAATATTCTTGCTCTCATAATTCTACTTCAGGTAGAGAAAAATAAATTCAGTGCTCAGGGGCTGGATCTTCATCATCCACCTTCAAGCCTCCGTGCTCCTCTAGAAGACAGCCCAGACAGGGTCACTATTCCTGCTGCTGGCCATTTCACACTGAAATCCCCACAATTCCCCTCCAACATGAAGACATCCATCAAAAGGAAAGCTACTTCAGCTCTGACAGGCAGTCACGGGCAGAGGAGGATTGTTACATAAAACCTCAGTGGGAGTAAACAGGAACATTACTTATAGGCACAGTAATGCTTCCACCTTGGGGGACCCTCACTGAACCACACAGGTTTTGGGACTCCTCTGGGTGATTAAATACATAGATCAGCTTTCTGGCAGCTATTCAAGGCTTCATACCACATACCCACCTCTTCTCCTGTGTTTTCTCTTTGTGTGCACTTCTGCTGGTGCTCTCTCCTTCCACGGAATTTACACTTAACACATAAAGTCTCTTCTGTCAGTAGCCAAAGGATGGGGAAGCAGACACACCTTGATTTCTAAGGAGCCCTTACAATGTCTGGATAAAGATTTCTCCACCTGAGCACATTGTCCTGCTGCAATGTCACACAACCATCACTGCTATATTCTGGTCTGGAAGCATTTTGTACCCATTTGGCATTTTTCTAACAAAACTGTGCAAAGATAAATGACCATTAGAACCAAATTCTGACACTCTCTGAGGTGAGAGACACCCTTAGTAGTCAGCAATAACTCACAGACTGATGGTTGTGACATAGAGTAGACACAGAAGAAACTTTCTACCCTTTGGTCAAGTAAATTTTCAAGTTCTCTCATCACTCAGAGTATGACCTCTCCTAACAGCACCACATGAAGGAACCACAGCCCCACATTGCCTTGCTGCCCAATGTTCCTGCATACTGTGCCCCTGCATCCATGACCCAGACAAACTCAAGCTAGAAAGGGGCAGCACATGGTCACAAACAGCCTCTTAAATCTGTGTTCCCTCAGTCAGCCCTCTCAGATGAAAACTGGTCTCCAAAGGAAATAACCCCCTGGCAGTTCCCCAGACAGCACCAGGTTGCCTTTCCTTACAGAGTGCTGTTCTCTGGGCACAGGAGCAGTGCAGCAAAAACTGAGTGCTACTGCCATGGCCCAGACACACTCCATCTTCTTGGGAAATAATGTGTTGCCTCTCTATCTCCTGTTTTGTGCCACGTATCATGGGTGACCATCACCAAAATAAATTGCTGCTGGAATTGCCAAACCTGGCTTTTTGTCTAGGACTGCAGCTAATGGTGGCTTCCTAGTGCCTTTTTGGGAAGAGCCTCTTGATTCCTTTCCCAGCCCCTGATGACAGCAAAAGACACAAGTCTGACAAAGCTCCCTCCCTTCCAAACCCCAGTGCAGGGGATATGGCTGGGATAGAGTTAATTTTCATCCTAGCAGCCCGTATGGTGCTGTGGTTTAGATTTGTGAGTTCATCAGTGTTGATAACACACCAGAATTCTGGCTCCTTCCTTGCTTCTCACTCCACCACCCCGGGAGGGGAGGGGAGACGTGAGGGGACACAGGTGGGACTGAAACAGAGGGTCAGTCTTTCCAAGGTATTTGTTGCTCAGAGACTGGCTGGACATCAGTCATGGATAGTGGTGAATGACCATCTTTGCAGCACTTACTCCCCTCCTACCTTTGTGCTCCTTCAGTTATTAAAGTGTCTTTATCTTGACCCAGGAGGTTTTATGGCTTTCATTCCTCCAATCCTCCCCCAATCCTCCCCCAATCCTCCCTAGAGGAAGGATTGCTCAAGTGGCCAGGTCAGCTGCTGGATCAGGTCAACCCAACATACCCTAAACCCCTCAAAAGTACATTTTCAGTCTAGTCTTTACTGGACTGAACTTCTTTTCCTTTTTTTTTGCAATCACACACAAAACCATCCTGTATCAATCAAACCTCCCCTTTAGTTGTCTCAAAATGTCCTGCATTCAGATTTTTTTTGGATGTCACAATCACATCAGACTTTAGGTCAAGTTAATTCAAATAAACACTAATTAAAGCCATGTAGGGACTTGGGACATGCTGTAGGCATCACAACACTTCTCAGAAGCTTTCTGGACCTCAACCCTTGAGCTTTAGAAGGTAAACCCATGAATCTGGGGAACTGGCATCTGGGCAGCATTTGAATTCCCAAGTCCTTCCCTTGTAGAAGTCAGGGCTCCCTGAGAGACTGAGGAAGCAGAGAGAGAGGAAAAAGCAACCTTGGTTTGTCAGTTTTGTGTGCAGCTCTCAGCCGTGCCCATCTCTGGATTTTTTCTCAAGTGCTGAAACGTTTCAGGCTGCTCAGACAGGCAGAGCTACACTTTTGGAGGCTGTCCAAACCATCCATTAGGCTTCTCTTAGTGAATAAATTGTTCTGCTTGATTCATGGGCATCACTGTTGTCTCTGAAGGGAGTTAAACAGAATGTAACCAGGACTAGAGCACAGTGCTGCGCAAACGACTGGGACCAATTTGATCAATACTGAAACAAACAGCAAGAATTTTATCCCATCTGACATAGAAGCTAATTGAGTCCTGAAAAGAAGCTTTGTAGAGGCAGGGAGAACATTTCCACAGGTATGTGAACATCCCCAAATTCCTCATTTCACACATAGTCTTCCCTATTATTCTTTGCACTGTTTCTTATCCTAATTTTCTCCATCAGCTTGTCAGAGCCACCGGGTGATTGTTGCACATGTTTTCCCCACCTTTCTCTGCACTCTTAAGTGATTGGCAGAATCTGAATGTTTGGACCAGCTGCAAGAGTTTCTGCCCTTCCTACAGCATCCTTCCATTGCAACTCCACTGCCGCTCTCCTCTGAGCCAGCTCTGGGACAGCAGCACTCCACAGAGCTACATCCCAGCTCTGTGGCTCTGAACTAAAAGGTGAAACCTACTTAGGGCCCCCTGAGGAGCTGCTGCCTGGCCAGCTTGGTGCAGAGATATCATCACCAACAGCTCCAATGACTGTAATTTTAAATTTCACAGTCATTCTCCATCACTGAAGGTACCAAATTGCACCAAGACCCTGAGCATGGTCTCCATCAGGCTCCCCTCCTCTTTTTCCTGTCTTGGCCTTGCATGAGACTCCTTCCTGCCTTGTGGAACGCCATTCGAGACTGTTGACACTTCACCTTGTCTGAGGAGTCCATGACTCAGGATGACAATGCTCCATTAGCAGTTTTCTCAAAGGTTACAGTGATAACCAACATGACCACAGCAGCTGCAGAACACGCATTCTGTCTGTCTTTGCTTCTCCCCGGCCCCCAACAGCCCAAGGTGCATCTGTGAGCCCTCACAGGAGGAGCTATGCATGGAAGTGGAGCAGGAGAGGTTTAGTCCCAGCACAGGAACCAGCCAGCCTTGCCAAAGTATTTATGAGCAGCTGCTGAGCCCTCAAATGGCACCCTCAAAAGCCAACCTCACTTCTCTTGGGCAGAGGCAGATTTTGAGGGCTTCTATTAAGGTTATTCAAGGTACACCCTTTTCCCTTCAGAGTAACCAAATGCATCTCTGGCCTCTCATCTGCAGTGCAAACACTACCCAAATGCTTCCAGAGCTGACAAATATATTCTTCCATCATTGCTCAATTGCTGTTTGCCCAGTTTAGCTCTGTGGATATTATAATAGCATTTAAAGCCAGAGCCAGCCTTCAAAAGCAGATGAATCTGAAATTAACAACAGAGGCATTTTCTCTCTGAGGTCTGGATGAGAGCATAAAATAACTGAACTTTGTTCCTGTGGCTTATTACATCATCCAGCCCCTCTTTGACTGAAAATATTTCTATTCCTCATTCCAGCCCATCTGTTCTTCAGAAAACTCCTTCTCTCTATTTACTTGAAAAACAACTAACTGGAGGCAAAGGCACTCCCCCACCCCCAGAGGAAAGTATGTTCGTAATTAAGCAAAGAGCACTCCATGTTTATTCCTGCTGGTGCATGTGCATGCAGGCACATGTGTGTGTACATGCCTATTTTTAGTCACACTGTCAAAATCAGCCTAATATTTCACAGCAAAGGAGGTCTTTCTTGACCCAAAAAACACATCATTACTTCTAATTAGGAAAAAAAGAAACAGAATTGTCAAAAATATCTCTCTGCAGGGAAGACGTGCTGCGAGATGACGGGACTTTTCCCTTCTGGTGTGTTTTCTTCTGCTTTAATTTGCTTTGGTGTAGCAACTGAGCCCAGTGAAAATCACCAGCCAGCAGGGAAAGGAAGCAGGGGTTTAGGCCACCTTTCTGTGTGGATTGGGAAAGACATTTTGTGTCTTCCTCTCAGATGAAAAGGTGCACTTGTCCAATAGAGGTTCACCCCAGTCAGCACAGCCTCCCCCGCATACACTGTGTTCAGGCTATCTCAGCTGCTGCACCTCTCTTGTCCTGGAAGGAGAGCAAGCTGAAGGGGTACAAACACCATCAGTGTAAGAATTATTACCACTATGACAGTTGAGCACATCTGTAACAAGAGAGGCATTCTTCTCCTTTTGCCATCTATAGTGGGAAAACGACACATTCCCCTTTGTCTTATTCCTTCCTTACTATAATCACTTCTGGGAAACAACTACTAATTTACCACTTGCTGGGACAATGCCTGCAACGAGGTGGGTCTCCAGTGAATTTGTGGCCTCAGGACACAACTTTAGTACACTCAACAGCAGGAGCACGGAAAGACAGTCATTGCACCATCCCCAGGAACAACACCCGCATGCCTGCCAGGTCACGGGGACACAAACACTCTGAAGAAATCCTACATGAGTCAGGGCTGAGGTCGTTTTCAAACAATGACTGCCAAACCACACAAAAAAGGGTGAAATCCCCTCTAAAAACCTCACCAGTGAATTCTTAGAAATGATTGGTGAGGGGAAATGCATTTGTAGTGTTTGAGAGATGGAAATCCCTTGGACAAGGCAACAATTCCCTTCTCTGGCAGAGCAGGGAGGCTGAGCAGACCTCCAGGATGTGCCTGCAAGGTGGTAAGGCCCTACAGGGTGCACAGACTCAGGCTCAGCCATACCTTAGGGCCTGATTTATTTCTCCCAGGACAGAGGAGAGGTTGTATAAATTTGAACAGTGACACTTGGTCAGGTTTGTCCTTTCAGCCACATCCCCAAGCCAGATAAGAAATTCCACTGTAGGGGACATGACACATAGACACACTGCACAACAGTCCAGACTAGCAGGGTTTCTAGGCAGAGTTGGAGAAGATCAGTCATATTTCATGCTCACTGTGCCCTTTGTACCTCTGTTTAAATCCTTAACTTCTTCTTAATTTGGTTTCTGATCCACTTAGATCTGTACCTGAACCATGAATAGTGGTATTATAAGGAATTCCACTGATAAAAGTTTATTTTGCTGTTTGCAGAGAAGCAAAAATTGTGGTTTTCTACATATGGGGTCTATTCACGTGCTTCTGGGTTGTAATTCACACTTGTTTCCTTGAGACAGAGAGGTTTCAGTGCAAATATTGAAGAGATAATGTTATATGAGACTATAAACTATAAAAACTTGAGCAGCAAACTATTGAAGACAGTTTGCTTTTAACAAAAACAAAAAAAGAAAAGAAAAAAAAAACCACAACAAAAAAAAAGATCAACCAACCCCACACCAGACAACCTGCTTTAAGTCTGCATTCCTGTTGAGAATAAAATGGGTTCACCATGTCCCGCTTTATCCACAGGGGTACAGAATGCAAGTGGTTTGCCTTTCTTCTCTTACCTCCTCCTGACGTTGTCAGAAGACTGAGTTATGCCCGAGGAGTACAGCAGGCAGACAGCAACACTCAGCCCATTTAGCTCCATAAAACAAAGCAGCTGTACTTGCAACAAATTGTATTTCAATACAGAATGAAACAGATCTTGTAAAGTGTACTGCTTCAGAGACCAGAGTTTAAAGAAAGTATTTGCCTGCAATCTGTAGCCATAGGTACACACAACAGTCTTGTTTTTATTTCACAGAAATTTACTAGTGTAAAAGAAAGAACCAGGCCTTTAAATTCTTTAATCTCCTGATATATCCAGTTTCCAAATTATGAAAATTATTTGCATATAGAAATGATTGTCTTTTCTTACTGAGGTCCATAGGAATACAACTCTTAACTTTACCAGAAGCAATCTGGTAGTAAGGGAATATATTTTTCTAAGATCCGACTTAGACACGCACAGTAACTCTTCTGAGTCCTTATCCTGAAGTCTCTAACCCTCTCCTCACCTGTGCCATTGAAGGACCACAGTGATTTGTCCAATTTGCTTTCCCAACTCACTGCACCCTGCTGGAGGGTGTCCTGCTTCACACAATAACCCCTCCATGCTCCTGCACAGCACCTCTGTGGATCAGTCACACAGCCCTCACCAGAATGGGAGAGGGTATTTTCTTCCTGCTTGTCTGTGGCTTTGTATTTCTATTTGCCTTTGGATTGCACTACTAAACTCTGACTTTCTTTCCAAGCTTAGCCAGAACGGGTAGAACCGATTTCCTGATGTCTTGGCACCCATCCAAACCATCCATTAGCCACGAGTTCCCAAACTGATACATCTTCCAAAAGGCTCATGGGCCATGCTATTGTTTCTAAAAAGAAATTAACTTCAGGTAAATGAAAATAGGATTTACTGCTTGGGGCAGGTTGCATGCAGTAAATAACTCAGGATTTATGAATTGTCATCTGTAAGACTCCATTCACTGGCAGCAATAAGGGGCCCTTGCATCGCCCAGTCTGGGCACTCCCCATTAAAGCTCTGCTATTTGTGAGCATCACTCGAGCAGCTCTGGATGGGGATCACATCTCCACAGGGCTGAGAACTACCCAAGCACCAGGGCAGGCATCACAGTCACGTTATCCTGATAGTGCTGGTTGATACAGCCCTGTGTAGGAACTCCCACCAGCATCTCCTCCTCCCTCTGCCCTGCCCTCTGCTACATTAGCAGCATTTGTGAGCCAGGCAGGCAGCTGGGCCTGGGGAAGGAGCTACTGAGAGACCCTCAGTTCCTTGTCACAAGGCTGAGCCCTTGGCATGCTGGTCACCAAGGAACACCAAGGCCACAGAGGAGCCCTCAGCAATGTACTGCCAGGCAAGGTTTTCCCTGCTGCTGCTCCCTCCCACTCACTGCTGTGGGCTCTTCCAGTCCAGGCTTGTTGACATCCAGTAGAAAACACAAAACTAAGGTTTAGAAACCTTCTCTTCCCCCCTCTGGCCTTGCTCCCAGGCCCCACAGTCCTCTTGGTAGCATCAGTCCTGAGCAGTGAGCGGCCCCTACCATCAATACAGACCTGGATCTGCAGAGGCTCTTTCCTACCCTTGTTTTCTGTCTTTCTATGATTACTGAATTCCCTCCAACCACACAAACATTGTAATATTGCACCACCAAAGGTGGAGTAGATTTCTCACCCCTAGACAGCTCGCCAGGCCCCCACAATTCACCAGCGCTGCATGTCCCAAATACACCTCCAGCAAGGGCTGGTAGCAGCACACCTCAGGCTTGATGTTAAACCAGAGCTGAAGGGTTTTGCTGCTTCAGATCCCTCCGTTTGTCCAACACCTACAATCTTTTAGCAGTTTCACACACAACTTCCAGAAATATGTTCTTAATAACACTGTTGCAAAACAACCTCAAGGGACCCAGTGTCATAAGCGACAGAGCAGCCACAACTCCCCAAGTGTGCAGCCCATGAAGATGAGCCATCTGCTTCTCAGCACTCCAGGCAGAGCTGACCCTTCACAAACTCCACCCTGGGACCTGCTGGTAGTGGAGAGTGGAGGGGAAAACTTAACTTTATGCTTGTAGGATTTAACATCATGGTCAAAAAATCCCAAACCTGAGTCTCCATCTGGTTTTAAGTATAAATATTGATTTTCTGTGGCAATGGGGGGTTTTAATATGGGACAGAGATATCCCTATGAAACAAAAGCTGTTTATGATTATCCAGTATTGTGCCATAATAAAGACTGGTACCACCAATAGCACATATAGATCAGGGTTGGTTGGGGTTGGCTTTGTGACACTTTTCTCTCTTCCTCCTGGAGGGCTTCAAACCCAACCTAAACCTTAGCTGAACAACCACTCAAACAACATGAAAATCACCACAAACAAAAGTCCTCTGAGCCAGCAGTGGGGAAAAAGCTTTTACCAAACAACCACAAAACGGAGAATGCAAGAGAGAAGCAGGGTCAGGGGGGTGGCAGCATCCCTGTGAAAATGGTGACCTTGGATGTACAGGCAGAGTGAAATCTTCCCCTCAGTTACCAGTCCTACAGCGCTGGGGAAACTTCATCAAGGCTCATTTCAGACAAAATTAAAACCCATCAAAAAGAAAATTATTAACTAGAACTCACATTCTTTTCCTGAGGTTAACAAGTTTTAACTAACAGGTTGATTCTGTCACCAGCTTTGCACACAGAGCTATGGAAAATGTCAGAACTTCACTCCTGCTTCTGGCTGTTATTTGTAGTAGCTGGTAATTCTTAATAACCTCTCAGAGCCATCCACTGTCTAATTGTAAAAATAGACTCACAGTCAATGTGTAACAAAAAAAATAGGTGATTTCAAATAATCTTTTAAAGATGAAATTCAGTCTCACAGGAAGAAGTCCCAGAGTTAGCCAGAAGGAAAAATGCCTTATTGGGACAGGTTTTCCATGGAATTGCAGCCATGGGAGCAGCACTAGACTCAGGGGAAGAGTACTCTTCACAAACCTTGAGGAAAAGGAAGGATGACTGTGAGCAAAAAGTCCATTTCCTTCCAAAACTTTTTATTTTAAGGATTCATTACCATAGCAATGTGTCATGCCAGCTCTCCAGGTTAAGTTTTTTCATCCTTTCTCCTGGGAAACCATTCCTTGTATCAACAATGCTCAAGGCCATGTCTGCATCTGGCATGAATTCCCACAGCTTTCAGTGGAGCTACAATAACTGTCAGCAGCAGATCCCCTAAGCCCACCCTAAAACTGCTCTTAACTTCCTTTGCTGACTCTTACCTAAAGCCCCTTTGGGCTAGAACTTCTCTTCCATCAAAGTGGCTCATCCCTTAGAAGTATGTTCAACTTTTTGGTGTTTCAGCAAGGAAAATTCAGCTACTGTAGTTGCTCTTTCAATCCATCCCACTCTCACACACTCGGTCTGGTATGGAGCCTCCTCCTACACATTTTTGGACACTTATGTGAAGCAAGCACAAACCCCAAGGCTGCTGAGGTGGGAGCGGGTCTGGCACAGGATGTAGTCAAAGAAACCAGAGGATTAACAGCCATGAGGGAACCTCAGCCAGGCTTCAAACATAAAACCCAATACTTCCTGCGTGGCTGAGGAGCACATGCCTGAGGGACAGTGCCCCTTTATGTGCTCCCAGACACGCTGTGTGTGCCTGGGTCTCCAGAGGCCAATGAGCTTCATTCAGCAGGGGCAAAAAATAGACAAAGATGAAATCAAATATCATGACATTTTCTCAATGTTTCTAGTCAAACAGAAAATTAAACAGGCTCAGTTTTATTGCCAGGATGTTAATTTATGCACGGCTTTAGGGAAAGCAGACTCAGGTACAGACAGAAGGTCAGGTTTAATGCTGTTATTAGCTGTCCCTTCCTTCCCCCTAGAAATCCTCACAGAGCTACTTCCCAGTCAAAGGGGGAATATTTAACATAGGGAAGATGTGGGTGAAGGGCTGGAGTTTCATACAAAGGAGGAAAGCAAGAGCAGTTCAAGTTACTTGGTGACAGACGGACTGGGTGGGCACTAATTACCCCAAAATTATCTCTCCCTCTGCCCATGAGACACTTCGGTTCTAACAAGGTTGTGGACAATTTCTGCTGGGGAGGTGTTGGGTTGGTTTGACTATGGTGCAGTGACACTAAAATCTATTATTCTGTGACCATGAAAGACGGAGTGGGAGAGTTTACCCTCTTCAAATACCATAGGCTGAATTAATAAATAAAACACTGGTACTGAATCAAAGTTCTGATAAAACAAGTTAAAGGAGCAGATATATTCCTGCTCATTAAAGCACTGTAAGGGAGGGTAGGAAATGTGGCTTAAAAATAACAAAAGATTCCCAAGTCCGAGTGTTGCCCCAGGCTTCTCAAAATCAGGATTTGTGCTGTATCTGCACATGGATGTCTATGTGGATATCCCATGCACTGTGTGGGCTGCAGATTGAACCCCCTGTTTCCATGCAATGCAGAGCACAGCTGGCAGTGCAGAACTAGTGCTGGATGCTCTGGCACAGATATCACATCCTCACACATAGAGGAGAGCTGGGCTGGGCGCAGAAAGGAGGGGAATTTGGAGAAAGGGCCAAATCATCCATCCCCACAGACACCAAACACCAGCTGCAGCTGTGAAAATGGATCCCCAGGCTCACCAGCATCATTAGAGGAAGAGGGAACCACCTTCCCTGAAATCACGCTGCACAGAGCCTGTGACCACAGTGTCACCATCTCACTGTGGACAGCAGCTGGTGTGCAGGTTTCCACAGAGCTGTGGTATTTCTGAACTGATTCTGGATCATCTTTCCAAGATCTCTGGCAACTGAAGGAGCTGGATAGAAAAAATGGGCTGACTGCAGATGAAATGTGAACCTGAAGCGCTTGCTGGAATGAGCACTCATTATATTCAAAGGCTCACAAGAGAATTGAATGCTGTAATGATTTTTTACAAGTTACAGTGAACAGATGCATTGTGAACTCCTCACAAAATCCCTCTCCTGAATTCATATTTACCAGCCCTTGGAAGTGTCTTTTTCTTGGAAGATCAAACACCCTGACTCCTTCCAACTAATTAAATGGATTTCCCTGGGAATAAATTGCAGTTGTCACCTAATCAGACAGTGCATTTTAATGATGTTGACTTTCTAGTGCTGAAGTATCTGAATTCCACAGTGTTTTGGTTAGACTATGTACCCTGCTTACAACTCAAGTCTAGTTTGTTAACAAAGATGTTAACAGCTCACTGGAAAGATTTACACCACCAATTCAAGCCCCCATTTCAGGTCTCTTTGCTTCTTCCTTCATACTCTTACTAGGGTCTCTCTGTTTTCATTTTTTGGGAAAGCTCTTAGAATTTAGAGACCACCAACATTCCCCATGTCTTCTTGGATGCTGTCAACTCTTTGTGGCCATACCAAGAAGTCCAGTGTCCCTCAGCTTTGGCTCAAGTCCTCTTCAAAATCAGATGTAAATTCTGAATCAATGTTCCCTCAACATGTCTAACAGCTCATGTTTACAGAAGAGCAGTGCCAGAAAAAAAGTTCAAATACAGCAAGAAAAGACACAACAATGATTTCTGAAGTCATTTGCTGGGAAGGACTTCAGGTGTCCTGATGTGTCCCAAAGATAATCAGCAGTGCCAGCCCTTTGTCACTACAACTCTTTATCACTACAGCCCTTTGTCACTACTGCAGGTGATGGAAATTCAGCTCAAGACAGACTTCGTGAAAGACCGTACATTTACTTTTTAAAACCAGCAATTCACAGTTTTCAGAGGTTTTAGTAGCAATGGAACTAAGTGTAGAAGATAACCCTGGGAGAGACAACAATGTGGACTGAACCAAACTGAGCCTTTTAGGATGGTGCTCTTCTTGGGAGCAATATCCAGTATTCTTCCCTGGTGATATAACTGTGAAGCAACTCCCTCTGGTAACTCATACCCCTTACACCCATGAAATACTTATGCCCCAATATCCTGTGTGACCTGAGTTGCACCTGCTCACATTGCATTTGTTCCCCAGAGAAACTTGGAGAGATGCAGCTCCTTGCCAGGAGCTTTTCAGGGTATCACAAACCATGTGCCAACTTCTTACTCACAGTCAGTGTCACAATATGAAAACATTACCAAAGTCTTGCAGTGCAAGCCATTAACACATTGAAGTCACTAAAGGTGACACTTGCACTTCTGCTTTAGGTACCAACTCTGCAGAGCATGACTCTCAGGGTAAGCAGGAAGACATCTGAGTAGGAGTCAGGATTTCCAGGGCCTCCTCATGCATGTAAAAATACAGTCCAGTTACATGAGCTTAGAAGTGAACACTGAGCAAAGGAGGCTGAGGGCACACCAAGGCATAGGAAACCCCACTTAAAAGAACTCTGCTGAAGTTGCAAAGGCCATGGAACAGGCCATGAAAGACATTAAAATGTTTGCATGACCAAAAGGTCAATCACACAAAATATATGCTTTCAATAAACCTTTTAGAAGTGGACTTTTTGAAAAAGGAAGGAAATTGTCTCTCTCTCTTCTCCTTAGATGTCTTTTCCTCCAAACCAGTATGGACATAGCATGGCCAAACTTTCTAGCTCTCTGACAAAGAGCCATGGTCAGTCAGCAGGAACACAAACAGAACACTTAAGTCCCCCTGCAATAGGGAAGCAGACTAGTAAATTGTTCTCAAATAGGACATACTTGGTGTGGTTTGGGGTTTTTTTTAGGTTAAGTGGGGTTAATGTTTGGATGAGAAGCACATTCCAGCGTGATTTCACCACTGAAATGCAGCCATCCCTGGGGTGGAGTCTTGCAGCTGCTGGTGGTGCACATGAATTTTGCTCAATACATCCAAAGAACAACTGAGGATACATCACTCTTTGGGTAGGATGCTGACTTGAGCATTCTTGTTCTTGCTACGTGTGCCAAGGAAAGTAAAGGACTTTTGCTTTCCCTGAGAACTGCTGTATTTTTCAGCTGTATTGATTGCAAGGGAGAAAGAGCAGACACCTCCCTCACCAGAAAGGCAGAAAGCTGATGGTGCCAGCACAGAGGGACATCTCTGCAGCAACAACCTGTCCTGCCACTCCTGGCCTTCATGCCTACACCTCTTCCCCAAGGACTGTGCAGCACAGATCAGGAAGCTCTGAGGAACACCAACATGTGCTGATATTCACCTGGCAGCCAAGAGTGGCACCTCATCCCTGCACATCCCCCAGGCGATGACTGAGCAGCCGAGAGCTGTGCTGGGCTATCGAACACACAGAGCAAGATGCCACCTTTTAATTGCTCACACTTTTCCCCCAACCTCCCCTCTCCTCATGCCTTGCCAGCTCACTTCATCCCTCCTCAGAGCAGGCTGAAGCCACTTCAAATCCCGCTGGCTTCATTCCTGCTGTCTTGACACAACACAGTTTCTCCAATTCCTAATCACGCATTTCCTGGCATGATCCCCAATGGAAAACCCAGCTTCTGATAACATTCGATGACCTTTCCTTTATTATTTCTCACAGCACTCTTTGGTCCCTGATAGGTTCTAAAACTGGGATTTGCCTTCCTGGAAAGCCAGACACTGGAGGTGAATGACTCAAGACCTTGGCATGTGGCTTCAGCAGCCCAGGACACAAAGGCAGTACCTCCCCCCTCACACAGTGGATCCAACAGTAGGAAGTATTATTTTGCAGGGCTGTGCTCCGTGATTTCCTAGAAAAGCAACAAAAACGCCACATGTGTTTGTGTTTCCATGTGAATTCAGCACAAGGAAATCCACACAGGCCACATGTGGTTTAGAAATTGTAGGTGTTGTGAGCCTCGTGTCTGCATAATGTCTTGCCCTTGGTATGCAGTAAACATTCCACATCTTTAGGGGAAACTCCCACATAGGCAGGGGAAGGAGGGGCTTTAAAACCCCAGATCCGAATTTCAGCACAAAGGCACGAGCAGACGATAAATTTTCCATCTGCAAAGGAAGCATCCAATTTCACCCGCTGATTTTGATACGCTACTTTAACAAGGAGATTGTGCAAGAGCAACCACAGAGGGACCAAAAAAACCCTGCTCGGCCACATTTAAACTCTGAAGAGAGAAAGATGCCTGAGAGTTAAGGGTCTGCCAACCACCAGGTCATACTGCAGAAGTCGATGGGGCCAGATTTCTACCCAGCTCTACAGCTCACAATCAGAGCCTTGTTCAGAAAGAAAAATCAGCTCTTATCTCAATACCAAAAAAAGTCAATATAGCAAAGCACTCAGCTTGGAGCAAGATTCTGAGCAGTTGCTAAATCATATCCTCCAGGTCAGAAGAAACTTAACTCTGGATAAATGCAGAGTACTGACTCTGGGATTTCTGCCTGTCATATGGGACCATAAGTGTGCCTCTGTCTCTCTGACATAAGGATATATGTACCAACACTGTTTGATTTTTTCCCCCACTTTGAGAAAACATATTATAAAAAAATAATAATGACGATAAAATTTGATTCTAAAATGTAGAGTAATTCAATCTGAAAAACAAAGAACATGAAAAGTATTTGAACTGAAGCAAGAATGTGTCTACTGAACCAAGCCAAATGTTCCCTAAGATTTTCTGCTGAAAAAAAACTCAGATTTTATTTCAAGAATGAATCACGATTGAAAATCTAACATTCATAGAATCATTAAGTTTGGAAAAGACTTCCAAGATCATCAAGCCACCATTCAACACACCTCTGAAGGAGGAGGCGTGTGGGGAAACACTGTTTGAGGAATGATTAAAAAAAAAAAAAAAAAGCCATGAGGTCATTTATATTGATTCCTGGTTGAACTTTTTAGATTAATTATGGAGGAAAAAATAGGTACTGACAGCTCAATGTTGACTTTTAAGCTGGTTATTAGAACAAAGCAGACCGAGCGTGATCTTTAGAGGAAATAGCTTCTGATAGGGTGCTGGTGCTATGTTTCTTAGGTAACTGGACTCTGGCCAAACCATCTGGCTCTTCTGCATTTCATTCTAACAAAGAGGACTTCACAAAGCCTGGAAGAAAATCCTGAGCACAAGAAATGTAAGAATCGTGCTCAGAAATGTGCAGTTCAAGGAGATATTCAATCCATTTCAGAAGGATTTAGAGGAAAGAAGGTACAAAAATTGAAAACAAAACTTGAAAAAACAGCTTGTACCTGCAAAAAAAAAGCAGTACAGTACCTGCCTTGTGGGGTTTTGTATTATTTGATCCTGTGTAGGAAACAAGCATCTTACTATTGAAAGAGAAAGCCTCTGTGTCCTGGGGCAGAAGGGAACAGCAGTCTCAGGGTCACAGTTCCCTAAACAGACCTTGGATCAGTTTGGAAGCTACAGAATGTATCTGGTCTGCCTTCTTTCCACCAAAACTCAGAGAGCACCTCCTAAACCTGAACACAATGATGGTTTCCTCTGATGTAGACACCCAAGCAAAACAGCCCCAACCCAAATCACTTTTGGATTTTTAGATGAGCCTACTCATCTCCAGCCTGTTCAGCACCAGGGAGAAACACAGGTCTTCCTCAAAGCCCTCTTAATTCACTGCCTTTCTTGGTAGCTAAAACAAATTTGGATTCACAGAGATGTCCATTGTGGAGAACAAGAATATAACTGTGTCCTCATCTACTCATTTGGAGAAGCCCATGCAGACTCCAAGTCTTATATGACAAACCTGCATTGAGCTGACAACCACAGAAAATTTGACAGGGAAAAGAGAATAAGTAGGACTCTCAGCAGATGCTCCTAATCTACTCCCCAAGGCAGATGGGGGCTCATTGACAAATTGTTTGCATTCATTTGGGTGTCAGAGGAGTTTCTCCCTATTTCAGGCCAGCCAAGAGCTTTGTCATGTCCTGCAAGTGAGGTTACACCATGTCCCTCCTCTTCATCAGCCAGGCATAGGATCAAACAGCAACAGGACACAGCAGAGAGAGACTGGCCTTTGCCAGCTCTGGGACATCCTGTGGTATCTCATTTCTCTGTCAAGGCTCATCTGTTTTCATTCAGGTTCCCACCTGCACCACATTTGTGGCAGATGTCCCCATACAGACAACAACCCTGGCTCATTGAAGTGACCCATGACAGTCCTTGTGCAAGGTGAGAGGGTCTGCTCCACACAGGGCAGGCAATAGCTGGCAGGACAAGGTCAGTCTGCTCCAGGAGAGCCACAGGTTTGTCCTGCAGGTGAAGGAGCAGAACCTCCCTGGGCCACAGTCCAGGAGGGTTCAAGATGTCCCAGCTGTGAGCTGCCTATATGTGTGTGCAAATTTAAAAAATTGTAACAATTTAAACAATTATTAACTATGAAATAGCACCTTCTGTGCCTGATAGTTATTCTTGGAGCTTTTGGTTTGCATTGTCCTGGGAATCTTTTATTGAACTGTGGACTTGGAGTGGCAAGCCAATGGCTCAAGTTAAGTAAACAGCTCTGAGCCCATCATCAAGCTTCCCTTTGCTTTTTCTGCTCTTCCAGGCTCTCAGCAACACCCAGGGTTACCCTCTGCTCCCAGCTCCTCTGGCAGTTTGACAGATGGCCCTGCCAGCACCCAGCACCCTCTGCATGAGCAGGAGAGGCCAACTGCTGAAACCAAAGGAACGCGAGATCGGCAGAGCTCACCATCACAGTTAAAGCCAAGGAGCACTTATCCACGAGGCTGTGCTCCTCCAGAGCCTCAGGCAGCTCCCTCCCAGCACTGCCCAGGTAGGGCCACTCAAACACACCCCACTTCTCTTTCCCACATCCCCGCTTGCCACTTGGTTGATTTTGATCTCAGCAAAACTACGTCTTTGATGCTTACTTTCATCATTAACTCTGCAAGGATCTGCAAGGAACTGAATTTCTTCCACCTCACCTGGAGTGAGGGTCAAAATCCAAAGGCATTTTGTCTTACCCAGAAACTTTCTCTCTGCATGAGTAGTCTCAAAGGTGCTGGCAGTAAATGAATTGACTTTTAATTTTGCACTTTTTCAGCTTTGCTGCCCTAAAACTACTTTTTCCTTCAAGTGAAAAGGTGCATAAGCATCAAAAATCTTTGGTCTTAATATAAATGACAGATGTACAGAGTGAGCCACTCTAAAGGGTCACTGATGCCAAAAGGAGCTGGTCCCCTCTCTCACGTTCCCCAGTTTTTATCCTCTTTGCCACAGCTCTGGTGCTCAGTAGAGCCTGCATTGAACCAACACCTCAAATACAGCAGACCTGCTTCTGGCAGGTTACCAAGATGCACCTTCCCAGCATAATGTCTGCCAAGCACCAGGACCTGTGCCAGGGAGGAGATGGGAAGACACAGCTGGGAGCAGCGAGAGGATATAGCAGTTCACTGCTGCCAGGAAGAAGAAATCAGCTGCAGCATCTAAAATTCACCCTCGTGACTCCAGCTACCAAGGTGTGACTAGAACAGAGCAGAAGACAGTGAATAGGTCTGGAACCCATGCACCTCCTGACTACAGCAAGTCCACTGTCCCTTGAAGCCTCACTTTGCTCCCCCTCACCAAATTTTTCTCTGAAACAGGATAGGGAACTTCATTCCATATTTTCCATCCTATTTCCCCTTCTTCTGCTAATTGATTTGATTGGAGAGATTTCAAAAGCATCCAAGAAATGAATTTGCCTGATTTCTAATGGGAAAAAAATTATCAAAAGCCCCTTTGGCTGCATCACCATAACAGCCCATATATGCAGCCTGCCATAAAGAAATAACAGCTATTTACTGAGTGATATCAAGATTAGTTTAATGCTATAAATACTTCCAAACCTTGTTGAAACATGAACTAATCCACTCTCACAGCAGCTCCTTGTGGCAAATAAAGACCATTCTTTCTGTGTGGAAGGGGGTTTAGAGCAGAGATTTCTCTGTATGTGCAACACCATTTCCTGGCATTGGCTCTGAAACTGCCAGTGCTGTCAGTGACTCCCTTCAGGGATGACCAGGTTCTGGTGTGGGGGCTGATAGAAACACAAATCTCAGCTGGATATTCTTTAAGAGGAGGATGCAGATGTAGATAGTTGCTGTCCACTGAGAGAAAACAGCCACTTAACCACAGTCAGTTATTCTGAAATAAGCATGATTTTGTTCTTTTTCACTGGACAGCTCTGATTAAAAGATGAGAGGGACCAACAACAGAAAACAGGCTCCTGAACTCAGCCAAAATATAGGATACAGTCACTGATGGTAAAAAATTGCTTTCCCCAGACATTTCAGACTCTCACAATTATTTTGGTCTACGATGGTTCAACCACCCTGAAACCACTCTAGTGAAAGGGATAGGTATAAATACCAGGGTAATGCATCTTCATTCATGTATCCCTAGATTTTAGAAAACAACTACCCATAGAATCAGCCTACTCTGTATCTGAAAAGATAGAAAAAATGTCATATAACTGTTCCACCCAACCAGAAATTGTTATATCTGAAAAAAATACATAAAGTGACACATAAAGCTCAAAGGGCAAAGCATTCTACAGCTGTGAATGGCTGGGATCAGCTTCTCTCCAGCTAGCTGTAACACATGACCCTGAATTAGCTCAGTTGGTCAGAGCATGGTGCTAATAACCCATCAAGGTGGGTTCGATCCCTGTATGGACCTTTCACACAGGAGTTGGCCTTAACCCTTGTGGGTGCCTTCCAACTCAGAATGTTCCATGAAATCTGAGTTCCATGAAATCTCCTGGGCATCCTGGCATCCAAGGCCAGCTGCCTCTTTGCTCTGAAGCAAGAAATGCCACACACCCATCAGCAAAGTGTCCTGCTCACTTCTTGGGGGCTCCTCAAAGCAAGGAAGGGAAAAATGGTGAGAAAGGGGATGAGGAAGCAGTGAAGGCAGCTGCCTGCTAGCAATACCTCCTGTGGCTGTAGGCAGGCAAAGCACCACTCACTTTGGGCTGTTTGACCTCGGGCATGGGAACCCACAGACCTGGAAAGCTGTCTCCAGACCATCTCAGGTACCCCAATGATTCACCCTGTTCTCTGCAAATGGATCCCGGTGTATGGCGAGGGGTCTGCCCGCATGCCAAGGGAAGCTGGTTTCCACCATGGCTGGGGCTGCCAGGCATCTCCAAACCCCTCATGTGAGAGGCTGCAAACTGAGCAAGAGCCCAGCAAACAGAGCCAGCCTGGGAAAGACTTGGGGCTGATGGATACCTGTGGGCACCTGGCATGCAGGGGGGGTCTGTTCCTGACAGCCTTGAGAAGGAAGCCCAAGAAAAAACACATCAGGAAAAACTACATGAGAAGTAAAATCAGCCCTGGGGACAGTCCCCTGTAGGGTTTACCCTTGCATGACTGAATAAGACAACTTTGTTTTCAAACATAATGGTAGAGATGGACACTTCTGGGGGACTCTGTCCATCCTGGGCCTGCTCCCCACACTCTTGCCAGGACATAGCCACCAGGTCCTGGCAGCAGGACACAGAACTGAACCATTTCAGTTCCCTACTTATAAAGCAGAAAGGGACCCAGCTTCTCTCCCTGGCAGAGATTTGGATAAACTACACTGAGTTTGTGTTGGGCATCTCAAAATTAAAGGTGGCAGACATGACTAGCTGCACAGCCCAGGATGAATGTCTCCCCACACATGTCACTTCTCTAATACTTCTCATTTTAGACCCAAATATACTTGGATGTCTCCCAAGCTGCCACTATCTCCATTTCCTTGTGAAAATTACAGACTGGAGGTACAACCAACACAGAGCTGAGGTTGTACTGAATATTGCTCCCACACAGGGTAGAGGAGATTCCCACTGCTGGGAACATCTGTTATTTTGGAGCAGTTACAGGAATGTCTCTAATCCTTTCTGCACTGGTCACGTCAGAAGGCAAAGGCAGGGGTTGTGCAGAGAGCAAGGCTGGGTGGGAAGCACCTTGCCAGTCCAGCTAGGAGCACACTGGGGCTTTTTGGTCTTCTCTCTCCCAGATGGGAATTTGGTGCTTATCCCAGCTGAGTGGCAGCAAAGTCCTGGAGAGAGCCATCTGCTACCCTCCAGCAGGAGCAAGCGACATCCCTGGGTAGGGCTCAGCTGCACTGGACAGAGACAGGAGGAGACCAGTGCACCTCTGGATCTTCTCTCACTTGTTCCAGTGATTACAGAGCAGTGGAGAGACCATCTCTGAGTGGACACTGGTCTGCCTTTGTCCAGACCAGGGGTCACTCTGGGAGCCCCTGCACTGAACTGTCCCCACAACCTGTGGGAATGTGCCAGCAAGGATAGATATGCAAAGAAATCTCCTATTTTAAACAAACCTGTAATTCAAGAAATGCACTGAAATATTTTTGTTAAACACTGGGGGAAAAAAAAGCTTTGAAATTCCTATTTTGACATTTTTAAAGTAACAAATCACCAGGGATACAGTATAGATACAGGGGTATCTGTAAGAATCTTTGTTTAAATGCGGGTTATAAATAGAGTTAAGGTTTTTATTTGAAGTGAGGATGGGGGGTGGGATCTGCAAGTTCTTGTTTTGCTGTGTGGGGTTTTGAGGTAGGAAATTTTGAGTTTGTATCCAGGTTCAGGAAAAAGAAAGAGAGGACAAAAAAACAGTAACTCTTAATTTTTTTCCACAGACCAAAGCCACTATCCCTGAGCATCTCTACTCACCACCTCCACTGTTTACATTTCCCCATCAAAACCATCATGTATCAAGCAAGGTTATATCCACAGTCAGCTAATTAAGGTTACAGAGGCCTGGGCTTAAGGAGAGAAAGAAAATAACCATACTTAAGGTTGCGAGCAATGAAACCCCAGTGGGAACAGAGTCTGGAAAATTCAACCTCGCCCTGGCCAAGAGCTTTCCCCCTGTGAAATGTTTCTGGAGCAGCCGAGGCAGTAAACAGCACACAGACCTGATGTGCTCCACATGACAGAAACCTGCAAGGAGAAAACCCCCCTGGCCCCTGCATGGACACAGGACTTCAGAAGAGGGGCAGTTTTTGCCACTGGCTGTAGTCAGGCCAGTTTCTGGTCCTGCCACTGCCTGCTCTGCTGAGAGGAGATGTTGGTTTACTGCATCACAGAGGGCAAGGAAAGCCAGGCTGAGGTCCATGGCACCACATGGGGACCATGGCCACAGGCCACCAGGGATGGGAGGGTCACCACAGCACACCCAGGAAGGCTCACCAACCTTCTGTCTGCCACCTTCTGTCAGCTTTGTTTTCAAGCACAATGCCCTTCCCACAGAGCCTACTGCAACTTGCCTGCTGAATTTTGGACCATGCCAGTCTAAAAGGAACATTGTGGTAGGAACAGAGGCAAGAAATCAGGTATTTGTTTGGGGGCATGGGGCAACAGCTAACATGGGACTCCCGGCAGGTACATCTGCTCCAAACACAACCAGAGCCACCAGTCTCACATCAGGGTGTTCTGAAATCAAAGCCCATCTGTCTGCAGAAAGTACTGTGTTATCTGTAAGGAGCTGAACTCCAGAGCTCAGTGATGCTCTTGGGGGACAGCTGAGGGATGCAGCTTTGGCACGTATCTTGTCACTCCCATGTGGCAATTACAAATCCAGTTGGTTGGATTTACATATGCCAGCTGGCTCTCTGGAGGTGAAGGGGTGGGATCTTGTCAGGATTATCAGCTGGGAACACAGATTTAGGCCCAGAGGAGCAAGTGAGCTCCTGGAGGGCTGTGCTGCCTCCAGCCGTGGAGCAGTTTCAACCAGGCCCCCAAAAGCAGTAGGAAGTGTCAAAGTCCAGCCCAGTGGAGAACACAAACATTTGAGTAAAGCAATTCCAGGAATCGAGGCAATAGGACGGCACGGCTGGTATTACAGCAGGGCAGGAAACAATGTTATCATCCAAGGAGAATGTGGTATTTTGCAATGTTTTCTTGTCCAAGATCAGTGCAAAAAGTCTTAGTAAGAATTTTTGGCAAACCAAGTTTTAAAAAAATAAAACCCCTCAAGATATTATTTTAAGTGTTCAATCTGTACAGGCCTCCCTCCCTAGTTTGGTCTTAAATTTAAAGGATAGAAGAGACTTTTTAACTCATAATTTATCAGTTTTCTCAGTGTTAAACAGTACAAACCAAAAAGACAAACCAGTCCTGACTCCCACAAGCATCTCCTCACCCAGTGCCCAGGCTATCACCTGCATCCTTTAGTATCTGGCTCTTCTGCACTCACCTAGCAGCAGAGTTCCTCCTTTCCTTCCCTCCACCCTGCTCAGCCATGGGAATAAGCAATTAGAAAACATGCAGGAACCATGGGCTTTCTGCTAAAACTAAGCCAGGCAAGCAAGATCTGCAGCACAGCTGGAAATTAGTCCATGGCTGTACATCTGCAGACTTACTGTTGCACCCTAATCCAGAGCCCCCCAGCTATTGTGATTTAAGTGCCCACGGGACCAGCCAAGGAATGTAATAAATGCATGACAAAAAAAGCAAAATGCAGTATCTGGAGCAGAAAGGCCTCACAATAAAAGCTGAAACAAGGGTGTTGAGTTTTCCTCTCTACATACAGCAGAGCTGTCACCTCCCCACCTCTGTTCCAGGAATTAAAACATGGAACTATGCCAACACCTTTGCACACAAGGGGCAATGATGCCCTCAACACCAATTCAAACTTTTGTCAGACATAAACTTCAGGGTCTGGTGATGCAAGGCCCTCACAGTGCTGTTAACTCTATAATTTCAGGGACAGAGCACCTATTTCCATGGGTTGGAACTGGCAAAACAACAAGGAGTGAACAATGGGGAAGTCATGGATTCACCATGGAGGAGAGTTTATACCTCAACTGGCAGGAGAGGCCAAGGCAGGGATGGGTGTGCCAAGCCTGGGAGATCCATCAGGGCCAAGATGTGGACTGGCTGCCCGTGCAGCATGGAGTGATTCAGGCTGTGACAGAACTGCCATGGCCAGGTGCAGCAAGGACAGCTGCTCAGAGAAGGCAAGTGAGGGGGAGAGGACCAAGGCACGGGCTCAGGAAAGAAGTAATTCTGAACAGTCAGACCAGATAACTTAAGGAAAGCATTTTCAAGAGAGGCACTCACAAACACCCTTCGTTAAGGGGAGAGAAAAAAATGATCACAGTTTAATCCTGTGCAGCAACAAAGCCCTCAGTGACTTGTTAACCTGTTTGTGCAGACAGCCAGACTGACACAACAGCAGAGACAGCCTGAAATCAAGGAGGGCTCTCACTGTGCAGGGAACCAACTCTGCACGCAGCCAATACTCGTACTCTCCATTCAAGCCCCAGGGCTTGGGTTTTTACCACAGTGACTTCTCTAGAAAGAAAACAAATTTCTCTGCTTCACAGCCACAGAGACAAAACTCAAACCTATTCACCCTAAAGATTAGTCACAGTGAGAAAATTAGATTAAAAGCTGTCGGCTGCTGAGGGCCCCAGCTCAGGGCTGCTGGGTCCCTGTGAGCTGCAGCAGTTGGAACAGAAATCAGAAAGCACATTGACCCCAAAAATGCATTTACTCTTTCTTGCACATACACCAGAACCTGCAAAATGAGCACAAAGCTGCAAAATGGCTGTTTTTATCCCACTCCTGTTCCAGCAGACCTGCAAGCAGGAGGAAAGATGCACTAGGAACAGAACAGGAAGGGGTACAGGTGCTTCAAAGGCGATGAAAACCTACTGCAGCAAAAATCCAGCCAGCACCAAAGCACGGTGCTGGAGCAGGCTGCTGACATCCCCTCCACAAGCCATACTGCCAGGGTAGCCCTTTCCAAATGAGATTCCCACCCTATTCATTTAGATAACACAGCCTGCACGCCTGGGAAGAAGGGGGAAAATGAAAAAATGCAGGAAGATCAAAGCTCTGCAAGTCCATAATATTTTATTAGTTCCTTCCATCTGTCACATACCAGTGACTCCTCGGGAAATAAGCCCCCTCTTGAGAACTGCTACCTTTTCCTTGCCGGCTCCGGCTCGGGAGCAGCCGCTATTGTGCTCCTTTATTGGTATTTGTTCCGTCTGAACGAGCTCCGGCTCCTCATTCACAAACCAGCCTCCGCTCCTTGAATCGGAGGGCGAGGGAGGGGGAGGGATGGAGGAGGATCTTGCTGCGTCTCTGTTATCTCTTTCACGCTCCGCTCGGTGCCTTCTGCATCAATGGAGACCTCGGGAATCCTCGGGCTTTGTTCTCTCTCGCATGCGGGGGCTCTTCCTGCTAAAATAGCAGGTAGTAGCAATAACCCTGAGCGCACACAATCATACAAATCCATCTGCCGGGGCGAGGGAAACATGCAACATGCTGCTTTTGAAGAAAGGAAAGCACTTTGGGGGAGCAGGGAAGAGGAGGGGAAAGAGCCAGGTTTCCTGAACACCTCTGAATAAGGCGGAGCAGAGGCAGAGTTTTATAATGGAGAAAACTGCCTCGGTGTGCTATTATCAAGATGCAAATGGAGGAATTTGAAAAGCTGATTGCAGTGGATAAACTCCATGAGATGCTGTGCTATGGAAACGGAAAGGTTCCCACCCATCCATGGCCCTTCCCACTCCAAAGGCACTGCAAGCAAGCATTGTCCTGCTTCCTCCAGAGCTCTTTCACAAATGTATGATGGGGATAGACTTCAGTCACACTGACTTTCACCATCAATTAATGATGCTCTAAGTGGAAGCATCTTAAAATGTTCAAGCCCCCAAATCCCACTCAATGGAATCAACTCAAGCATTCAAAATCACCCTCAGCTCCTGGTTTTAGGAGGGTTTGACCTTGTTTCATTGAAATCAAGCTCCTTGTCTGAACATAGGCTCAAGCAAATCGAGAAGCTTTTGTGTGGAAGCCCTCAGGACACCAGACCCAAGCCCTGGGCACACATCCTGCAGTTACACGGGTGGGTGGGTGCAGACACGTGCTCCCATCTGTGTTCTTCATCCATGGCTCTTTTGGCAGAGCTGCAGCTCCTGGGTGAATGATAGCCCTGCTCTGTTCTTCATTAGGGCTTTTGTTAATGCGCTGCTGGCGACTTCGCACGGCCGGTGCCCGCTGTGCTCAGCACCACGCTGGGAAATGGCTGGCTCCGAGAAGGAAATTGCTGCTGCTCCTTCGCTCTGGAGAAAGCTGCCTGCACGCATCAGCTGCTGCTTTCCTCTGACCCATGCCTCCCTCTTACCCTGCTCCATCTGTCTCTGTAATTCAGGGCTTGCATTTCATCCAGTGTGGCATTGCCTTTGCCAGCCGCTGCAGATGTTTGGATGTGGATATTTGGCTGGTGTGAGTTTCTCATGGCAGAGCAGTTGGAGTAGCTGCCCCTGCCATTCCTAGACCTCCTTCTCTAGGGCCTCAGAAGGATCTTCTCCTGATCCCATGGTGAGCCAAGAGCACAAGGAGCTTGCAAAAGACCTTTAGGTCCTATCACCTGCTTCAGAAATTCTTACTCACGGTGCCCTGGCCCCAGGCTGCAGGTGGCAGAACAGAACCCCTTTTTTTCAAGGGTTTATGCACAGAACCAGAGTAGCTGGGTAACCTCTTTGTTCTGCCTGAGAGACACAGTGAGAGACACAACATGCTGGAATTACTGCACACGATCTCCACCTCCAAAACAAAAGCGAAGACCTAATAACGGTTTATGGGAAAGACAAATATTTTCTTTTTTCATCCCAAGGGCATGTTTCCCCTTATTTAATAGGGCACTAAACTCAAAGCATATCCCTGAATGTGTTTCCTTTCTTGGGGGGTGTTTCACTCAGACCAGTACCACCTGGACACTCAGGGGATATGGTAGGATTGGGACCCCTGCCACTCTACCCTTCCTGACACCTTAGCATCTGTATAGAAAGAAGCCATTCCACTTTCTCACACCAAAGGTCATAGCAGCCAAGCAATTAAAGCAAAGGAGGATTTTGAAACTGACACTTCACTGAAGTCTCTCTTCCTAAAGCTTTGCTCCTGAAATCACTCAGTGATTTCAGGAATCGGTTTGTCTGGATTTTGAGGCACATCCCTCCCTTCAGCAGAAAACAAGCAGGCAAACTCCAGTGAGCATTCTGCGTGTCCTGCAGATCTCAGAGCAACATTTTAAGCCACGAAGCAATTCATAAAAAGACTTTTAAGCTTTCTCTGGCCTACAGTGCCCTAACCACAGTCTGGTCTCAGAAGAATAGCTGGCTGGCCAAAACATCAGAGTGGATTATAGTCCTGAGGGGTGAAGTCGGGGATGAGGCTGCTGCGTGTCATTAAACAAACAGATGGAGAGACAGCCCCAGAGGCTCCGACAGAGCCTGATGCTTTCTGGCTCTGAGTGCGCTTCTTCCAGGGGCAGGAGTGGCTCCAGAGCACTCTGTGAAAGAAGAGATACGGCCACAGGCTGCAGCCTCAGAGACTCAAGCTCACTGATGATGGAGAACAGAGAGAGGGGGACAGAGGCCTTTTCCTTCATCAGAAGCAAGCATGTCACAGGCCTCTGCTGAGAATTCAGAGGGAATTCAAATTGCCCAGAATGTGTTCCCAGGTACTTTGCTGAAAGGCCCACAAGGAACACCCTCAGGTACTCATACTCAGCCACCATTTCTGGTACCGGGAGCTGCAGCTCTCAGGGGATGCATTTCTTAGCATTTTGCTTCCTAGGTCTCTAACATTTTAAAGACAGGGTTTTAGAAGAGAGAAATGTAAATTACAGATGTTTTTGTAGGCATGTCCTCATTTCTCATTAGAGTTTGCCTCTATTTTCATAAAAATATAAGCAAACAGTGCGGTTCCTCCCAAACAGGGTTCTGCTGTCACTTGGCACCAACGTGCTGCAGCTCCATCACCATCAGGACATGGAATGACTTGGTGCAGCATGGCTGGACATCCACACCCTTCCTAAGCCAGCACATTCCTGAGCTCCACAACATACTGCTGTGCTTCCTGCCCCTTATCCCCATCCCTCCTCTCACTATATGCTTGTTGGACAGCAAGAGCTCCAGTCACAGAACGCACAGAAACCAATTTCCCAGCCCAGTTAGCAGCAGCTCTCCAGCACACCTCCAGCACAGGCAGTAGGACAAAGCAGGACCACCTCCCTCTGCACCAGAGCCTTCACTTTCCTGAGGGAAGTGGAGGAAGGAAGGTGCTAGAAACCAGGCTATTTCTCTTCAATCCTGAAAAGAGCAATCATTACAGCAAGCCTGCTAAGGAGGATGAAGTGTGTTCCTTCTAAACATTTTTGTGCACCTGCCTTGTAGTTTCTATGCTTTTATGCTACTCCAAGGTAAAATCAAACAAGAAAGAAGGAGGCAGCTTTGTGTGAACACTCACATCTATCAATATTATCAACCAGGCAGTCACCCCTGCTCAAAGCAGGGGACTGGATTAAAAGACCTCCAGAAGTCACATCCTGCTTGAGTAATTTTCTATTTCTATGACATTCCAGAACTAAAGCCAAGACAAAAATGTAAAATGGGTCCCCACACAGCTTTTGTTTCGTTTCTGACTACAATCACTAGTTAGGGCCTTTCTATGAGTTCTCTTCCTGTTTTGACCTTCAATCCCAGAGGATTCAAAGGAAGTCTGACATGGTCTTCGAGCCAAACCAGGCTCTTGAAAGAGGATGAATAATTTGATTTACCACAAATCCTGTTCCATCTGCAGAGAAGTGGAAGCCACCATCCCTCACTGAAGAATCTCAAGGCCAGACCTTGTTTCTGACATATCTGGGAGCCTGTTCAGGTCAGGACTCTGGGAGGATCCTGCAGGTATAAAAGCAGCCACCTGACAGCCCAGTGAAATGGAACTGAGCAAAGCTTCCAATCTTTTATTCAACCTGAGTAAGTGCATGACCTCCAGTCCCAGAGAAATCTCATGACTGCACTCTGAAAAATCCCTGCTTCAATAGATGCTGCAATTTTAGAAACAGAGGAACAGTACAGTGCTCTGGAGTTCTCCAGATGGGGATGATGCAGCCCATAACCTGCCAGAGAGACATTTTTAAATGGATGCATCCTGTTTACCTGGGGGAGAATGATCTCATCCACCTACCCACTCCTTAGCAGCTTTTGTCATGGTTAGAAACCAAGAGGTATCTCTGGGTTGGCAGGAATTTCTCACAGAGTTGTTCTGGCTGTATTTGTGCTAAGCTGGTATTAATACCAGTTCCTTTATCTCCATTTCTGAAAAAGGCTCCAAGCATTAACAGCTTCAGTAATGATTCATGGGTTTAAATTCCTAAACCTTTTGAGTACAGGAAATTAAAGCCAAGATGAACAATACACACAGATTAAATATATTTAGCTGCTGTGTTTCTTGTTGAGAAACTCGAAGAACTGTTTAGTGGTGCTTTTCATGTGGCTGTTCCATGTGGAAATGATAGCAGCTTGCGTCTGAAGTCAAAATGGCAAATTGAAGGGGGAGATGCAGGAAGACATTTTATTGTTTTCCTTGTGCTTTCTGCTCTCCAGTAGAGCTCCTCTGGGCAGGGGCTTTCCTCCAGGCTCCTCAGCACCAGATAAAAACAACTAAAGGAATAGCCCAGACTACATGGTAGGGCACAAGGCATGAGGGAGGGAACCCACCCTTCTGTGGGCAAGTTTTTCCAGAAGGAGGACTCTGGGAATGTTTGCACAAGGGGTCAGCTTCTTTCCAGGTGGGCATTGGCAGACAAAAGCTGGTCTCCAGCAGCAGCTGCTCCCTGGGAGCATATCAGTAAAAGCACACAGTTACCAGCATCTCCCTCCGCTTTTTAGGCTGAGGCATCCTTTTTTTGCATTTCATCCATGACTGTGTTGAGTCAGGAATCGAAACCATCCCTCAGAGCCCCTGTTCAGTGCCCTGGCTGCTCAGTCCCTGCTCATCCACTCTCTCGAGGCTGCTTGTTGACAGCTGTTTCACAGAGCCAAGGATCGAAGCCCTTTGTTTTTCCCTACCTCATTAGCTAAACAAACAATGACACCATATAAAATACCACCCAGCTGGGCTGTCTGGGAGATGCAAATCCATGGAAAACTATCTTGGAGACAATTTTAGAAACAGGCTGTGCCTCTGGCAAGAGCTTGGATCAGCGTGGCAGTGGAGTGCTCCACTCCAGTTCTTGGAGAGCCAGGAGCACATTGAGCTGAGCCTCCTGTGGGACCACAGAGCACGGACAGGGAGATACCAGGGAGCTGAGCTACCACACTGCTAAGGCTTTCAATTAAAAAGGCTGTAGATGACCAAAATATCAGCACCAAGTAATTCTTTGGGAATAAATTTGAGTTACAGATACTACCTCAGGCTGAAGTCTTAACAGAAGATGTTATAAAGACATTTAAACACCATAAAGCTGACTGGATGGGAAACACATTTCCGTGTGACTTTAGCACCAGATGTTTAAACCTAAGCTGCCACAGAAGACCAAGACTGCAGAAAAACACCCAAAGAAAGGAGGTGATGGTGGTAAGCCAGCCCTCAGAGTCCTCACAGACAAAGCAGAAGGACATGTCTGACTCACATCAGAGCAGCCTGTTCAACTTGTTCAGCTCAGACAACAAGCTCAAATCCTTCCAAGAAAAGTCACCCAGGAGCACAAAGTTCAAGAGAAAGTGAGGTGACTCCACGGGCATCCACGACCTTGGCGAGCAATGAAGTGGTTTCAGGTGAGGTCAGTCTGGCAGTACCCATCCTGCTGGAGAGGAGGAGGAGTGTTCTCCAAACCCTCAAGTGGGAGGTGTGAGGATCACAGGGAACAAAGGTCCTTCTCAATGAATTTCAGGAGAAATAAGAGGTGAACTCCTGACAGGTAAGAACAGCAAGGATGAGCTTCACCCTGCAGCTTCACTGTCCCTGCTCCCCAGCCCCCAATCATGCTGTTCCCCCACAAAACAAAGTAGCCAGGATGATGTTAAGCGAAGTGCTTTTGTGGAAAAATCTACTCTGATTTTTCACTGTTGAGCACTTTGTCTCTCAGCTTTGGCTCTGCTGCCAAGAAGCAGCACTGTGACCACAGCTTGGCTCTGGTGCAGCTCCGTGGGACCCAAGAGAAGACACCTCTATGACAAGAATCTGGTGGTACCAGGGAACAGATGGACCTGCCCCACTGGTGGGTGAATGGGATGGCTGTGTTCTTCCATCCTAGCTAGAAGAGGCATCAGGTCCTATAAATCTGGTCATTAAAACCCAAATACGCTCAATTTTTAACTATTTTTGAAATGTGCTTTAATAACCTCTCCTCTTTAATAAGTCTTTGCTTGCACAGTGTGACATTCAACAGTCTTACAGAGAAAAAAAAAAAAGGTGGCTTAAACCACTCCAGATCTGACTTCCCTCCATCCCTACAGAGCACCTCAGGTATCAATCCTTCCCATGTTGTGAACAGTGAGCAGACAAGCAGGATTCTTCTGCAGTCAGGATGCCAATATCCAGCCTCTTCATTCCAACAAGCTCCTGTCAGGCTGAGGGATGTCACCCAGCACCATCAGCACAGTGCTGATGACACTGCTGAGCATCCCTACCCCATGCAGAAGATTGCAGCTGGATCCACGTGCAGAAGCATTTCCTACTGCCCCAAACTTCCCAGAGGTTTGCACCACTAAGCTCAAACACCTCAGCAGTGCTAAAGAGATGCAGTGAAACCCAGCTGCAAAGAACACCAGTCCACTTTCTGCTCTTGCTGACTTGATGTAGGAGTAGGGAGTGTATTTGGGCAGCAGAAAAAGTCTGAACAACTAAACCTATGGATGCAGGAGGCTGCATTTCTTCTCTAAAGCTTCCAGCCCCTTCTATAATCCAATGACATTGGCTTCTTCTGCAGTTCAGCTACCCAAGACACCTTCTGCTGTGGCAAAGTGGGTTCCATAAAGACACAAATTTAAGAAAACCAATGGGAGAAGCAAAATAATCATTTTGAAAACAAGAACCAAGAAGTCAGTTTCTTGGGGGTCTTATTTCCCCCAAGCACCACTGCCACTTCTTGACAAAACCTGTTCCTGAATTTGGATTTGAGCACTTTGGTTCTTAAAAAAAATCAAAGAAAAAGCCCCAAGAAACTAAAACCAAACCCCACAAAACTATTTACAGCATTAGGAAAAAACACTACAACACAGAAATAAGTCCCATTTATCACTTAGCTCTGGATCCTTGACCAGCCATGAAGATTGACATTTCAAGGTTTAGAAAGAATTCCTTCATTCTCCATGAAAAACCAGAACCAAGTGGGTCAACCCTCGAAAAAGCTGCAGTATTTTCCTTCCAGTGACATGCAAGGCCAACTGTGAGGGATGAATATTTACAGCTTTAAAGGTCTTCAGTGTTTCAGAAAGATTTAGCTGGGAGAAGGTCAAAGTCTTCTGCCTCTTTAGCTGGCAACTCAGTGCTTTGTCACTGTCTCAAAACTTCCAGGTTGGTCCATACACCCAGGAGTTTCATTTTTTAAGTGTGCTTATTTAGTTTGGTTGGGGTTTTTTGTTTTGCTGTTAGTTTGGGTTTGGGGTGGGAGGTTTGCAGTACAGGTACTGCATTGTCTCCTCTATCCTTCCAAAGGACACAGAGCACAAATACAGCACTAGAGACATTAAAGACCACTTAATATTCCACATTTTCTTTTCAGATCAGCCATATGGGATTTTCTTGTGTTCACATTGGTGTTCTTTTCCTGACACCAAATATAGAAATATCTACTTACATGCAGAAATACAAATTATACAACTCATTCTCAGATTTGGGTCCTGTAGGCACTTGCACAGGGGTTGACACTGCGTGTGTGTACATGAGTCCTCCAGTTCAGCCCACCTGCACACTTTTTCACTTTTTTGAAGTTCTAAAATCCCTCTGACCCCTCACAGGCAGGAAAGCCAAGAAACAGTTTGGCAAAATTTCATTTTTGCTTCCATCAAATACTAGACCATGCCCCCTGCCCCTTTTTCTGAGCCTCCAGGAGATGGCCATAGCAAGCTGGCTACTCCTGCCAGCATGCAGCTCCCTGCCCTGCTCTCCAGCAGCTCCCAGCCCCAGGCAAGTTCTGCTGCTGGGGGATGCCCAGCCTGGGTAAGGTCCTTCAGGGACTCAGAGTAATGCACCAGAACAAAACACCCCAGCAGCCTTCTGCTCTACTGAGCAGCCACAGGCCACTCAAGCAATAAAACATGTCACACCAAGACACTGCTCGAGCCAAAATGCATGTCAGCAAGTTAAAGGCTTGTTCCTCACACTCAGCATCATCCCCTGCAGCTCCTAAGCTCTCCTAAGAGGAGAGTCAGCTGCAATGCAGAGCACCTGCACTGAAGAGCCCTCATGAGCACAGTGCTCCTCCCTCTGTCTGGGGTCTGAGTGCCTTCAGTGCCAATGCTGAGACACACCGTCTGAAACACCCAAATAAACAAGAACCTACTCAGTGCCAGAGCACTCTGCTTCCCAGTGACTGTGCTCTTGCCCTGAGCATGAGGAGTCAGGGAATCTCAGGGAGCTCTGCCAGACCAAAGTCACTTGCACACCCTTTTCAGGAGCTGAGTGTAGTTGAGGAAGCAGTCTCCTCCAGCCACAGTTCTGTACCCATGGCCAAAGTTACAGCAAAGGCATCATCCCCCTGGCTGATCGGCCCCATGCAGTTCTGCATGTTTCCTTATGAGCCCACAAACGTGCAGGGATGAGCACAGAGTAACTCCTTCAACTTCCACCTCCTCCTCCAGCCCCTTCCAGAATACTGATGTCATGAGCTGGTTGTAATGAATTTCTTCCTCCTGTCCCCAGGCCCCAGGAAGGACTCTGTGCATGGCCATTTCCACTTGGGAACAACCTCAGTCAGTATTTCCCTCTGCCAGGGGTGTCCTGGCTGTTTCCCAAACCCCCTGGAGGCACCTTGCCAAATTTCCCCTTGCCTTGCTGATTACTCAGCCTCTGTCTCTCTCAGAGTTAACTCCAACTACACATCCCTGGACTCCTTTGCCTTAATAAGCAACACCCAGTGCCAGCCCCCCTGCCCCAGCAGAAGAGTGTGGAATAAGCCCAGGGAGCTGAAGTTAGAGCAAAGCTTTGCAAGAAAAAGGTAATGGCCCCAGTGGTGCTGAGGCAGGGACTGCCTTTGGCAAGGTTAATTTCCTCAAAGCCTGACCAAATCCAACTGCCTGGGCAGGTCAATCACCAGAATCTTGGGTAAAGATGATTATCAGGTGAAAAACTGGAAACCAGTTGAGTAGCCTTGTACAAGACCTACATTTTTGTTCTTTAAAGATACATTTAAATTGTTGACTTTGGACAGTTTTCTAGGAAAAAATGCAATTGAAATAAGGGCTGTATTTTGACGGCCTCTATTATTTTTGCAATGTTCTTCACCTGAAATTCAGCCTTGAGGGTTTCTTTACTTTAAAAAGAAACAAAAAAAGCAACAAAAAAACCCAGAACTCTCAAAATTCTTCAGAAAAGAGAAAATGCAGCTGTTAACCCTCTTTTAAGAGGTACCTTTTGTACCCAAGGAATTGAAAGCTATGCCAATACTGCGTGTTGAGCAGCCACCAGGAGATTCCAGGGAGACCCTGGATGCCTCAGAGAAGGATGCTCCTGGCAGGGGCAGGCTTGCAGGCTGTGGCTCCAGATACTTGCAGTGCCCTTTGATTGCTGATGTAACATGACTGATGGAAAATCAAGGGTCACTCTGGCTAAAATAATGGGGAAACCCCCAGCATTTTGTTCCTGGGTAGTGCAGCTGAGAGGGAGGTTTGACAGCTGCTTATCTCAAACTCAACACTTCAGTCGGTGGGGCCAGCCCTGACTTCCATTCCACTTTTAACCCTCACAAACACTTCATGGACTCCTCCTCCAGTAACAACTCGCTCATTGATCTCCTCCTCCAGTAACAAGCCACTCCTTGAGTGAGGACAAGGGCTCTTCTCATGGCCTCTGGTTACTCTGGGAGGAGTCTGGCACCTCCCTGAGCACCTCTGCATCCACCCTATGGATGTGCTGTGTTGGACACACCTCTGCAGTACTGCCTCTTCTTGAGCAATGTTTAAAGTACTTGGACTCACGTGCAGGTTTATCAGAGGGTACACTAAGGAAGCCATGAGTTGATTCAGGAAAGAGCCAGACTCATCCCTCAAGCTTCACTCTGACCCCAAGTCTTGGCACTGCTTCACATTTCCCTTCAAGTCCTCAAAGGATTAAATCAATGCAAGGCTGATGAAATCATTGGGCCAGGTTCCCCCCTGGTCCATCTATTGTCTTCTACAGCCCAGCATCAGCTCCTGCAAAAGCAGGGAAACACTTTGAGGGAAGAGGTAATTGGTGCAATTCCACCTTTTGCAAATATTGTTCAGAGACTGTACATGAAACACTGAGGCCAAGAGAAGCATAAAAACATGTTACATGGTGTCAGCTGGAAGGGAGGGATTTTTGTGCACTGATTTGCACCCATCCAAGGGACCAGCCTTTTCTGAAATCAGTGTTGCCCTGAGCAGACATTTCAAAGCACAAGACAGAGCAGACAGAGCTTTCCCCAGCCATGCTTGGTGGCAGAAGAGGTTGTCTCTCTCACCACCACCTCCCCTGCCAGGCAGGGATGGTGTGACCTGCAAGGCCATTCAGCACTGGGAAGCAGAGTCTGGGCACACTGCAGAGGATCTCCAACACCCTCATGTGTAAGATGGGACCCTAGCACACAAAAGCATCAGCCCAAGACAACCGGTGCTTGGAGAGAAAAAAAGTCTAAAATTCCACCCAAATTTAGGAACGTCAGATGTGTCCTTGGCTTTGAAGAATGATGATAATCCAGCAAGATTTGCATAGAGCCACCGTGAGAGGTGAGAACAGGTTCTAAATACAATCCTACATTGACTGAATTTTAAGCACTCCGGTTGGATCTTTTTGGCATTACAGTGACAATCTTGGCATCATCACTCCCACAGTTGTCTGCAATTAACAGTTGCCACATTTAAGCCTCCTTGTGTTTATTAATGACCAGGTCCTGCCTGACACCCCACCAAGGTGGCAAACGAGGCAGCAGAGCAGGTTAGGAGATGTCCTGCTGGAGGAACCTCAGTCACTCCCATCCCATCATCTCTGGCCATCACAATTTTCTTTCTAGACTGAATAATGCCTTTTCCCCTTGCTCCTGTTTTCTTTGACAGCACTGTTAGTGCCATCAGAAATAACAGCAGTAGGTCAGACAGCAAGGTCATTCTGGCACCTTTTTACACCCAATCGACATGGCTGTGAGGGTACCAGCATTTCCCTGTGTTGCAGTCTAAATGTTTAGCACCTTCAGATGGAAATTAAAAGTCAAAATCCACAAAGACAACCCCAACAGGGTGAGAGGTTGTCATTCTGATTTACTGTGAACATTAATAAAGAGAGAGAGCAGAACCTGATCCAATACCACATGCAAAGTACAGGAGTACCTTCAATGACACAAGAGAACAGTGATACAAGAGTTCAGGGAAATCCATGCAGAAGTGCATTCCAGATGCAAGAGGTTTCAAGGGTGGTTTCTATTCTTGTCCATTACCTGAGATACCACTTTAGTCCCAACCAGCCCAGAGGCCTTGGCAGAAATGGAGGAGGGATCATCCAGTCGACAGACTGGTGGTCTGGCTCAGCTAATCCCCCCCAGCCCAGTGGAAGCTTCATGTTAAACACAGAATTGCTTCTGTTCTTCACTAGATCGTCTTGACTCACTGACAGCTGAATAACTCATTTGGTGGTAACAACCAGGAGCAAAGTCCCAGAATCTCTGAGATCAGAAGGGTGCTCTGTAGATCATCCAGCACAAACATCCTGCTCAGAGCAGGGTCACAGATGGCAGGTGGCTCAGGACCATGTCCAGTTGGGTTGTGAGTATCTCTCCAAGGGTAGAAACACTACTCCCTCTCTGGACAGCCTGTCGCCATGTCTGACCACCCTCTCAGTGAGATTTTCCTTATATTTAAATAAAATTTCCCACATCTCAGTTTGTGTCCTTTGACAGGATTCTCATCTGAGCCTTCCCTTTTCCAGACCAAACAACTCCAGCCCTCTCAGCCTCTTCTCACCCACTAAACACTCTCACCTGCCAATCTTGATCCTGTCTTTACCTCATTCCTCTTTGTCCACATCTCTTGTACAGTGGGAGGCCAGCACTGGACACAGCACCTCAGATTTGTCTCATCAGTGCTGAATGAAGGGGAAGGATCTCCCTCTCCCCTGCTGGCACTGCTCTGCCTAAAGCAGCCCAGGGTGTCAGGTGCCTTCTTTGCAATGAGGGCACATGGCTGGCTCTTGGACAGCCTGGTGTCCATCAGGGCCCCCCAAATCCTTCCTGTGCACAGCTGCTGCAGCTGGGAAGCACCCAGCCTGTACCAGTACCTGGAGATGTTCCTCCCCAAGGACAGGACTTCATACTTCCCCTTGTTGAAGTGCATCAGGCTCATGTTGGCCCATTTCTCCAGCCTATCCAGGTCCCTCTAGATGACAGCACAACCCTCTAACGTTTCAGCCACTCCTCCCAGTTTTGTATTGCTTTCAGCAGAAGGATCCTGACTAATGTTAAAGTACTTATGTAAAAAGAGAGAATATTATTTTTTCACAGTTTTCACCAAATATATAATCTTATATGATCCCACAAAGTTGTACCTGATGCCTGCAAATGTGTATGACAAACTTCACATGTGTGTGACCAGCTCATAGCTTAAAGAACTCAGATCCAACAGCCAATCTCCTGCATCCATGCTGGAAAAGAGAAAGCCCTACAGAGAGACAATGACAGGCATCCTATCCAGTCCTTCCTTCCTTCTTTTATTTTATTGGTTAATTAAAATTATAAAATTAAAAACTAGCAGCTGCCACTCAGAGAGGCCAACATCCTCTATGGATGACTCACCCTCTTGTGGGGTTTTTTTTGGGATGTGTTTCTGAGGAAATGAAAACACACTGGTGGCTTTCCCTCTGCTTTGTTACAGAACACACTCATTTTTCTCCTGCTTAGATCCTGGTGTGCATGTCTGTGGATCCTCTCTGTGTCAGGTTACAGGGGCTGCCTGATTTTTGGGATCATGTGCATGGTGGGAGTCCAAAGGAACTAAAAGGCGTGTCATATCACACCTGCCCCTCTCAATGGCATGGCAGAACTGAGAAGGATGAAAACACCCATGAGACGGGGAGAGACTGAAATGAGTGAGGCAGAGAAATGAGTGAAAGCACTGACCTGGACAAAAAGAGGCCACATGGTGCCATGGCCAAGGAATGACAGTGAAGTGACAGCTGAGTTTTAGTGGAGGACCACTGGGCACACCCAACACTGGGCACACCCAACACTGGGCTTTGCGAGACCATGAGAAACTGAAATAAGGAAGTCAAGGTGTCCCAATTCTTCCCCTTTTTTCTCTAGATGCTGGGATTTCAGAGCTTTTCACCGTTGGAAGGAGCTGTCTGCCCTGGAGGTTCTCCTGCACTCTGGCACAGCTTTTGATGTGCATCAGGCCCTGGTGTCTCGGAGCTGACTCAGGCTTGGCCTGCTGAGCTTTGCGTGCTGGCCATGAAAGGAGCTGATCCTCCACTGCTGGCAGATGCTGAGCTTTTCTGATATTCCATATTTTTAAGTGCTTTTGGGACTTCTGCTCTAAAATGCTTCCCTTTAATTTCCATTTAATTTCCTTAAAATTGTCACTGGAGCTGGTGATATCTCTGACGTGTGTCAAAAGCATCCTTTTCTCTGCTGCCTCTTTCTCCCCCACTAAGCAGTACACATAAAGATTTAAAAAAAGATTTTTGGCTCAGCACTTCACTACCTCCTCCACACTTTCTTGAGCACTCAGCCTCTTTTTATTTTTTTAATTTAAAAACCCTAACATAGTGCACCCAGTTGAACACATAATTGTTTCAAGTAGAGTTTCCCCAGAGAATTATATAATCTCAACCTGTCTCCTTTAGGCAGCGTATAATCATGCAATCTACTGGCTCTTTGTTTCTCTTCTTTCTTCTTCCTCTCTTTTTCTATTTTTTTTTACCTCCCCAATACTTGTAATAAGCTTTCCACCTTGTCTAGACATTTCTGACATATGCTGCATTTACCTCATCTTCAGCTGCTGCAGCAGGGATGCAGCAGTTCCCCTCCTTCCACAGCTACATCCTGGATCTCAACACCCCCCACCTGACAAGTCCTTATTCCAGCTGCTCCTCTGCCAGGCTGTTTCTACCCCTTGTAGAAAGCTGTGTATTTCCAGCTGTGTATTTCATCTCATGGAGAGATTTTTTTTTTTTTTCCCATGTTGCAACTGTTATCTGATTAGGGTGAAGGTTCCCTTTTAATGGGAAAATACTTGCAGCTACCAAAATTGGCCAGGTTTGATGAAGGATTCTCTTACTGGTAGTTTGAAATACTGCTGCAGCTCTGAGTGGGAATTCTGAGGGAACCTCTGGTCAGCTGCAGTTCCCATGGTGCTGCATTGCTTCACGCCTTTAAACTACCATTACCAGTCCTGGGCAGCACGCTAGCACTGGAAAAGCTCCATTTTCCACAGGCAAAAGGCCCTGTCTCCCCAACCCCAGTTTGAATAAGTCCAGGCCTTAAGCTCATACTAAGACAGAAATTAAGTTTTCTTGGAGTTTGGCAGAAAAATCCTTCCCAGTGTGCAGCTTCCACAGGGGCACAGAGAGTAGAAACCAAAATTATTTGCTACCATGTATTTGAAACATGCAAACAAAACTACCTTGGAGTGAGTTCACGTCCCTTCAGATCTTGCTTTCGCCAACAATCTCGCAAATATGTTCCCTGGCAGGAATGTTTGCTGAGACAATGGATCACATTTTTCAGCCCTTTGTTCAAAGTAACATTGAAATATGTAGTGGTGAGTATTTACCTCTCCAACCTGATCATCAGAGCTACCCTCATCCACTTGGAGATTAGGAACATACCACTTACCTGATGTGTCCAAACATCGAAACTTTGAATCCAAGCAACAGGTTTGAAGATTGTGTTTGCACACCCTGAAAAGTCCCAAGTTCCTGCTCCAACAACCACCTTACAGAGCAACTGCAAAGCCCTGGGGCACTCCAGGTAGGTGAAGAAAGGAGGAAATAACTTGAAACTGATAGGGCTCCATCCAGGTTCCCTCACAGGTAATATGTGCCACATCTACACAGGCACTTATCATATTTTTGAACTTTCTCAGGCCAGCTGACCTAAAAGTTCCTACATTTCCTCACAACCTGCTTCTTCCTGGCTTTCTAGGCTCTTGTTTCACCAGAAACAAATTATCACCACTAACACTGAGACACATTTAAAGCATCACAAGCAGTTCCTTCCCGGCTTTCTCACATTACCCTGGTCTGACTGGTGTTATTTCTCTCTCTCCAAGCTTTGGGAAAGGATTGCCTGTATTTTGAGGACTCTCATGTTCCCAAGCACATAAATCCATGGGCAACCTACAGCTTAACTTCATTCTGGTCCCTGAATGGAAATGGGCCTGTATTTGAGTACCTAGCCTGGGGTGCTGACCAGGCTGCCCTTGCTGCCAAAAACAAAAAGTCCCAATCCCAAGCACTTTCCTGTACCCAGCACCACAGCCCTGGGTGACAGAGGTAGACCCACTCACACTTTCCACCCACACAGATCTTTGGCTCCACCTCACAGCTCTGCCTGATCCCATGAAAAGCAGGGAGGTTCTCTTTTCTGGTCCAATCTGTGGAACAGGGCTACCACATCCCAAAGCCATTGGGTGAGACAGATCTACTCTGTGAAGTTCTGGGCCCCACAATTTAACAACAATTGTGCAGGTCCTTGATTGTGTCCAGAGGAGGGCAAAAAGCTGGTGAAAGGGCTGAAGGAATTTCCTGTGTGGAGCAGCTCAGGACTCTGGGTTTGTCTGATTTGGAGAAAAAGAGGATGGGGGGTGACCTCACTGCTCCCAGCAGCTTCCAGAGGAAAGTGCTGACCTCCCTGGTATTCAGTGCTAGGACATGTGGGAATGGTTCAAAACTGCATCACAGGAGGTTTAGACTGGGCATTGGGCAGCATTTCTTGACTGAGAGGATAGTTAAAAACTGAAACAGGATTCCCAGAGGACAATTCCCCAAGACTGTCAGTGTTTAAGAGGCATTTGGACAATGCATGTAACACACTTTAACTTTTGGTCAGCCCTGAATCAGTCAGGCCATTGGACTGCACAATCACTGTAGGTCCCTTCCAAATGAAACAGCCTATTCTATTCCACCATGTGTTTCCTAATTTAGCCAGCCACTGACACGTTCAACCCATTCCCAAATTTGCATGGCAGCTTCTGCAATGTTAGTAACAATCCCAAATATCCCAAATGCATAAGCAAGAAATCTAAAAGCAATGGCTAATTTCTTTTCCAAACATAGCTTTTCGTTCTCTATTTCTCTTTGTATTTCAGAACCTTCAAGGAATGCATTTACCAGGCTGTTTCAGAAACTGCTGTGTGCTGCTGAAAAGAGACATTGCCTTGATCCAGGACCTCAGTTTTCAATGAAACTCAGTGTGATGTTGCAACAGACTCCTGTAACCCTGATACAGATCTCATTTGCAGCACTTGTACAGAAATGAATCATTCCTAGATAATGATTTGTGGGATTTTGAAGTAGCTGTGAGAGAGCAGCGGGCTGCACTTCTATGTCTGTCACACCACTTCCAGGTGACACCAGCAATGTGCTCTGCTCCCCAAGGTGCAGAGCTGAGTACATCACACAGCCCCAGGAGCCAGGAGAGCTGCCCTCTTGGCTTTCTCATTGATTCATTCACCAATTCCCAGAAAGTCACCAGAAATGATTCATTTTATCCCTCATAGAATGGGCTGTGAGGGTCGCTCCTTGAGGGGAGCAGCAGCTCTCTGTGACCTGTGGCTGGGACTCACAACAAACACCATCCCATTATTCCTTGTTAGCTGTGTTGTTCTCATGGCAGGACCACAACAAGGACAACAGCCAAGCAAACTTCTCCAAATCCATACGAGTGTGATAAAGAGAAACTAGCTAAAGCCCTTATCCCCATTTAGATGCCATAGAGAGGTCACAGATCAGCAAAACAATATGAATTCCTGGCGCTGATCTTTCTTTTGGTAAGCATCAGCTGGAATTTATGTTTAAGGCTGGAGGGTCTCCATTTGCTCCATACTTTGGTAAAATATCTGTGAGAGAACCTTCACTGGATTCCTCTCCTCTCATCCCAGGTGGAAAGCCAGGCTTGTACCTCAGTTAGTCCCTGGAGTTACAGCAGCATCCTTCCATGGAGCTCAGCAGGCGCTGCTCTGTGATGAGCAGAACAGAGAGTGTGAACTCAGCCATAGAAGGACTCAGAAACTCTGGAGACCTGAAGCAAGATGTGGATGAGACAACCAACGGAGGCACCAGTTTGGGTGAGGAGAGGATCAAATCCCACATGGTTTAACATGACCTGCCATGCTATCCATGACCATCATTTACTGCTACCAGTCCACCTGAAACGGTCAGGGCCACAATGGCTGCCAGCAATGCCATGGGCCACTACTGTACCTTAGAAAATGGTTCATTTCCTAACATTGTTCTGTGTGGACATTCCTTCTCCATTGGCAGCACCAACCCAGCAGAACGTTAATGAGAAACTAATGATGAGAGCCAGGCTAATGCAAAAGAGTAATGAAGATTAATCTCTCCCCAGAGTGGAAGCTGACAGAGACCTAGTGCACTGCAATGGCATTTGGAGGGTCAAAAGTGGGTCAATGAAAGCTAATTAATAGCAATTCTCTCTCTTATTCTTAATTACTGAGTGGTGTGTAGGGATTTCAAATAAGCTGCTTGTTCCATTCTAGATGCTGAATTCCCAAACTGGGTACCATGAGCCGTGCAGGAATTTGATGGCATATCTAGGCATAGGTCTCTCAGCTGGGAAACAAGCAGAGCCAGGAGACTGGGCAGGTTGGGCTTCATCCCCTGATAGCAACCAGAAGTCTTCATTTGGGAAGATGCATTAGATGACTTTGTATAACACAGCACAGGACCTCAGTAGGGTCCTGCCCATTTCCTAGGGCAAAAAGTAGTTCCTGAGCAGGAATTTCAGGTCAGGCTGTGGTTTCTCCTCAACAATAGGCTCCTGGCACCCTCCAGCAGCCTTTGGAGCCAGTAATCCTTCAGTGCAATTCCCTAATGGACAGCCTATCACCAAAGGAGGTTAGATTTGTACATGGCCTCCAGGCATGGCCTTCACAAGTCTGTCAGAGGGTCTCATCAAGGGCTGTCACCTACAGAGACATTATTATTGGACTGAAAAGCTCCTGAATGCAGTAGCAGCACAGGAAGACCCTGCAACTCTGGGGAGCCTTGCCATTTGGGAACTTGACTGAGTTCCCAAGCCTGTTTCTCACTTCTGCTGTGAGCTTACCTCACTTCAACTCCCTCACCGTGACTCCTGGCCCACCAGAACTGTATGAAAACACTTTGGGGGCAGACAGAGCAGCATCCCAGGTAATTCTCCTGCCTCTGCTGCTTGTGTAACAGCCTTTGCCAGGCCTTCAAGACATGACCACCATATCCACCACCATGAGGAAGATGCTTCCATTCCTCCTTTGCCTGCCCTGGGTGAACTCACACAAGAAGGAAAAATAGCCAAGAATTCCCCAGGGCTGTCCTGTGCTGAGAGGTTGAACTGGAGAAGAAAGCACCAAGCTTGGCTGCTCTAGATGAGCCATAAAGCAGCACTTAGGATTCCTGTCTTGCCTGGCTGGGGCCCAAGTGGAAGCAAATCCTCAGCAGACAGGGCTGTCCTGCCAGCTCCATGATCTCACAGAGGGAAAACACGTTGGGGCTAAAGAAAAATCAATGACTTTGCACATGTCTTTGCAAGGCTACATTCAGAGAGGTGACTGGCACTGAAATTGCCCTACTTACCACAAAAAGCAGTGACAGTGCCACCACCACAGCAGGGGATAGACAGAGTCCAGGCCTTGTTTCAGCCCTTGTGTTCTAATTGGAGCAGGCTGTGCTGCCAGCAAGAAAACAGGATCCTTTACAAGATCAGAGCTACATCCCCCACTATGCTTTCACCATGCTGCTTTTAACTCTTGTCTTGCTGCCATCCACAGCAGCAGTCCATACACACTGCCCATGGGAACACAGAAGTGAAAGGGGGAGGGAATCAATAGACTGCAGAGATTCCCAGTGGTCCAATACTCAGGGACACCACAGCACCTCTGCTGGAACATCGGTGCCTGGGTGAGCATTTCACCTTTGAGAAACGTGCAGCTTTACTGCTGGGTAAACAAGAGTCCCCTCACACATCAGCACAGCAAACAGAAACCATCCTGAGCCTCTCTGACCTCTCACATGGTGAGCAACTTGAGTCCTGCTCCAGTATGAGCAGAGGACTGAAGTGGGCATTATCAGGGGCTGAGTCAGGCTGTAGGTCTGTGTCTAGAGGCAATCTGCGCCTCTTGCTAGGAATGTGCTGCTCAGGCACTCAGGGAAAACACTGCTCTCATTTAAATATTTAATTAAAGTTACTTAGGTATTCTGTTAAACTGACTATTTAAAGGAAGTACATACCCACCTCCCATTGATAGCAGAAGGACTTAGGCACCTAATTCTGATGGGCTCCTTTGAAAACCCTGGACTTCAATGCTCAAAGGTCTGCTCTGAATAGACAAATCATTGCCCGTATCATGTTTGTTCTCATAAATGATTGGTTGTAGAGCTACCTTACACTCATCCATCTTCTTCTGACTCACAGTCATTTATTTGCACTATTTCCAGCACTGGGAATTGAAACAATGATACCTGTTTTCCATACATTCACTAGAGAATTCATACACACCACAAATGCACAACTTCATGTCCAGCCATGCCAGGCTCCCCTAACTCTTCAGCCAAATAAAACCAAACAGATCTGTTCTGAACTGTAGGCATGCTGAACAAAGTCTAAGGAAACATTATTCCAGAGAAAACCTTTTTGCCCATTTTAAGGCAAATTACAGCAATGTGAAGGCTGTCAGGCTCAAAGACAAAGCATTTCCTCTTTACTACAGAACCAGTCCCTCCTGGCTGGTCTTGGCTTGTGCCTCCACTCTGTGAAAGAGACCATGCTGAGAGGGCTGAAAAAGCCCTCCTGGCTCTATGGTGCTTTTCTAGTCTTGAGTTTACAACTGCCCAGCAGCTGGTGCCAGCCATGACAGAGCTGTGCCCCAGCACAGAGCATCAAACCCAGCAAGGTCCACATGAGTCATGTCCAGCTGTGACACGAGGCTCTAAGCCCTTCTGTTCCTTCCAGTGAGGTCCAAACTTCAGCCTGGTGACCTAAGTCCCCAGAGCCCAGGATGGGCTTTCCTCTAACTCCTCGGTGCTTCTGCAGGGATGTCTGGCCAAATAAAAACCAGCAGAGGATTGGTTTCAGCTTCTAAATCCAACTGCCAACTCAGGTGTGTTTCTAGACTTGTGACAGGCAGTGGAGGGACCCCAAGGCCACCGGAATTGCAGGACAGTGGCATACAGCAGCCAAGGCACTGGGACAGTAGCAAACTTGGCTACATTTAAACTAAACCATTTATCTCAGGATACATCACACCATGTCTGACCACTTCCTGAGATGAACCAACGGAGATAAAACTGCTAATTTGAGTCTCAAGCCAGAGCAATGCCCTTGGATTTAGCTGAGTGCAGAGTTAGGGAAACTCCTCCCAGAGCCTGACTCTGATTCACTCTTCAAACTCTGAATCACTTGGTTTTAGCTCAGCCACCAACTCCAGCTAAGAGCAAAATGACCATGTGTAGTTCCCCCAGGGAAACGCTCGCCAGCTGCCTTCCCACAAGAGAGGAACCGAGATTGCTCCAGCTGTTCCGGCTCTGCAGGCACTGTGTGGGAAGCGGTGGGTGGCAAGGGAAAAGAACAGACAGCTCCAGGACAGGATGGCTCTTTGGGGTTTAATTTGGTCTTTTAAAGGGAGATCCTCAGACTCAGTGAAATTCAAGGGGATGTGAGCTCTGCATTGTTAACCCTTAGAGCAGCCAGTTTAACTGGGAAAGGAAGGAAGGTTTGGTGCTAAGCAGATGACCCTTGAGCAATGGCAGCAGAAAGCTGGAGGGGGGTAGGTCCCATACGAGTCCCAGCCAGGATCAGATCAGGACCATAAAGTGGTTCAGCACAAGACAAGCTCTGTCAAAGCTGTTCCACAACTGCTTCATCTACAGCTCCCATTGTCTCGCATTTTCATCAGTCCTTACAAGCAATTGGATGGTCACAGCTGGGAGCTGAAGAGAAGCTGCTTAAAAATCTCCAAGCCCCGGCTTTTGGGGGCACTGAAGACAAGAAATGCCTGGGTAGAATGATTCACTGAAGCCATAAATGTCTTTTCAGCAACACATACAGGCAGTGTGGTCTGCTTGCTGCTGTCGTGTTGTAGGAGTATGGGAGCATCTCACAGCTTCCTGGCTGGCTTCCAGCTAGAGCCCTATAATCTGTTCTAACATCACAGATTCACTCTGGAGATTTTCACTATCTGAGCTCTGCTAGAGGAATGCAATGTGGCCACCAACCTGACTTGAAGATCAGGTCAATCATGTTTATTGAGGGTAGGTCTGGACGACCCCCACAAAGGACCTCGTGGATCTCACCTATGGAGCTGAAACAAGTCTGTTTTGCCTTTAAAAAAGGGGCAGTGCTAAACAGACTGCTGTTGTGATCGACTTGCATGCCAGAGACTCAGCTCCTCTAAAAATTAGGACCATTAGAAAAGACTCTTCAAAATGGCTTTTTGTCACGTTAAAAACTGAGCACTAAGCCAGGCTCAAAGAACACAAGACAAAATCGTGACATGCCTGTCCCAGCTCTGCAATCAGGTAACCAGGGAGACTGCACTGCTGAGCGGGGATGGTGATGATGCGAGGCTGGGATGGAAACAGTGCCTTTAGCAGCTCTCAGCAATGTGGTCAGCACTGCAGCTCCTTGGAGAGGCTCAGCAGAGAGGCCAAGGCTTGAAGCTCTGTGGCAGAGTCAGTGCTGACCTCTCCATGGACTCCTCTCAGCTGTCAGGCCCTGATCAAAGCAGGTCACAGCAATGAAAGGACAACAGGGGTAGGTCCATGATTTGTGACCAAGCTCTGACTTTATAGCCAAGATCCAAAAACCACCTGGTTATGCTCACAGGACTGCACCATCCCTGTGCTGGGGCTGAACCCTGGCTCTCCACTCAGTTTAATTCATCATCCTCCACCCACCAACCCTTGCTTATCTTCTGCCAAAAAAATCCATGACCTGAGAAATTTTGTGTCCTTGCTACACCCCACAGGGGCACAGCCCATGGCCAGACGTGGCTGTGTGTGGGGGGTGACCTTGGCTCCCCACTGTTGTCCACCTGGATCTGCAATAATAAACAGACCCCAAACCACTGCAGAGTGCTCTGATGGGTGCATAAATCAGACCACTTCTGAATTATGGCTCGGGCTAAGGCGAGCCATAGCTCACAGGAAGCTGTTCTCAAGGTGGTTTGAAACTCTCTGCCTTCATTTCCTCAGCCTTCTAGGGATCATTACAGGAGATCTGAGAGGAGCAACAAATGCTTGTAAGATACATAATTGAATGAAATAAATAACAATTAGTGAAATGTGAGGATAAGTATTAAACTGATTAAAAGCTATCCAAGCTGAAGAGAATTAAAAATAAGTGAAATCCAGCTACAAGCCTAACAAGCAATTGCTTCACAACTGTTCCTAAATCATCTTTAAAATAATAAAAAAAAAACCCTGATAACTTTTAAAAGTACACTTTTTTTTTTTTTTAAATAAAATGTTAACAAAAAGGAAATCAAATAGGGCCTTGTACAGATTCTTTAAACTCTATAAGGAAAATAACTCTGGGCTCCTGCTTCCCTCCAGTATGAATTGTAAGACATCCTCAATCACTTTTTTGCCCATTTAAGCAGGTTCTCTCTCCCTGTGCCTCCTGGACACTGTGAGCTCTTCCAGCATTAAGGATAGCCAAATGCAATTTAGCCAGATTCACACCTTTCCCTCCATAATCTGTGATCTCTGCCTCAGCCTTCTGTGCAGGGAAGGAGGGCCACAAAAGGTCAAATGCACCATTTGGTAACAGATTCTCCCTTTTCTGGGCTTACTTCAGCTTTTTTTTCTCCTCACAGTGGCATCTCCCAACCCCGAGACCCCATTTACACTGTGAGCACATGGCACCTCTTGGTCAGGACGTGGCTGGAGCTCCTTGTAGGCACAAATGCCTCAGTTTAGCACAAATCCAATTTCAAATGCAAAAGCAGGTTCTTCAAAAAGCCCAAAAAACCAGCAACCCATCAAGGTGGCAGACTGTGTGATGGATATTAGCCATGCACTTAAGTGTCCTGCTGAATCAGGGCCATGGCCTATCGATTACGACGCTACATTAATGACGTAATTTTCTCAGAAATGATGATGGAGTCTGGATCTTGGCCAAGGTTATCCAACACATACAGCAAAAACAGTCCCAACAACAACCCGTGGATCTGCCTCCAGGCCCCTGGCCTGACAACACACCTTTACATGCCCTGTGAGTCCAGCACAGTGGGTCTGTAGGGTTGGCAGCACCTTGTCTTGCCAGGGGCAGATCTGAGCAGGGGAAATTTGTGCTGATTACAGGTGGACTGTGTGGGGGTTTATAGCTGGGCCTGTTGTGGTTTAACCCAGCAGGCAGCTCAGCACCACACAGCTGCTTTCTCACTCTCCCACAGTGGGATGGGGGAAAGAATTAGAGAAAAAGCCACTCCCTCCTTGTTCTGTCACTACATGCTCTTGTAGATATTGCCTCTCCATCTTTCTTATTATCAACATTAGGGTCCTCCTAATTCCAAACCACAACGCCATACAAGCTACTAGGAAGAAAATGAGCTCTACCCTAGCTGAAACCAGGACACAAGTCACTATATGTGACCTAATTAATAAAAATTAATTAGCTAGCATTAATCAAGTAAAATCCATTAGCAATTACTCTAAGAGTTGTACAAAAAGGTTACAAAGGAAAGTCTATTATGGATCCAAACTACAGCTCTGGCTCCATCCCTACTGCCTATATTTATAACACCAATGCCCTAACATTCCAGGCCAGTTCCCTGCATGGAGTGAATCTCCAGACTGTAGTTTGGTGCCTGCCAAGCACCAGGCTCTGCCCTCACTGTCCAGGCAGAGCTGTGGACAGAAGGAGCAGCCATCACGCAGAGGACGCCGTTTTTCTCTGCAGTTCCCAGCTGCAAAGGGCTGATCCAAACTAGAGGCACGGCCAGCTTGCTGTGTGCTCCCTATCCTTGCCTCCCTTTGGCCAGCCCCAGGAATGCACAGAGCCAGGACATACAAATCTCATCTCATTCATGTTCCTGCAGCAGTGCTGCAAGGTGCAAGCCTGTAGTTACAGCACCTCACATCCTGACCTGGTCCTGGGAAGCTGCGCTCTGTGTGTTGGTGAACCTGTCCTGAAGCACCTGAGTCAAACACTGCTGCATCTACTCAAAGTACAGACGATTTCCCCTCTCCTCCCTCTTGCATCTTTACTCCAAATTTTAAAGCCACACAGCTTTCTGTCACTCACCCACCCACCCGAGCTCGTTGCCGGGGTGGGGTTTCATTTGCAACATCTAGGGGACAGCAATGTCGCCCACTTTCCCCAGGAACAGCATGGATTTCCCCAGGAATTAACGCCAGAGATCCGGGCACCTGGGTGGACACAGCACCAACCGTGCCCTTGTCGGAAGCACTCGGCTTCCCCATTCACATCCCGCTGCCCTGAATTAAAGCTGGTTCACGCCCAGCTGCATTCGCAGGGCAGCTCTCGAGTTAATGATGCAGGAGAGCAGTCGGGTGTGACGTCGAAGGAAGGGGAGAATGTGCTTCCAGCTTTTCCATAGCAGTTAATCATTAACACCTTTCATGGTCACAGAAGGTGCTGGCCTCCTTACGAGCTCCCCTTATCAGCCATAATTATTTCCTGATCGGTTCTTGCCTGACTACCTGGCACAACACCCCTGAATCACCTGACTACATTTATTGCCCTATATTCCAAGCCAAATGGGTCTCTGCTGTGTCAGCTGCAATATTTACAGCACTACAGTTATTTCTTTCTGCCCATGCCCAAACATTAAAGTTGTTCTGCCCCCTACCTTGCCCTTTATACCATCCCTATTTCTGTGACAAAGCAAAACAGAGCAGCCACCAAATACCTCAGCACTCCTTTCTCCTCTTCTTCCCCAAAAGCAACAGCTCCTCTTGCATACAGCCCAGGGGGATACTGCTGCTATCTGCTCAAGTACACTTTAAGTTTTCAAGCATTTTAATTCCATGGATATTGCCTCAGTATCTATACGAATACATATCTATTTACACTTCTGTCTTTTTTTTTTTTTTTTCCCTGACCAAGTAGCTCACCTCCATAGAGGAGAGAGATGTAAATCCAAGGGAGAGATGTAAATGTGTCACATACATGGTGTGTTATCTGCCTCAGGAGGAGAGTTCAGAGTCACTAACTTAACTCTACTATTGAATAAAAATGGATAGAGTACCCTGACCAGCAAGGTTGGTCTGAACAAATGCAGCCATATACGACTGGAATAGTGGAAATTGCCAGGAGTGGGAGGATGGCTTGTATTTAGGTAAATACAAGAAACTTACTTAAATAAAAGCAAAAACTGGAAATGCAGCTCTTACTGCAGCTCTGATGAACAAACCTACTCTTAGTAAAGAAGATTCTGTGTAGTCTATAGGTAGCACGTGCCCATGTCACACACATGCTGTCCAAGAGTTTTAAATCAAAACACATACCAAAGGGAACAGAGGTCTCCAGGCACAGAGAGGAAGAGTGGAGCACTGGGAACATGGTAATTCATGATCAAATTCATTTTCTCAGTGAGACAACACCATCAAAAAGGAATAAAAATTCAGCAAAGGGGGATTTCATTTTCACTGCCTAAGTTTAGGAAAAAACCTTTTTAGGGAAATTGAAAACCACAAAAGGAGCAGGGGATGTACACAGAATAATCCCAGGGCCAGATTACATCGCTGTTGCAGCCCCAGTGCCTGACACATGGCTGACTCCACACCCAGGAGTCAACAAGGCCTCTCTGAAACACTTGCAATCTACAGCTCAAACCAATGCTTCCTCTTTCTTCCTAGCACAGCAGCCACTTAACCCAGCCAGGAACTCGGGGAATTCTCAAATATGACCAAGAATTTGGGAATGCTTTGGTCTGCTTTGTCTTGATTGCTGGAGTCAGGCCATTTTCAAGGCTGACCACGCAGATGTGCCCCATGCTCCAAGAGCTTAAATAATACACTGGCAAAGTATAAAATCAGAAATTGTTCTGAGCTTACCTGCATTTGCAGTTCTCTACTCTGTGAGTACATGGTGCTTCCTTCTGCTCATAGTCATCCATTATTTTCCTTGGGGTTGCTGCTGGCAGTGCTTTAAAAACTTCAGACTTGTAGGAGGGAATATCTCACAGCCTCTCTTAGCAAGGATAGACCAGGCATGGAGAAGAACGGACTGACCAGTGATTGTGCAGCCTGCACAGCTCCTTTCTCCATGTAGGAAGATGACTCAGCTCAGACAAGAGGTGGCACAGGGAAGAGACACCACGGTCTGTAAAGAGAAAAAGGGCAGAAAGGTGATTAAAGTAAAAATGTTCTGTATTTCTCACAAATACCCATCTCCCCTCTACCCCCCCATAAAAACCAAACCAAACCACCAGACCAAACCCCAAATCTAAAGCCACTGCATTAACAGGAGCACCAAAAAACATCAAGATACTGATGCCAACAGATGTGACCATGGGCCTGAGGTTATGCCAGAGGATGGATCATACTACAAACAGTTTCTCTCACACTCCTCCTAAACATGCTACTGGTTCCAGCCAGGGAGAAGATAAGGGTTAAGATAAGGTGAGCCTCTGGCCAGAGCCAGTACAGATGTTCCAGTGATCATGGTCTTGCTACTGGCTCACAAGCTGAGAGCTGATCTTGGAAAACAATCTATATTTCACCACAAGCAACACTCAGACATACAACTCCTGGAAACCACTAATTTGATTTCTTGCAAACTTTTATTTCAGGCCTTCTTCCTGTTGCTTTCTTTCAGCTTATTTTTTTCCAGCATTAATAATACACCCGATTTTAACTTACTGTGAAATACACTGCAATAAGCAGCCCTGCAAGCTGATGTCAGCTGTCTGTTCACAAATAATGCCAAAGTCCCCCTTTACTGCTGCCTGTCCATTTGCCTTGACTCTTAACTAAAGAGGTCTCTTCCAGAGCGAGCCCAGAGCTCATTACCCATGGCGCATTCAGCCTTGGCCTCTCTGCCAAGACAGCCAACACCAGTGGCTACTATGGAAGTCACTCACTGTGACCTGATGTCCCATCCATGGGCCACACAAGACAAACCACTCCTGCAAGACCCACCAGTGTGGGGGAGCCACCAGGGAGCAGCACGGGGCTCGCTTTTCCCGGCACAGCACATCTGGCTCTTTCACACATGGACAGCAAAGCTTGACCTGACCACTGAACTATCTAATGCAACAAGCCCTCTGTAATCAGCAGCTGTGGAAATTAATAGCACCATTCTTTCCATTTTCAAGGCAGTTTGAGAGACTTTAATCAAATCTGATGAGGAAAAATGTAGCCATGAATTTATGCATGAAGCACGTTACCTGCACTGCAGTTATGCCTTGTGCCAATGCTCCTACAAGTCTGCCACCAGAGATGCTTAAACAACTTCTAAGGGTATCTTGGCACTACCAGGCCATGCAGGGCAAGTTATGGCTGTGTATTCTGAGTTGTTTTGTGCTTTTACTGCAGGTCACCTCCCTGCTTGATTGGCATAGATGGTGTTGAACCTTCTCCTGTAAAAGGTCTAAAAAGGATGCTACTTCCTTGGTTTTCAGTGGATTTCTGTGCAAAGTTCTACCTCAGAACAGAGTTAGGATTCTGATCGTTAGCAAATACCCGTTATCTTCTTGTTCAGAGCTTACTGAGCTGTTTGGGACACGTTCCCAGCGCTGCAGTTCCTGGTTCACTGCAGGCGGAGGTGGGAGTTCGCTGGCTTTTCCCAGCCTGGAGCCTGTGCCCGCCAGCCCCAGGGCATGCAGGGCCCTTCACCCCCTTCAAGCTTCATCTTGCCCATCCACTGCTCAGCCTTGTTTAACCACAGCGAGGGAGGCAGGGAGTTGCTTCTGAGAAACATTTCATGGAACTGGAAAAGGTTTATCACTCTATTTTTATGAAGGTGGTTTTGGTTCTCAGGTAAGTTTTCTTTCCTAAAATCTAAGTCATGTCCCTGACAAGAAATCCCACAGTAGGGATGTAGGAAAAATTGGATTTTGGTTAGCAAAACCTGTTCTCACACACACTCCTACCACCAAAAGTTCTGAAATGTCCTGATGGAAATAGCTGGGTTTGGAACATACACTCCTATCAGAAAGCCCCAGCTTCCAATGACCCCCCCAAAAAAAGGCTTCTGAGTTGCTTTAGGTTCTGAACCAAGCCAAGAGACAGGGCTGGTGACTGAAGCACAGCAGAGTGCAGCTCACAGACCACTGCAAATCTCTGCCCTCTGCTCACACGGATGCACCAAAGACACTTCCAGGCGTTCCCTCCTCCCATCTGCCGGAGCTGCAGTTCCCCAGCTGCACCCTGTGCTGAGCTGCCAGGGCCACTCGCTCCCCGGAGGGGATCCCCACTACTGGCACGGACAGATGCCACCAGTCACATCCATTCCCCATGGCACAGCCAGGCTGTCAGCCCCGGTGACAGCTCCTCTGTGACAGCTCTTGCAGCCAGTGCCTGGAGCACAGCCAGCGCTGCTGAGTGTGGACAGAGGGCTGGGCCTGCCTTTGCACCTCCACAGTCACAGTGGTCACTTATGAGTAAAGAGCTTTCACTCCATCTTCAAGGGCTGGTTTTTCCATTTCCCCAAGTCTGGCATTTTCTTTTCACGTAAGAACCAACCCATTTTTACTACTAACTATATACGAGTTCATGTGCAAAGCCCTGGGACTACAGCTCCCAGAGGAGAGCACTGGAAGGCAAAAATAGGGGAACAAACTGTATTAATATGATTTCTCTTTTGCACAGGGGCTCCACCCTCTCTTTCAAGACCATGCATTCAGTTAATGAGAAACAGGGTATTCCCACCCCTCATGCACTATCCCCTTTTTATATCATACACAGTGAGGAATTAAGACATGAGACTTTTTCAACCGCTTCCCACAAGAGCTGTCTCTGGCTTTGACTTTGATAATCCAGTTTGACTGATCTTTCCCTGGCAGTGGCACTGGTGTCAGTAGCCAAAGTGATGGATGGGCCTTACAGCTATAATACAGCTTTGGGATAGCTGGTTGAAGAGAAGTGCCTAAAACCAGCAATTTATGCTTTCTCACGTTCCTAAGCCACAGGATGTTCGTGGAGACCTTTTTTTCTTTACTGGTGGCTTTGAAACAGGAGCAAAATAAAAAGGGTGAGACTCTCAAGTAGCTGTGCTGCACCCATTGCTGGAGGAGAGTGAATTATATGACTGGGAGGCAGCAGCAGCTGCCCAAATTTTACATCATCCCAAATTCCTGATGACATTGGCTTATACACTACTTCCTAGTTTCTCTCTTTTATCTGAATTTTAACTCCAGCTCTCTTGGGCCAGGTGTGACAGGAGTGAATGGTGTTGTCTGCAGGCAGAAAATGAAAGTAGAAGACATGAGAAGACAAATAGCTCAGCTGCCACAAAAGACAGAGTGGCATCAGTGCAGTCTCTGTGCATCCTGAAAAGATGAACATGAGTAATTTTAGGCAGTTAGAGACATCGCAGTTGTCAGGTCACAGTTTCAGATAAACTCATATTCTGCTAAATCTTTCCCAAGTTATCTCTGCCATCAGAGGATCTGTGATCACTTGGGTAATGTAACAAGGGCTGAAACTTTAAATGCAGTCAGATTGATAGGCTCCATTAAGATGCTCATCACAAGCTACTAAAAACCTACTGATTTATGGCTACCAGCAGGAAAGTTTCCTTACAGGCAGTTATATTTTTCTCCTTCAGCTTTCAGAGCTGCTTTTGTAGAGGTTTCACTGTTTAAGCACTTAGAGCTTAATGAATACTCAGACAATTGTCTGATGTTAAGCTCCCTGGATGCCAGTGATGACTGAGGTTGAAGATAACTCAGAAAAGAGCCCAACAGCAAAAGACAAGCACCAAGGCTCCTACTGATAAGCACAATTGCTTGGTGCCCTTCGGAGCTTAAATTTGTGACCAAATTACCACAAAATGAATGCAAATGCACTTCAGATGACCTCAGCAACTTGCTGTGTATACAGTCTTAACCCTTAGCAAAGACAGAGGGATCCAAGTGACACAGACATGCATGGACATAAACACCAACAAATGTAGGGCTGACCCTTCAAAGTCAGAAACAGGAAAAAAAAATGTTTGCTTCTTCCACACTGACACAGTGTCCAGGGAAGGAACTGAGAGGGTAGACCAAGATGTTTCTGTCAGACATAAGCATAACATGCGTTTAACATCTTGGAGGTATAAACCTGCGTTGGGTCTCCTGAAGGTTAACAACCAGAAGATTCTGAGCACAAGCAGGCAGCAAAACTGAGCTGTCTCAACACCTGAGAAATGCTGGGACTGATACACAGCTGTTTCATCAAGGAATGTGACATCCGACCTACTGTCTCATTATAAAAGCGTCAGGACTACATTTTTAGGAAGATGACAGTTTCAGCATTCTTTGTACTTGAGGACTTTCCCAACTATCCCACAACCATAGAGTAAACAGATGCACCAGGGTGAACTCGGGTGAAGAGTGACTCAGGATTTCTGAGGGATCATCAAGTGCAAACAAGACCTTTGAGATCAATTACTGGCTGCTTAAAGTGAAACAGAACTGACAGATGCACTCAGTGTCACAGGTCAGTCACCTTTTTCTCTTTAGAGGTGATTTTTCCTGGAGATCAGACCTATGAAAGTGGCAACTTCACAGAAGTGATCTGCAGCCATTTCCTCACAACATATAAGGAAGGCAACTCCTCTACATGGTCAGTCCACGTGCCCTACTACCTCTGGGAATTGTCCTATTTCAACCAGGAGAGAAGCCACTAACATGCTGAGCTCCTACAAATTTTGAGAAAACAGGGGGACAAACAGAAGTCTCTGCTGTTGCCCTGCTAAGGGAAGGACTGATGAACTGAGCTCTCCTTTGACACCCAGAAGGATGTGTTAGAAAGCAGATCTGACTCCTGATGCTGCTTGTTACACTGCTGGCTTCTCCTTCCATTACTCTGTGATTCTCCCTGATGTTCTTCAAGCATCTGAGATCCTGTCTTGCAGGACACTTCCTCCTCCTGACCCCTTGTGCCAGCCTTGCTGGGCTTGACCTTTAAAGATACTCTGCCTTTACCCTTGGGGTAGCTTGGGGGCAGCTCTGGATTCATGGCTCAGAGTCTGTGGTTTTCCTCTCAGAAGCAGCAGTTCCTGAAAACCTCAACTGGCTTTCAAAGAGGACTTTTCCTCCTCATCGCTTGCAGTGCCTGAAGCCCTCTCAAGTCAATTTGTTCTTGTAAATGTTTAGGGACTCCTCCAGCTTCCTAGAGTGCTCTGGGCTCTCATCTGTAGGATCCCTTTGGAGCAGGTCTGGAGGGTAACCAGCTAACCAGCCACTTCCCTGACGCACTGGGGGAATTGATTCAAAGCCTGACTGGGCAGGAAGCTGAGTCCTGATTTCAACAGGCCTGCAGAACTACTCATCACTGCACTAGCCAGAGAAATTCTTAAACCTTTGCTCACAGTGAGTGGCAGCTGACACTCCTAATATCACAGAGAAGGAAGGAGGAAGATAGAAAAATATCTGCCTCCCAGCTCTCACTGAGGGGGCTGGTTTTTCTCCAGCTTTCTACATTGTTCCTTTGAAGCATCCTGCTCTTAGATCCCTTTGAAAACAAGGTACAGGTAGTTTTAGTGGGCTAGTTATAGTCTTCCCTAGGCAACTAAGAAAGCTACAGACAATCCAAGTGAGAATCCTTCCCATATCTATTATGAAATGGCCCTGACAGGCTGGAAACACTGAAGCAGCCTAACAGTAGGATAGTGTCCCAGCACAGTATCAAAGCCTTTAAAACAGAAGTTCCCCAGATTTTCCACTGCTCCCTTGTTGTTCAAAGACTCCTACTCCATCAAAGCTCAAACTGTTGCAGGACCAACAGATCACGTGAGAGGCATCAGAGGATTATTAATTTGAAAAAAATGGGTGGAAAGGCGTGTCAAGCACGCCTAATCTTTGAACTGGGTACTTTAGAAGATCATTGCAAAATAAAACACAACTGCACATTCATTTCTCTTTAGGAAGAACATATTGCACAAAGCCACAAAAGCTACATGACCTTCATGTGAAGGAGAACAGAAAGACCAATCTTCACTCATTGCAAATTGACTTGGAAAGGCAACAAAGCAATGCCAGTTTCCACCAGCTGATGATCCGACCAAATGTCTGCGGTGCTCAGAACATGGAACTGTAAGGCCTATTCATTTCAAACCCTTCTGGGCATATGTTAATCAGGGAGAAATTTCTTTCCAGAGATCATTATGGTGCAAATAGAAGTCCTTGATTTTGGCCTATTATGAAGGTTGTGCCTTCCTCTGAAACATGCAGTGGAGGGTGGCATCTATTAACTGCATCTGGCTGCAGAAAATCCTACAGCCTGTGCTTCTGACTGGTAGCTTGCATTTATCTGCAATATCATCTTTATTGTGTTCCCTCCAAATCCCTGTCCAGAAGACAGGCCAAGAGCAGAACAAATGCTTTTCCCATTGACAAGAGGGATCCATGCCTTGTCCCTGTTCTGGCATCTCATGGGACAGATACAACTCAGTGCCTCTGAACTGAAGGTTGCTGTGAACGCGCCCTTAAAGGATAATGGCACTGGCCATCTGCCTAGAGGCCACAGCACAGGCAGGGCTTTGTTTAGGATCATTTCCTTCCAAAAGTGAAAGAGGATGCTCTGTATTTTCTACAGTGACACAGAGACCTGAAAGGGGAACTTTATCTTTGTAGAAAAGCCCCACTGCTCCTGTTTGTAGCACCAAAGGAACAAATGGTGAGCTTCCCTACCATCCCAGGCTGTACCACTGACATCTCTAAAACACCCCAAAACTTAGTGGCATCACCACTGAAGTCATATCCAGCATTTTCCACTCGAAGACACTTACAGGACTTTATATTGGTGACACTAATGCTGGTCTAATATTCATGGAAAGAGAAACGAAGATATATATATATATATATATATACATATATATATATATATATACATATATATATATATAAAAAAAAAGTCTATGACCGGTATTCAACTATCCAGAAGCCAACAAATACCAAAAAAAACCAACAAAAATACACCCTCCAAAAACCAGCCAAACTACCCTCCAAAAAAAAAAAAACCCAAACCAACCCACCAAAAAACAAATAAAAAAAGAACCCACAAAAAATCCATCTACATGAATGCCTGCTAGATCTCTTATTTACTCTGGAAAAACTCTTGGCAAGAAAATAGCACTGGCCTGGCCCCATAAAATTGCACATGAGAGAATTCTGCTAGCCTCCAGCTTTGATAAGGAAATCACAAGGAGATATTTTGCAGCCAGAATTCCCCACACACATTCAGCACAGGATAGTCATAACATTTGTAGGAAACAGATTTGTAAAGTTTTCTCTTCTTTTAATAAAAGCAGCCAGTACATTTTCTCACAGCAGCATTGGGCCCAGTGGCACAGAGACCCTCCTATCCCCAGTTTTTAGGTGAGCTGAATGCCAAGGCAGGCTAGTCCAATACTGGACTGAAAAGTCAACTTTGTTGCTTCTAGCTTTGAGTCTGCTCATGTCCATCAGCTCCACAAGAGTCATTCCCAATTTATTCTTTTTTCTTTAGTTTACAAGTTAATTAGCAGCAGACTGAAAGAAGAAAAGGCCATTACTGTGGATACAGAGATGCCAAACTTCCCAAACTCCAGTAGACAGAGAGCAGCAAACTTGTAGTTAACCTTGACTCCCACACTTGCACAGGAGCACTGGGTGCTCTTGCACAGAACAGCATTGACACAACCTGCACTGCCCAAAGCATCCCAACAGCCGTGTCCCAGCAGCTGGGCACACTCCTCAGGGATCAGAGCACCCCAGGGAGGCTCTTTTGGTGCTTGCACAGCAGGGACAGCAGGGAAGCAGCCATTAAACTCCCTAACCACACCTCCAGAGGTACGAGCAGTAGCACACAGTTCATCCATGATCTAGAAGGCTGCTGTAAGGCACAAACAGTAAATTACAGGTGGCAGGGTGAGAAATCTGTGACGCTGGGAAGGCTCCACAAATCACAGTGGTGGAGGACAGACCCCTGAAGAGCAGTGAAGTGCAGATCTGGCTACAAGTAGCACTAGCTAGCACATACCTAGATTATAAATCAAAAGCCCTCATATGCTCAAGGAGGAATGTCAAGACCAGGCACAGAGTTCACCGCAGATGAACTCTTCCACCTCTGAGTCCGTGGGCTCTGCCCGAGGGGGCTGAACTCGGATACCTCTGAGGTGAAAGGCAGAAGAAGGCTTGGCTGGGTGGATACAATGAGGACAACCTAACCCTGGGCAGGGGACAGCAAGAGCTGCAGCCAGCAGCACTCTACAAAAAAAAGCCTTTTACAGTGACCTCCCAGCTCTCCTGGCCTCGAGCAAGGCTGTGAGCCCTGGAGCCACCAGAGTCACATTCACTTCTGGCCTCTCTGCTCACCAGGACTGACCTTGGGTTTTAAGTCATCACACTTTGAAAGTAACCTCTTCACTAAGGCAACCCATCTGCATTCCAAAAGATGAGAGAGAAAGAAGATGGATCAGAAAAAGGTGGCAGGCATGAAAGAAAGGGAAAAAAATATGAACAAAGAGAAGAAAGGGAAATATGGAACAGAGCAGTCTTCTACTCTTCATTCATGTCATGTTCTGGCACACTTCATAGCTTTCCTCTCTGCAGCCCCCACATTGATGCAGACAGCATAGAAGTCAGGTGCCTGGGCACAAGCACTGGAGTGAAGTCTGACACTGAGTGCCCTGCAGCCATCCCCATCCTCCTCTTCTACACAACCTAATCAGGGGGCAGGGGCTCTGATGCCCACTGTAATTAAGTCCTGCTCTTATTTTCTCCCTAAGAACTGTCATAATTAAGTCAATGAATTATGGATGTGTTACTTAACTGAGACTATGAACCAGCTTGTAAAGAATTCACTGAAAGTCTCGGTCTCGCATTACAAAAAGGAATGTGACATTCAAGAGCAGTATCATTAACAGCATGGCAGGGTCATGCCTGCACTCCTGGGCTCTCCAAGCCTACAGATTTCTTTGAGCATCAGAAGAAATGACAGGATCAGACCTAGGGAGTTAGTGTCTTCCTTCCTCATTAGCTCATTGAAAACTCTCCGGGTTCCCAGAAACCTCACTATTTACAACATTGCTCCAAGCAGATGCTTTGGATGGATGGGAGTTCCACACACATACTAGAAAAACAAGAACCTTCATGACTGTGGAGAGGTTCCCCTGAAGACCATGCTCAGTGCTAGGACAGCAATGACTGACACAGAGAGAGGCCATGTCCCAGCTGAATTTTCTCAGAGCATCTGCACAGAAGGATGATATGGAGAGATAACAAATCACAGCTGCCAGATAATGCTGAAAATGCTATTTCCCATACAGTCATCACCAAGAAATGCCAGGGAAATGGGGTCTTCAAATGAAACAGTTCCCAGACAGAATCTGTCTGAGACAGTACAACACATTTACTTTTAGATTTTTTTTTTAATTAATAACGTTCAGTAACTGAATAGAGTCAGAGATTAATCATCACACAGATCCTGTTAAGATAAGATGATTATTAAAAGGACAAACCACAAAGCTACCTTCATTTGGACACAGCTCTTCTTCCCATCTACTTTCAAATTAATATTGAGCTACCAGTTTTTTCATATCAGAGAGCACTGTATCCTTCTCCCTCTCTAAATGTCACTGATTTATCTAGAATAAAGGATGGAGCATAACTGATATTCATGTTTGAAGTCCCAGGTTACAAACTCAGTTCCTTCCCTGTTTCTAAGGTCAGCTCTGCCAGTAAAAGTCTTGTTTGGCTAAACTGTGTCCTTTGGAGTTCTATGGCAGGACAACAGTCTATCCAGTGTGAGCAAGGGTGGTGTGGTGTATCCCACAGTCTTCCTCCCATTTTCTCCAGACAATTTCCAGAAGGCATTCAGTTGCTAACAGACAGATTGTGACTCACTGAGACATTCAAAATTACATTCCTGTAATTTCCATCTTTACTTCACTCATTCAAATCCAGCCTGTTGTGGCTTGCCCAGCTTCTGTTTGGCAAATCCTCACTGCCTGTCCTCATACGGCAGTAGAGCGTTTGAGCATCAGCTTGAAGTAAGATCTAGTCAGGACAGTGTTAGAACAGACTGGTTTCCTCAGGTGGTGAAAAGCAAAATGAAGCAAGAACCTGAAATATCACTGTCCCCTCAATATCAGTAACACAAAGAAATGAAAAGCAAGAGCTCAAGCCCAGGAAAGCGAGGACAAAGAAGAGCCCCAAGTCACACAACCTCAGTGCACTACCAGAGATATTTGCTGTAAAGCCCCCAGGTGCAGGATGCAGTCCCTGCTCTGCCCAGCTGGGAATGGGAATGACTCACCCAAGAGGCTGCCTGAGCTGGGCAGTGGCTCTGGGACCGAATGTGCCACGAGTGAAACTTAACATCCCAGTTTTTATTCTCAATGTTTTGATATTTAGACTCCAAGAACATCAGCCAATCACTCAGGAGGATGCCACAGGGCCTGGATTGTCTTTCCTAAAACACAAACTGCTTCCAGCCAGCAGAGGGGATGGACAGGCATTGCTAGGGCTGGTTGGGAGCTAAGATGCTGCTAAGATACGGCAATTGTTCGGTGTCTACTCTGCTATTCATACAGTTATTCATCACAGTATTTGAATATGGGGCTTTTTAAGAAGAGACCTTTTTGGTTTTAAGGACTGCAGTACTCAGAGAAAATATTTAAGATGTTTTATTAATTCTTTCCTCCCAGCTGATTACAGGGCTCTGCCTGAAATTCTGTTCATGCTTTGCTACCACGCCTGACATGGAAGCTATCCCAGCTTCACCCAGTAGCTTTCACTGGACAGTGCAGCCAGAGAAAAACAATGTATTTCACTTTCCCTGTAGTAACACCAATCCTAATTACCATTTTAGAGCTGACATGACTGACTTCAGCCAGGCAGCCATTGCTGATTCCTGGCTCTGGCCCCAAGCAGTCCTGCAGAAAATTTATTGCCTCACTACCCTGCTTTCCTCTCCATGTCAGTGCCCCAGGAGAGCCTGACTTCAAGGATCATAGTCCTGAAACTCCCTGCAGATGCTCCTCTCAATTAACACACTCTGGAGGATTACTGAGTCCACAGGCAGAAAAAAACAGAGCAGAAACCAAAATGGTGCTATAATACCTGGTCTCAAAGAAATAAGTACCCCAGAAGCTATTTGGAGAGCAATGATTTCTGTTCATGCTGAAAATACTAAAGAAATTATTTTAACCAAATAACTGTCTTTTAAAGGAAATTTTGTGGAACTGAAACAGTCCAGATAACAACATGCTCAACTTGATTTGATTTTTCTAGGACTACCATGAGTTGTATTCTTAGGTAAAGGCAGTCTGTGGATCTGCTTGGTTTTCGTTGTCCTGTAGGTTCCCAGAAGAACATTGCCTAAATGTCTGAGGGTCTTGGTATTTAGAATTACAGAATAATAGAGTATTCTGAGTTGTAAGGGACCCAAAAGGATCACTGAGTCCAACTCCCTGACCTGCACTGGACACCCCAACAATCCCACCCTGTCCAAATGCACCTTGAACTCTGACAGGCTTGGTGCTCTGACCATTGCTCAGCCACCCTCTGGGGGAAGAACATTTCTCCTAACATTCAGCTTAAACCTCCCCTGACATGGCTTCATACCATTCCCTCAGCTACTTTCAGCATTTTCAACAGCACTGCTTATCTGCCTGGTTTCCTAACCTAAATGGCATTCATGAAGCAGGTTCTCTAACATCCGTTTGCAATTTCGAGAGTAAACACACCAGAAGCTGCTAAATGTTCCTTCTCTCCCTATCACACACTCCCAGCTAAATTCACATCACAGAAAATGCTAAGTTTACATAACATATACTTTGGGTTACAGATTGCATTACCATGCTCCTGGTACAGCCTGCCCAGGACCTTTCAGCATCCAGCTCTGGTCTCTTTTGCACATAACTTAGCTAAGTTTTAGCTCCTTGTGTTGCAATTTTCCATAACAGGCAACTACCCCAAGCTGGATTTTTAAGCTATTTCTAATCTTACATCCAAGAAAATAGATGTTTTTTACAGCCTAAACCCCTCTCCCCTGCCACCTAAACCAGACAACCATTTCAGTGAGAAACACTCCCTTCTGTATGTTTGGGAACAAGATTTGTGATTTGGGAGCACTCTGAGGTTTGCCTGAGGCACACAGCTGTAACAGGTTGCCATTTTCTTGTTTTTCTTATTCTTGTTGCATATTTTAAGTTTTTGCTTCTCTACATGAGATAGAAGAGAGGAAATATAATCCATTCCAATGATCACTGGGCAAAGTTTGGGAATTTTGCAAAGGACTGAACCACTTCTGAAGAACCTTAAAATGCTCCCTATATTGGCATTACCTCCTTCTCATGGAGCTGTACCTCTAATGGAGAGGAATCATAGAATGGTTTGGGCTGGAGGTGACCTTTAAAAATTATCCAGTCCAACCCTCCTGCCACAGACAGGGTTATCTTTCACCAGATCAGGTTGTCCAAAGCCTCAGATAAGTAAATAAACCTAATAAACCAATTGATAAACTGGGCCTTTTATATATGGTTATATCCTGCTCTGCAGATGCACCTCAAGTCTTGTTTTTAACAGTGCCAACTCTGCATTGCCTTACTCAACGGAATTCTATTAAAAAGGAGAAAAGAAAGACACCCCCTGTACACTCTAGGAGTTGGCAATACTCATTTTAAACGGTGACTTGAGATCTGAACTTAGATATACAGAGGATATTCACCTTTTAAGTACAGTTTCTAGTTCCCTGCTTACAACTCATTCTTTAATACAAATACAATTTGATGGTATCTGGTGCATAAATCAGTGATGTGGCTAAAGTCTCAGTCAACTCTTCTCAGAATAAATGTTGCCATTTAAAATGTGGCAATCACACTTGTAAAGGGAAGGAAAGAAATGTCACTTGCAACCCAAGTGGTTCTGTTAACAAGCTGGGTTCCTGCTTCAGGTTTTTGTCTGATAAAACCACTTATCTGACAGTATGAAAGGTCATAAGTAGTTGTTGGAACAGTGGAAAGTCCACAGAAGGCTTTTTTTTTCCCATCCTGCAACTTTTGTTTAAACTTTTAGTTGAATCATTATTTCAGTTCCTGGAGCTGAGTCATTTCATCTGCCTGGCACACGAAGACACGCAGAGCGCTCTGCACTGCGGAGCCGGCACAGCGCGGGCGAACCCCCTCCATCTCACAGCAGCACTGCCCTGCGTGTGCAAACACAATGAGCTGCTCCACTCATCTCAAGATGGGTTTGTGTGAGGATGCAGAACTCTCTGGGTGACAGCATTACATTCTTCCTCAAAGCTCACCCAGCAGATCCCAAGGTAAAAGCTCAAGCCTTCTCCTCAGTCCCGCTGCACAGACGAAGCCTCAGAGAGCGACCTCACATAAGATGTGTTGCTGCAAGGGGAAGTGTTTGGATATGACCAACATCTGTCAAAGGCATGGAGGCTCAATAGCAGCCTTTTGTATTAAAATCATCTGCCTGCGGCACATCTGTAAACATCCTTTTATAGAGGCCAAGTAATTAATTCATTAAAAGAGGTATCAACTCTGAATTTGCTTCTACAACTGCCTCAGTATGGTATGCACATGCCATTTGTTGAGATATCATAAGACCTTGTAAATCACAAGCATTACTAAAATATTTTTTCCCACTCACACTCCCTCCCCCTTCTTTATATCGAGTCTATGTGATACTTTTTACTAAAAATCCAGATTCTCCCACTGAAACCAAGTGCTACTTGTCTGGAAATAGAGCTTCTCTGTGCCTCAAAAAGCACCCAGAGCAGTTGGCCAGAGCCAAGACACACCGGTATCACAATTTCATGCTGTCTCTCCCCTTACACATCAGAGGAATGGTCAGAGGGAAACATTAACTATTACAGGCTTCTTTTCAGTAAAGACCAACACCTGGTGGAAGTAGAGAACAGGATAATTCATGTCGGTTTTGGGGATGTCAAATGGAATCTGAATTCAAATCTCCTAAATGCTCAACTTCAGTCCCAGGCCAGGGCAAAAGAGAGTGATTGCAGAAAACGCTGTTCAGGAGAGCTGTCCAGAAACAAGGATCCACACTAACAGGAAAACCTGCATGTCTTCTCTAAAAGACGAGAGGAAAAAGGTCCTTTCAAAAGTCTGGGGGCTGCAGCCCCCATTTCAGTGAATACAGGACTGCTTGCATCAAGATTTATTTTTACAGAGCGTGAATCATTTCTCACTCAGTGAGAATCACCGGGATCATTCTGCAGTATCTCTGACACCAGCAATGCTAAAAATACAAAAAGCTCCAAAGTCAACCATGTGCTGTCAGTTCTGAACCTGATTGCTGCATTGCTTGCATCTACTGACAAAGAGCAGAAGCAGGTGCTGACACCTTTCAGATCAGTCTGTTTAAGAGTGCAGGACTGGGTCCACTGTCAAAAAACCCGCCTCCTTCTCCATTTATCCTCAGCAGTAAATATTTGACTTCTCCTCCTGGTCTGATGAACAATGGCAGCCTATAATTACAGCTAATACTGTACAGGCTGCTGTGCTGTCACTCACTTTTTCTCTCAGCCATGCTGAAGGACCATATAGCTCCCTTCATGGCACTAAACTACCTGCACAGTTCACACCCAGCTCAAGAAGTCACACTGTCGTGACTCCTTTCCCTCTGAAAAGAATGACGTGAACCAGAAAGCAGCAGAAGAACCTTTTCTAAAACCCCTTTGCCATTTTATATTTTAATCTACAATGATGGCTCAGAAATGTATCTTATCCAATTTTGTCTACCAAATCACAGCTAGAGAGCAAGACAGTAGTGAGTCCTTAATTTTAATTGATTATGTACATCATCTTTAACATCCACCCCCTCCGGAAGAAAAATTATCTTGCAACATATGAAGATAGCTGTGCTAATTACGATTTCAGCTGCCATGAAACAGTCTGCAAATGTGGTCCCTCCCATTGTGTTATAAACAAGGTCCTGGGGTGTGGTTTGCTTAAGAAGGAGCAATATCTGCAGCTTAACTAGCTGCATGCTTTAATGGGCAATCACATGCCAAGAGCTGTTACAGGGGGCAGAACTGGATTTTGCACCAACTTAGACAAATTCACAGAGAAAAAGTCCATTGGACATAGCTTCTGGTTGTTAAAACCATTAAATGGCTGGCTGATGGAAAAAGTGTATTCATGGCAGAATTGCTCTGAACCAGCCTCTTCCTGGATCTGATTGCACAGCTGGAATTTGGGAGATAGGCTTTGGTCTCTCCTCCTTTGGTCACTATAACATGCCAGCTGGAAGTTGGGTTTCCTACCAGGTTTGATCTAGCAGCAGACTGATGGGATGGCCTGTTCTTTCTCATCCTCACTTCCATAAGAAGTGCTTAATCCAGGGGAAATGGTAAAAAAGGAAAAGCTCTTTGTAGTGCTGTTGGATCTGCTTTGAAACAGCCATAGCTGGGTTGAACATGGAGGTTCTGAGCCCACGTTTTGTCTGGTTCACACAAGATAATATTTCATTCAGTGGCACGGGAATCTCATTTCCCTTGGCAGAGCTGCTCTTTTGTGTCTTATCTCTAACTGGGTGATAAGCTGATATCACAGAATCATAAAAGAGCTTGAGTTGGAAGCAACCTTTTAAAGGTCATCTAGTCCAACCCTCCTGCCATGGACAGGGACACCTTCCGCTATCCCAGGTTGCTCCAAGACACTCCCAGGGATGGGGCAGCCACAGCTTCTCTGGGCAATCTGTGCCAGGGCCTCACCACCATCATCATAAAAACCCTCTTCAAATACATTCTTCAAATATTTGAACATATAGGGGCACTCTCTGCATATTAACAGGAGTTTTGATACCCAGCGAATTTCAGCGTGGCGTCATCTATAGGAAGAGTCTGTCTTGCATCAAGAAATGAAGGCAGGGCAGAACATACATCCCTCAGAAGAAAGGCAGAACATACGTCCCTCAGAAGACAAGGCAGAACATATGTCCCTCAGAAGACAAAGTACATGACCCTGCCACTATTTTCACTTGCCCAACTAAGCAGTAGAAAGAAAGAAATGGCCTCAAATCTATTATTGCTATGCCACACTTCTTGCACATGGGAAAGGGGCCTTCTCTTCACCGTGCACCAAGCCTGGCTTCCAGAAGAGAATGGAGCAAAGAGCTGCTAGCCCAGTAATGGCTAATACTGGGCAAATGATGCAAAACTTTTGTTCAACTCTGATCTAAAGATTTTTTTTTTGTTCTTTTCACAGAACAGATTTGGAGAGTTAACACTCAAGCTGACCCAAAACATTGCTGTGGTTCATTAGCAAATTAGAGTTTTAAACCCAACTATTCCTACAGCAGTAACAGCAGGGCAGGATATGCTCTTATGAGAAGATTAAAAGAAAATGCTGCCTGGACTACTGAGATTGCTGGCCAGGCCTAGAGGGCTCTGGTACCCCTGTTGCCATTTGTGCTGATGCACGCAGGTTTTGTGGCAGAACTTTGTTCAGTGGAGATAAACCAGGTGCTCTCTTTGCCCAGCATTCAGCCTCCTGAGTGCATTGCCCCCCTTTCTGTCCCTTGTCTTTGTAAAGATTTATATAATAAATTTTGTTGGATCACTTCCACACTGCAATAATTGTGAAATCTCTGTGTGGTTGGCAAGACACAATAGAGAGACCACTGCAAAGGGCCTGCCATATATTTTGTCCAATGCCCCATACACCACAAACAGAGTTTATTCCAGTGTAATTCTGTCAAGCCCAAGGGAGTTTCATTTTGGAGGAACTTTTCCAACAAGTCTCAGCTCAGTAAGAAAAACAAAACAAAACAAAATTATCCTTCCTTGACACCTAGAGAAAAAACAAACCCAAACACATGGCTCAAGGCCAATACAGGGCTCTCCCAAGCTTGGAGCTAAAGACAAAAATACTTTTAAAACAAACAACTCTTTGGTTTCTGTATTTCTCCATCATCTTCCAGACAGATAATAAAGCAATAAAATGGAAGGACTGCAGATACAAATGCTACAGACTTCTCCTTACATCCATCTTTCATAGCCATTTGCTTCCTCATCCCCACATATCCTTTCAAAGATAAAATCCTACCTTCAAAGCTACCTCTTTAAACCATCACCAACAGCTTTATTGATTTTGGTTTTTCCTAGACAAATTCTCAGTTTTCAGCCCACTGAGGTCTCTGATCCAAGCTGGGTCAGGTACCCTGAAGGAAAGATAAGATTTCCAGTGCTTCTTTTCCCCTTGTCCTGAGACGGTGCATGAGCACAGGCTGTGAGGGTGCTGGTGTCTGTGAGGCTGTAATTACCTTAGAGCTTGATCCTAAGACACAGAAACTCACTGCACAAACACAGGAAAATTATAGAACCATAGAATGGGGTTAAAAGGGATACTAAAGGTCATTTAATTCCACCTTCCACTAGAGCAGGTTCATAATTGAACAGCCAGAGCTGTGTGCCATGCACCTTTGGCAGATGTTGCACGAGATGAACTCACAACCCAAACACCTTGCTGCCATCCATTTTGGTTGCAAGAAACGGGCTGATGTTTCCCAAACCCCACTTCCTTGCCAAGTGCAGGCTGCTCCTGCTCGAGGGGCAGCCTTGGCTAAGCTGTGAGCCCCCAGAGCCATCAGCAGTGAAGCACACAGGGACCACAGGCAGCTGGGAATTGCATGCTGCCGTTCCTATGGGATTTAGCCACCTGTGTACTTATAGCAGTCAGCTCTGAATTTATAGGAAGGGTGGAAAAACAGTCTCACATTAGCAGCAGCATCTCCTAGAACAGGGTTTTAAGAAAAACTTTACTATTAGATCCTGAATTCATTCAACTCAGCACAATCCATTGACAGCAGCAGAGGTTCAGTTCACACCAACTGGGGATGGACCAATTTCCATTAAACTTGCAACACTCCAGGACTGCATTTAAACGGGGCTGATTGTGCCCAAACTACTAAGTGCTTCCAGAAGGCTGATGGACTGATATTATTGATTGGGATGATGTGGTTGCCAACAAAGAGGCTGCACAGAGCACTTCAAAGCTCAGTTTTGTTGCAATACTAAGCTGCATTGTCCTGTAAAAGCCTCTGCACAATGTTGTGATCAGAGCTTTGTTAAAGTTGGAATCAGTGTCCCCCTAGAAATGCTGCCAGAAATTACTCCACGTGGCTTCCTCAGGTAGGTCTCGCTGCTTTTGTCTTCACTTGCTATTGCTTGGGACAGGCTTTTCTCCTCTAAATTTTATCAGCTTGTTTGTAACCCTCTAATCCCTCTTGCAGTCTCCTTAACCCCCTCCTCACAGAAAGGACAGACCTCTGGCATAGATCACAAACACCCAAGCCCAGCTTGCCCCCTTCAGCACCTCTGGTGTCTGGGGACTGCTGGCACAGAGTGTGCCATAGGCCACGTCTGTCACACTTCGGAATTATCTCCTTCCAGTTTCGTTATTAAAAGTAGAAAAAGCTTATTTTATGCTTTCCTGAGATTTTCTAGGGGGCTGATTCTTTGCCCTTGTCCTTAAAGAACTGGAGTACAGTTGGAATTTCCTTGAGGCTGACACTAGAAGGTTTGTAATAATACAGACTTATATTATGCTCCTTCTTATGGAATCCCCTCAGCCATTTACAAACTGCACAAGCCTAACAAAACAAGAAAATAAAACATGAAAACATGCTAATTGGAATATTTACCAATAGCATTTCAGTGCCTAGGTACTTCCCACTGATAATCTGCAGTATAAACCAGTGGAATCAGGGCAGTGCTACAAAAGCAAACATTACTTCTAACCTCGCAGCCAAACAAGGAGGAAATGGGAGGAGAATGAGCCAAGCCTCCCCCGGTGCAGTCAGGTGCAAAACCATTCAGGCAGTGGCTTCACACCTGCTTACAAAGTCCAGTGCTCTGACCCAGCTCCTCAGCATGCATCAAACCAGCCTCAGTTTGTGGAAAAGTGGAGCAATGACCCAGCTCCTGAGACTCAGAGAATTTTGACCCTCCCCAATTCTATAGGAAACAGCCTTCCAGCTGGGTCCACCAGCTGCCAGCTTTCTACACAGTCTTGGGCACTGTCAGCTGGTGCAATGCCTTAACTAAGCTGGATGGAGAGATCTCAGAGATACTGCATCTCACATGAATGCACCAAATCTCGTCCTCTATTAAGGAACCATTTGCTGTAATGGAAACAGGTCCTTGCTCCCAACAGGGACCAGTTACAGTGCAGTCCTTCACCCAAGCAGGAACAACAAAAGAAGGGATGTAGATAATCTTTGTGGAAAATGCATCATTCAAAAAGTACCAACTGCTGGAGCATGAGGCCACTGCTCCCACTGGCATTCCCCTGTGCACCTTGATGAATCCTCTCCCTTGCTCAGGCATAGAAAAAGCTGCTGTGAAAATAACATTCTAGAACACAGTAGATCACTTGGCACTGAAAAATGTTTGTATTCAATTGTTCTTCAGTTCTGTTAGCCTTTTGGCCATCTTCCTAAATTTGACAGCAACGTCTGTCATGTAAAATCGATTCTGGATTTTTGTTTTTTTTATGTCTTTATATGAGCACTCTGCTTTTTAAAAGGCAGAAGGCTGATGAGAGCAGGGAAACAAGGGACTTATGGATCCCAGTGGAGTTACAGAGAAAGATGTTGGCAAACGCCTCTGCTGCTGTTGTTACAGCAGTGTTGTTGTAGCCACAATGGCCCAAGGATGATTAACCATTTAACATCTCCCTAAACTTTATCAGCTTCTATTTCAGACCTGAAAAATATCTCCAGGGCCACATCTTGTCAGCTTTATCCCAGATGTAGCAGCTGATTTATTCTCAGATATTCTTCCCAGAAACCTTGTCTTGTTGGAACTATTGGAGAGAGGTGTCTGTTTCCCTATTTTCAACATCTTGCATTTTGTGGACAAATTTTAGCAGACATAAACCCCTGGACAACTCTTCACAAACAGTTAAACAACTGGAACAGCAGACAACAAGGACAAGGAGCTTCCAGCTGGAGTATAACCACACAGGTCCCCACACTTGAGCCTGTGTCCAGGGCAAGGACAGCACCTCCAACAGGAACAAGGTGTTTGCCAGTGCTGGCTCCCCTGCTCCTGCATCCAAACATCCGAAATTTCATTATAAGATCAGGGAATGGGGATCACGTCATTAAGTGAGAATCCCAGCTTCCATTCATGTGGCTAGAAAGAAAAAGGGAAAAACCCCTTATAAGCAGATTTTTGACTGCCAGAGGCTTTCAGTTCTGCAGGTCTCAATTAACAGCTGTCCAGCAGAGACACCAGTTTGCTCTAGTCTCTGACTGAGCTGTGCACACAAAGGTCTCAAAGCTCTGCCTCAAAGCTACTCGTGAGGAAGGGGAGGGTAGGCACAGCTGGTGGGACAAATGTAAATGCCTGCCCTGCTCCAGCCAAGCTCAGAAGCCATTCAGAAAGACTTGAGGAGATTAGTCCTTTAGGCAGAGGTGAATTTTAGATATCATTCTTTGATACCACAGAGACATACACCACCAGTTTCTGTCACAGTCAGCAGAAGGCAGACAGCCCTGTGACCTTCTCTTTAAAGATTTGTCAGCTTTACCCCATAACACGGATATCAGCCTCCAAGTGCACAGGCGTGAGCCTGCTCACAGTTACCCTGATTAAGGCAAGAACAGAATTCATTCCTTATTACTAGTAAGAGAAACAGAACAAAAATGAAGCTGCCATAAATAAACCAAAGTAAAGGCCAACTTCTGCCCTCAGCTGTAGGTGAGCTGGAAGGGGTCATTCAGGGAAGACAACATAACTGAGTCTGCAGAATGATGCCAGGATGGAGATGCAGACCTGCCTCTGCCTCCCCCAGCACCACCAGCAAGGCAAATTCTGCTCATTTCTTATGTAAGCAGATGGACTCTGGACTAGACAGCAGTCAAACAGGGACAGCCTCAGCCAGTCTAGACACATCTGTGACAGTGGCATGGGAGCTTGGCTGGATACCCGTAAGCAGGGTGGCTGCAGTGGCTCAGGGTAGTGCAGAAAAGGTAATTTTGGGTGAGTTTTTCAACAAGGGGGTATAATCTGCGCCATGTGCTCTGCTGACATAGGTAGGCAGAGCTCCCCAGTTGTCAGTGCCTGTGATAACCAGTGGCTGGCTGGTAATGGTTTGGTTCTGAATGGCTTTAACACATCAGCATGTGCTGCAGGGCTGAGGCAAGACGGCCTGAAGCTCCCCAATTTCTCAGACATGGTGAAGGGAAGCCAGAAGGGAAAGCCTCATGCAGTACACACATGAAACAGTGAAAGAAATTATTAAAGAAACCCCGCTTTGTGACAGTGTCTTTCTCTTCATCAGGTTTCATTGCATAGCTGTGCTCCTTTTTGGTTTGTCAGCCTTTTTTTTTTCCTCTGTATTAAAACTGAAATGTTCATACCCTGCAGCTGATTCAGATGAGAAGACTATAAACACTGGATACATGCTCTGCACCTAAACACAGCACAGCTTTGCAACTTTTTCTTTTAGGAAACAACATTGCCAAAACACAGTAGTAGAAGGATCAATTTAGGCCATGTTGGAATAACCCATCCTTCATTTTGCTCCTCCAGGCACGGGTGTACTTCTGTGCCCTTCCCTCCTTGACAATTTACATCTCACATAAACCTGGCCTGCCTTTTAGGTACTCCAAAACATGAGCCAACAGAGGAGTGTGATTGGCTTTAATCCACCTTGGTGCCTTCACTAGCCCAGAACTATGACAAGCTGTACCTACCTCAGCACAACTGAGACTGGGCTGTTTCTCACAACCCTGGCAACAGAAAACAAAGTGAATTATACCAGCACCAACAAGGGACTAGGAGCAGGAGCAAAATCTGGACTTCCAGGGAAAGCTCCTAGAAGTTTGTTCTGAGGGAACTCGGTCCTCTCTTTCACCATCTATTTATTCAGCCAGGATTTATTAAGCCACATTGTAAGGGAGAGTCACCCCTTACACCTCACTCATTTTCACAGGAGTTCAAGTTCACTACAGCTGAGGGGAGTTGTGCAAACGGATCCTGTTAAACTGTAACCAGTCATCGGATGTGCCAGTTAATCATCTACTTTGAAGCTTGTCCCTTTTGATAATAATTTTCCATGGTTGCAGAATTAAAGCTTAACTGGTCATTGGCATCGAAAATGACCTTGTCTGACAGGGAATGTGGAAGAGGAAACAGCAGTAACATGACCTTCTTGTGTAAATTCTGGATGTGGACAGAAGGGAGAAAAATACTGCTGGCAGTTTCCAATTGACTCAGTGATTTATCTCAACCAGTCTGTAACCTCCTCCTGCTCATCTCCAAGCATGAAAGAAACATCAGCTCCTGCCTGCAGGAGCTGCAGGGCAGTGTCAGAGAGAGCCCTGCCTACAGGACTTATTAGACAGGAGAGAAGCACTTGGAAAGCACAGGAACAGGACCTGTGCACCTGACTGGTGAGCTGACTGCTCCCTTCCTGCAGTACTGCCCTGTCTTGAAGAAACATGATGGAAACATAAGTATTTTAAAATCCAGACTACAGACAGGAGAGTTTCTGAGCAGATGCCAAGTGTGGCAACGCTCCTCACCACAGGCATGATCAGTAGGCACAAGGAAGGCATTAAAACCAATCCAGTTCCACTGGACTCATAACTTCAAGCAATAAAATTGTGTTACGCTCCTGTATCATGTCCAGAACTATTTTAGCCCTTTAAGTCTATGATAAGATGGGAATGAATCCTAAATTTTCCTAGGCAGACAACCAACACTAAAAAGCAAAGGGCAAGGACAAGACAAACATCACCAGATGTGATGATAAAGCCCACGCCAGACTTCTCCCAGCAGCCAGCACTCACTCAGACAAGATGCTGGGGAGTCAGGGCTGGTCAAACACACAGTTACTACAACAACTTTTGGACAGGGGCAAGAGGGGACATAATTCATTACCAGATTTAAGGAAACTTAGTCACACAGTAATGAGGGTAAGTGACCAGACAGATTGTCAAAGAAGAAAAAGTCGTCTCTTTTCAAAAGCACCTTGCTTAAGATTTACAAACCCACTTCCCTGACTAGGAGGGAAATTTAACCTTAAAATCCTTAAAAACATTACTCAGCCCAATGAGATAATAAATCAATTAGGTGAAGAAACATCCATTAATTTATGTAATTTTTAATTTACCCAAGATAAAGTGGAGTTTGTGTTGTTCTAAAGAACTGGGAGAGTTAAATGTCTAAGGGAATACTTCAGAAACAATAATTTATTTTTAAAATACTTTGGATCAAACAACACTGGAACCAGAGATTTCCAGAACTCCTCACAAATTAAGACTTCACCAGCCGAAAGGCCCCTTGTTTCCCTGCTTGTGCCCACCAGTGGTCTTGGTTTTGCTGGACAGCTGCAATGTGCAGGCTTGGAAGAAACTCCCTGGCAGAGCTGCTGAACTGAAGCCTCCAAGCTTCCTTGGTGCTCTGCTTCAAGTCAGCTTCCCTGGCTAAATTGCCCAAGAACTGGAAACTTGGTCTCTGCAGATCCACTCAGCTATTTTATCCAGAAAAATAGGACTTCAGGCCACCCATTCAGATCTTGCTGTTTTGGAGATTGCCTATGAGGAAATGTGGAGCTGCACTTTGGATACTGCAGAAATTTAGAGCCTGAAACACCTTCCTCTCAGTGGCCTTAGTTTGATCATCCAGCTCCAATGACTTGCAGATACAGCTTGAGATCACAGGAGAAAACCCCAAGTAAAAAGGAAGATGGGACTCTTGGAAGGGTCCTGCAGCTGTGAGGCATCGAGTGCTTATTGTTGCACAATGGGAAAATTCTGCAGTGCCACGAAGAGCACAAAGATGCTGTTTATATGCATTGCCTGGTTTCAGTGAGCTATTTTGTACTAAATTTCCCTGCTGATCCAGCTGCATTGTGATAGCAGGTGTCTGCTAACATCTATCACATGTTATTGCATTTTTCCCTTCCACCTTCAGGTGTAAAGGACACAATGCATCACTGCACAATAGGAGAGGAAGAAGACACTGTCTAATTTCCCATAGGATGCAATATTTATCCTGTAAGTGGGGATTAACTGAATAACTTGCTAGATTTGTGTCAAGGCTTGTAAGGAGTGGTGACTAATCCTAGCTAGTGGGGATTAACAATGTTTGCTGTGGGAAATGTGCCAGACTTTTCAATTATGTCATGTCTTACAAACAGACTGCAATGGTTCTACATGAATACAACTGTGTTCTTGCCACAGCACGATGATAACAGGATATGTCCTTTCTAGTTTTTTAATGACACAGACTAGAACAAGCCTCAGCAAGAACATCACCTGGACAGACAGCAGTACAAGAGCCTGCTCCTCCTTTGAAATAGGGAAAAAGGAGGAGGAGGATCAGGTGTGCAGTTAGAAAGCCTTCAAGTTACACCTTAAGAAGCTATGGTTGAGTGTGCACCACTTGTGTTACCCTCACAGGATAACACACACATACTCACACACTTCCCAGATGGAGGGAGCCCTGGAAGGCCGTGGATGGCTGCCTGGAGAAGTGATGTTCAAGACTCAGACTCCAAGCAGCACCCAAGGCCACTCTCAGAGTGGTGGAAAATCTTGTGACTAGAGCCCTGATCATCAGCAAGGGAAAAAGCAGAAGGAAAACCAAGAGGTCCAGCTGGCAACACAAGCATCCCACTGTGTTCTTACCCAGAAACACCTCCCTGTGAAGTGTGTTCTGAAAGGTACGGCTCACTCAGCTTTTCCTTTTGCTGCCTCAGCACAATGGGGACACACAAGGCTCCTCGTGGTACAGAAAAACTCTGAGGTGTGGCACTCAAAGCAGGTTGAAGGGATACAGCCCATCCTATTTCCACATACCCATAGCCAGGCCAAGAGTTTGACTCAACACCAGTTTGCATCTTCCATTTGGCTTGAAAAATTTCTGGATATCACAGAATCAATCCAGTTGGAAAAGGCCTTTGAGATCGTGTCCAACTTATGACCAAACTCCCCAATGTCACTGAGTGCCACAGCCAGCCTGTCCTTAAACACCTCCAGGGACAGTGACTCCACATCTCCCTGGGCAGTCCACTCCAACATCTAAATCACCCTTTCTGTGAAGAAATTCTTGCTAATGTCCAACATGAACCTCCCATGGTGCAGTTTAAGACTACATCCCCTCACCCTGCAACTAGTCAGCAGGCAGAAGAGGCCAATTCCCACCTGCCTACAACTTTCTGTCAGGAGTTGTGCAGAGAGGCAAGGCCACCCCTGACCCTCCTTTTCTCCAGGCTAAAGACTCTCAGGTGCTCCTCACAGGACTTGCACTCCAGACCCTTCACAAGCTTCAATCCCCCTCTCTGGATGTGCTCCAGACCCTCAATGTCCTTCTGAACTGAGGGGCCTAGAACTGGACACAGGACTCGAGGTGTGGCCTCACCAGTATACCACACTCTGGCTGAGTACAGAGGAAGGATCACTTCTTTAGCCCTGCTGGCCACACTCTGATACAGCTATTAAACAAACCAAAATAAACACAAAAATAAAGCAAACTACAGAGGCTAAACTTGTCAGTATTGCTCTCCCATTCTCTGACCTGACAGAGTTCAATTCTCAGGACCAAACTGCTTGTCTTCTGAGTATAACCCTCCTGCCAGTGAGCCTTCATTCAGACTCAGCCATGGGAGCTTTATGCTTTGTACAAGACAAAACTCCCTTCCCGTGCTCCTCCTGGAGCTCTCCTAATGAGCCACATATTAACACTGATTTCTCCCACAAGTATCAGTAGTTATTATCACTTAATAGTGTTCCAGCGTGCTTGGGAGTAACAATAGCACCAAGGTAATTAGAGGAAAAGGAACATCTTCTTATGAGTAAGGCATGCACAGCTGAACTGAGAGTTTTGCAATAGCATCACTGCCCAGTGACAGCTGTTCCAGCACACCTGAGATGGCCTACTCATTTTTCAGGCTGGTGACAGATTGTCCCCTGTGACTGCACCCACCTCCACAAGGACTTGGCAAGAAAAGCAGAGAAACCCATCATGAAACAGCCCACAGTCACCTGGCAAGGCCCTTCTGTGTCATCAGAGACATTTAAATCCAGATTCTGCATCTGAACGAAAGAAGGGGCTTGAAAATGCATCTTGAGCCTCACCTAGCAGTGCTTTCACCAGCTAACTACAGGGAAAAGCACCACCACATACATTTTTTAAGTATTTCCATATGAAGTATTTAATTTCTGGTTTATTAGTTTAGCTGTAGTTATTTGTGAAGCAAACAAAAGCTGCAAGCAAAGGGGAGCTTAGGCCTCACACATGTTTTTTCTCGTTATTGTACATCACTGATCCAGTGTGGACAGACACCATCACCCCATTTTGTAGTCAAGAGAGCAGGGGCAGAGGGAAGAGAAGGGAAGGACAGGGTGTCTCACAGGCAGAGCTGCTGCTCTGTCAAGCCACAGTCAACCAAAAGCCTGGCACAGTGAGGCTCTCCTTGCTCCTCTATGGACAACTTACTATAAGCAGAGACAAGCTTCTCCTGTTTGTAAACAGTTATTTAAGCAACAAAGTTAAACACTTCCATTTATTTCTTGTTCCCACATCCTTACAGTCTTACAAGTCCTCCTTCTGATTTTTCAGCTAGCTCTGGAATTGGCTGGGAGCTACAGGAAGCCTCTCTCTTTTCAATAGGGAGGTTCTAAACCTAAACCCAAACCAAAACATGATGTAGAGCAGGGCTTAAGGTGCTGCATTCCCCAGACCTACGAGCTTGGGATCTCCATTTGCTCAGCTGCACCCAGCAGCTGGGCTGGGCAAGAAAGCTTAAACGTGAGGTGGGAATAAGGCAGGAGCAGTTGTAGGGGAGTGGATAGGAAAGGTAGGGAGACCAGAGGTGGGTAAGGCTTGGGGTAGAGAGGAAGGTGATGACAGTGACACCCTATTCCAAAAATATTGGGCTGTGCTGCTCCAGATCCTCCAGTAAAACGTGGAACAGGAAACCTCCTGTCAGCCTCAGCAAAAGCTTTGGTCATCTCCAGGCTGCTTCAAGCAGCTGCTCCCACAGCATTTGGATGTCCTGTCTCTACCTGCCCCCTCCTGCCTTCCCTGTACTGAGCACTGTGTTAATGAATCATGCACTAACCTCCTTCCTTGATTTATTTGCCAGAAAAAGATTTGTGTGGGGTGGCAATTAAAGAAGTAGACTGTGATATTCATCAGCTGGTGTGTCTCTGAACCTGACCACATCCTGGAGCAGCAGCTCCTCACAGGTGTTTGGGCAAAAAAATACACCATCAAAAGCAAGAGTTGGGAGAAAAAAGAGGAGACCTCTCAGAGAAAAGGAAAGAAAGAATATGGGTTGAGGAGTTCCATTTCCCACATTTTTTTGATTAACCTTCAGAGATTTCAGTCATATACAAGACTGTAATGAAAATGTCAGAGAGGATAGTATTTTACAGATATAAATTGTATTCTTCAGGCAAATCAGTATGCATACTACACAAAAATATTTTAAATCATTTTCTACTAAAACCCATACTCTCCCAGAAGCAACAACAACATAAAAATGTGCTCATATTCTTTGTTTAACTCACTTCCTTATGTAAGGTTCATGTTTTCTTCTAAACACAGTGGTAGGAGAGTTGTGAAATACAAACAGCTTCTCTTTTTACTCTTTATCATTATGTACAATATTGACTGCTCCCACTCACTCAGATTATCTATATTTTGTAAACAGCAAACACATTTTAAAAGTGCAGATTTTTTCCAAGGCTTTCTCAATTCTGCTGATGTAAAACTTTGCATTGATCTATTAAAATTGCTTTTACATCAAAGTACCTTCCAACAGGCCATACCCCTTTCCATGGTCTCTAACGTGTACTTTTCACCGCTGTTACAAAACCCAGACCTACTACACCACACTTTTGACCAAGATTTGTTTGAGAATATCTGACTGGTGGTGACCCAAACACTCTAGAAAACATTCCCTAAACCTCAGGACTTTCCTTATTTTCCACGCTTGATGCTCTAACCATGCTGGCACTTCTTGTGCAGAAAGATAAGAGCTGTAAACTTGGTGAACATTCCTAAGGGGTTGGTTGCACACTTGCCTTTCTAGTATTTAAATAAACATTTTAGCAAAATCAGATATTGTTTGGAACTCTGGTTCTGTACACTGTGAACATTATCTACAAGTACTTTTGTAAAAACTCTACATGAAATGTTTGTGTCTTTCAGGTCCTCATCAAACACCTAATTTCCCAAAGTATTGATTTTGAGTATGTCTTAGTGCAAGGACTTCTTTGCTCCTACTCAGTCACAATCATCATCATCATCAGTGGAGAGTTCAGCTTCTCAGGGAAGAACTGAATGACTATTTTTGGCACTAGAAGGGTTAACAGCTGACAGGATATTTTTAAGTCAGCTATGTCAATTATTCTGTCAATGTTTCAACTTTTCCACTGTCTTGGGAGTTCAGTGCTGCTTTTGTTGCTTTTCCACACTAATGTTCCAAACCCTCTTGAGCAACATCCCCCCTTCCCCAGCCTCCCATTTGTTCAGCTTTTTAAGAAACCCTTTGCACTTGTGAGTGCAACCCATGCCAGAAATATTAACTGTAGGTTTTATAGCTGTATAAAATCTGGTATAAATATCACAACTCAGTCTTAACTACCAAATATTTTTAACATACCTTTAGTGTCAATGGTTACACTATTTAAAACATGAACAAGCTGGTGGTGTCACAACATTTCCTCATTTGAAGAGAAATTTAATAGATTTCCTTAGACTACAGATGCTTTGGAGAAATTAGTATTTGAAATTTGGGCTGTCCAACTGGACTGTTTCTTAATTACAACAAAGAACAGGCAGTTTCTATCAGCTGAGACTACCAAGAATAGAGTTGCTCCCTTCATCATTGCTTTGATAAGCAGATGGCCTCAGCCATTTCTTCATTGTGGAGCTGGAAATGGAGCTGGTTCAATGCAAGAAATGGCAGAAATTAGTTACAGGCAACAGGTTGGCCTTTACTCTTGTCTTGTGCTAGGAAGTGGCACCTCTAGAACAGGAGAGGTCAGGAAAAGGATTCTTTGTTTTGAGGTTGATGCTTCTTCACTGCATTACACAGAATAAAGGTGTAAGATGATGCTGATCCTGTCACATCTTTGCCTAAAAGGATTCCTTCCTTCTTTCATTCTGATTTAGTACAGGGCCCCTCACTACAAGAGGGACACTGTGGATCTGGAGTGTGCCCAGAGAAGAGCAATGAAGCTGATGAAGGATCTAAAGAGAAAGTCCTGCAAGAATCGGCTGAGGGAACTCATGGAGGGGCTTGGCCTGGAGAAAATGAGGTTGGGGGAGACCTTATCACCCTCCACAATTTCCTGAATCTCTGCTCCCAAGTAACAAGAGACAGGACAAGAGGAAGTGGCATCAAGTACTACATACTGGCAGCTGCTCTGTGTTAACATCACTGCACAGATTAAGCACCCAAAATGTCTCGGATGGTGTTTCCTTATGGACACCATCTCAGTAAAAATATGGCAAAGGATACAAAGAGTATAAGGACATCTCTGCAGGTATCAGAAGCACCCAGCTGAAAAAATCCTGAGTGGGGCACTGGAACAAGGGATAATGTTTACATGATGGATGTACTAAGGATGCTCTTCCTAAAGGCAACTTTCAAGTAAAAGGAGTATGCTGTCAAAAATATTGAAGACTACAGCCCTAAGGAATAAGATTTCAACACCTGCCCTGGTTATTTAAGGATATATTTTCTTAGTCTGTATCAAACCATGTGTAGTTGTTCTTTTTAAGATGACACCCTTCAGAGAAGGCAAGTGAATTACTCAGAGGCAGGTCCTGACCAGTCCCACTGTGCTCAGGCAGGCACAGGGGATGGAGGGAAAATCACCTGGCTGCTTTTTGGATGGTAAAGCATCATCCTGGTAGCCTTAGAAACAAAGACCATAAGCACAGCTTGCAACCACCTGGCCCCAGGCTATGCCTTGCCCTTCTTGGAGCACAGCAGGGCTGGTTGTGGGCAGTGCTGAGCAAAGATCCCACAGGAGAACGTGAGCTCTCTTCTGGAGGTGGGATCTGACTCAACAAAGCAGAACACAGGCAGCACTGGGGCACTGCACTGTTTTAGGAGCTAGAACTTGGAAACAGTTCAACACAGAGAGCCCAAATCAGAGTCATCACCAAAGACTTTGTGGCTGCTCTTGGCAAAAGGCCTGTTCCCAGTGATTTGGTGATAGGCAAATTGCTGCTGTTTGTACTTCCAGATCTTAGTCACTTTGGAAATTTAAGCAAGTAGTAAGCATTCTTCACTTCCTGTCCTGATAAACCATTCAAAATAACATCACCTGGTTTATCAGCACTGCCTCAGAGAACACCATTCCAATAGAGAGATAAAGCTTGTGTGCTTTGATATCATTTCTTCAGTGACCCCTTTGAATCTGAAGTGCTATTGAAGTGCAAGATCTTATCGGGGCATGGTCACAAACATATTGGCTTTGTAGCAGGCTTTGCCCAGCCTCATGCCAACTGTCCCAGCCTTGCTTCCTCTGCTGTACCCTGTTCCAGAGGAACAGAGCAGATCCTACTTTGCTTACAAACTACAAGCCATGTAAACAGCTGAGAGCTTCATTTGCAATCTGAATTCGAATATATCTGATAACAGCATGTAAAGCAAGCTTACAATAAAAAGAGAAAAAAGATCAATTTTTACCTCATTAGGTGGGACTGAGTCTCCACAAAGTGGCTGTGGGATAGAAAAGGGTATCCCTGCACAAAAACTCCTTTGTCCCCTCCCTGACCTGTGAGTCACCACTGTCACCAGTCTCCCCTGATGCCTCCAAACCCAAGGTAGTTGCAGTGTTGTACTGACCAGCTTCTCTCCATGAAATATTCAAACAGGCCCATAACTCCCAGTCTCAGTAGCATGGAGATTTTAAAAGAACAACCTCCAAGCTGGGCAGAAAAGTTGCTGTTCTCTTTTAGTTGGGGTAGGGGGGGAAGGGAGGAAGAGAGAAAACTTTCGCTTACTTCCTGTAAGTGAAGCTTTCAACCTTATCTTCCACCTTTAAAATATTCTCTTCAAGGCAGAAATCCTACAGCCAGTGTGTCCAAAGAACTTTGCTTCTATCATGACCAGTCAAGTCCAACCAAAATATCTTTCAACTTCAGGCTGGATTGGGCCCTTAAACTGAGCAGATCCAGGCAATGGGTACCAACAGAATAAACTAAGAGGTGGTTATTGTTGCTGAGTTGTAAGCAGATATCATGATTTGGAAGAGCACTAGTGTTAACAGCTTAGTTATGCTATAAAAAACCATCAAAATTCCTTTACCTAAAATTCCTGCACACTGATATTGATCAGACTGGACTTTAGATCATGGCCCTATTTCCTCTGAGCATATATAAATTTATATAGAAGACCCTTGTCATGATTCACTGAGTGTTTATATCAAAGTGATTAGGTAAGTACCGGCTTTTCAGAAGAATCCAATGAAAAACAAGGCCAAATGCCAAATATTTAGGAAATAGGGGTATTTAGAAATGAGATTACAACATCAATGTCAGAAATATCTAGAGCTGGAAAAGAATCAGGTAAATTGCAACATCAATTCTATCCAGTAACCCTTCCTCTCCAAACTTACTTTGATGTTCCAGTCAAATATTTCAGACTGCAGATCAAACCCAGGTCTGGTTTTGGTGGAAGTGTTTTTACAAAGAATTTCAGGAGTTGAGGACTTGGGGTTTTGCATTGGGGCCAGTAATCAGGCTGTCAAAAGAATAACCATCACTGCTGCAGAGCAGGGGCTCCCTTTCCTAGCACTGCCAGAAAGATTGAATTAGTGCTTAAACTGCACCCAGCTGCAGATTCTTGGTGCCTGTGTGTGCTTTCAAGCACCCACATCAGTCAGTATAGCAAGTTCCTACACCTATGGCTCAGAAAAAATTGATTCGCACTGGAGAAAAAGTTAGACTGTGGCAGCTTTACAGCTTTTTCCAACTGGAAGAAGGAGTTGCTTTGCCAGGACAGTCTTGCTGCAAGTAGAGCTTTCTTCGCTGGGTACTACAAAAATAAAAGTACTAAAAATGCAGAACTTGGACATAAACCTTCAAAGAATAATACTGTCTCATGGGGCAGTCACTACCCCAAAACACACACATAGCCAGGGACATCATGTAGCTTTACCCTGATCTCCTCAAAGTGCACAGCTCAGGAGATGACCTTGATTCAACAGGTGGCTCTGTCTGTCTGAGCTTTGGTGCTTGGAATTGTTGCAGGGCATTGGAGAGCCATACTTGCACCAATTTTGCCATTAAATGGTAATACCCCATGATTGAATACCTCAAGGGCTGAGGGGACCTCAAGAAACTAGTACTTGGTTTCTGTGAGGGCTGCAAAACCCACCAGGAACATTTTATTTCCATGAGGTTTCTGTCACAGCAGAAGAGGCTAAACTGGCCAAAAATTAATAAATAAATTGATTGTTCAAGGTACTGGGATGGAATGGTAGAAATGAGGCCTGGAAAAAGCAGGTTTGGTCTGCTTGGAAGACAGGATACAGCCTTGGGGGGTTACCACAGTGCGATCAGGTTTAGTACTCCCAAAGTATACCAGCACTATCCTGCAGGGATTTCATCATCTCGAGATCCTACACTGCAGCGTGTGACAGCCCACTCATGGATTCTCTGCAGCACATCCCAGGCTCTGCTCTGGAAAACCAAGGACTTATATAGGAGAAGAAAGGAAAAAAAAAAAAAAGTCACTTCCTCAGTTCTCTCTGTTGCAGACAAATCATTTGCAGAGCTTCTCTCACAGAGGAGTTAACTCCCTCATGCAGTACATCTCCTGTCACTCACCCTGAAAAACAGGCAGCAGAAACAGAAGATAATGACTGTGAAAAGGCACAAAACACCAGGGTCAAGAAGGGGAGCAGGATTCATAGCCAAGGGCTCTGGTCATGCCATGGATTCACCATGGGGCCTTGAACAACACATTTGGCTCCTGTCCCTGGCTAAGGTCAGGTAGAACCCTTCATATAACCTGTGCCAGAAGCAAAACACTTAGATGAAAGTAAGGGAGAGGTGCTTTAAGACAAGCCAACACCATTTCCAAGCTATAGAGAACCTCAGATGAATTGAGATCTATCTCTGCACACACTTAATTATCTCAGTTGGTCCTAAGATAAACAGCATGAGGAATAAATAACTTTATGGCAACAGATAAAACAGGACAAGACAGTCAAACTGCTTCCCTCTCCAACCCTGCTAATTCTGTTTCAGGCTGCCTCTAACCACCAGTCCCTTCTGAAGGGGGTTTTGGGGGAGTGAAAGAATGTAGGTGGAAGAGGAGTTCTTCAGAGAGAAGAGTCACAGGCCTCATGGGATGGCTCTTGGAGATGGCTCATTAATCATGGACCACTTTAAATTCTTTCTGTCTCAACTCCTTTTTTTTTGGTAAAATATATTGATTGAACAAGCTTTTACAGCAATGCAGCAGGAAGAGAGCACATGCTGCAAACCACTGATGCAAAATATAATCCATTGGAAGCAAGGCAGACTTCTCTTCATGGGGAAGAAAAGCTGGCCTAGCCAAGGCCAGGTGAGATTGGAAGGGGTCACATCCTGGCTGTGGAATGGGAAAGCAGACAAGGACTTCATGCAGGCCAGGACTGAGTAGTGAAATCAGTCAGAGGTCAGGAAAAGCAGCACCCATGAGCAGGGTGAGGGTGGTGTTCCCAGGACAGCCTGTTTTACAGCTTCCAAGCACAGATCCAGTGCAGTTCTCTGCACAACTTCGCCTCCATTTCAGGCTCTTTTTCCTCTCTGCCCACAGCACAAGGGGCAGCCCTGCCTGTGAACTGCCAGGGAGAAGCAAGAGAAATAATCCAAGCACCTTCCCAGGCTGCTTGGTATGAGCAAGGAACTGTCTTCTTTCAGGATCAAACAGGGACTCCAGCTGTTCCCCAAGAATCAGGGACAAGCTCTGGCCATGTGAGTTTGTCAATGGCCTCATCTTTCTCCTCACGCAGGACCTCTCACTTCCTGTACTCTCTCTGGTCAGCAGCAAGGCAGAGCTTGAGGAGGTGGATTCAGCCCCTAAAAGCCAAAGCTGAGAGCAAGCACTGTGGGTCAAGGGAGAACAACATGTCCCCAGCACGGCTAAATGCTTGAAGATCAGGTGATGGGAACCTGCCAGGAAGGGGCTTCTGCTCCTTTCCCTCTCAGAGAGGAACAGTGAAACTGGGCAGAGCAGTGAAGTCCTGATTTGACTGCAGGAAGCTCCTGCTTAAAATAGCTGTTCTGTAGCTGCCACAAAGTATTTTCTTTATAAAATATTGGGTAGAAGTAGATAGTAGCAAAATCGAGGGGAGAAAGAAGAAACCTCACAAAATACTTAAAGGCTCTGATAAGTCTCCAGTCAGAAGGGCACTCTATGTTACTAAAATCAAGTTCAGTCTACCAATATTTTTGGTGTTCTGGTCCTTTAAATGGATAAATTGTAAAAATTTGTAATCATAGAGCAATGATTTAAGAGACAGAGTTACAGAGACTCTCCCGACCCAGTCAGGCATCTGTGTGGTCTAGAGCAGAAAACTTTGCGGGGAAAAGGCAGAGGTTTCTGGCCAGGCTGTGGGGCTCAGCAACACCCTCCCCAAGCTGAGGGGAGCACAGCACAGCTGTGGCTGTCGGGATGGCTTTGTTTCCTACCCTATGCTCAGAGTATGCACTGAGATGAGAGATGTTTATTAATATCATCCTATGAAACAAATCGTATGAACTTATTAAGACAAACTGGAGTCCACTCCTGACATGGTCTTTAATTCTGAAACCAATATTTATCTCTGTGTGACAGAAAAGGAAAGATTGGTGGACTGCAATAAAAGGGAAACAAAGGTTCAGGACAAATTCCATTTCCCTGCTGTAGACAAGTTACAGTCAAGATCCCAAGAGCCTGGCAACTATGCAAGGAAAAATGGAGAAAAGTGATAGACATAACACAGGAAATTCAGAGCATCCCATTCTGTTCTCAGCTACTCCAAAGGAGACGAAACAAACTGCTTTCCACATCCTGCTGTGTTACACTGTTGACAGAGCCCCTCTTATTTGCTCTAACAACAAGCCACTGTATCACCAATCCCTCCTAATCTGTCCATGCCCTCTCTCAGGATGGGCCACCTGGGAAGACTGACAGAAGTAAAAGCAGAAATGGACAAGATACATTTGCACCTTTTCCCTTGTGAACCCTGGTGCCTCAAGGAACAGCAAGAGTTTTGCCTTTTGGCTTCAGAAGCATGTGGGTTTAATACAGATAGCAGCTAAGTAAGCAGGGACACATTCACAATTATTAATGTTTTTTTTCAGTTTTTTGCAATGAGCTCCAGGACAGCTCCTGCACAGTGGCAGCAGCTGTTCTGGCAGTGGCAATGTCATTTAAGCCACACATTATAGCAGGCTGGTAGTGAGAGAACAGTACCAGTGGGAAGTCAGGCCTGGAGAGATGGGAAGCCTTTAGACTTGTGGCAGTCTCAGGCCAGGAACATCATCTCCCTCAGGATACATCTGAAGCCATTGAGTACAGGGCTGAAGGAAGTAGACAAGGGACATAAGCAAGAATGAGGTGAGAGTCTACTCAAACTCTGCCATAACTCCCCACACATCTGTATTTTTGCCTATCAGTGTGTCTGCAATTAGGACAGAAGCAAAGAACAGTCCTTTCCCATCATTTAAGGTCCTCTCTCCACTCAGCCTGGGTCCCAGGCCAGCTGTGGCCAGGTTTGCAGAGCCCAAGTGAACGGGTCAGTCACCACGGAGCAAAGGGAGGCTCATGCCTACAACTGACAGCCACAGTCCATAAGCAACTGACTCATGTGCTCCTGTTCCATAACTCAACCTGCCTGCTCCACGCCACGTGGAAAATCTGGGGATGACTGGGCAAAGCCTTCACACACCGAGTGACTCACGCACACACCGCCTGTGCTGCTCTGAATTTTCTCAAGCCCTCATATCCTGGGAAACTGGTGAAAAGGCTTGCTCCAAATGCTCAAGAGACAAGGTTGAAACATGTCAGTACAAACCTGGCCTACACAACGGATGCATTACATTCAACAGGAGTCTTTTCTCTGGCTTCAGCGGGCTGATTATCAGGCCAAAGTTTAGGAAAAAGGAGAGATCATCACCAGCTTCTTGAATTCATAGAGTTTAGATCTGCTTTGATCTAGCTATGCTCCCTGATGCTGAAAAGGACAGGACAGCAGCCATAAAACACATTTATGTTTTCAGGAAAGTGCATCATGTCACACTATGACAACTGTTGAGTGCTAAAAGGCCACTTAAGCAGTGTGGTAGTGGGTTAAATCATGTAACAAAACAAACCCTTCCTGGAGTTTGCTGGTGCTCTGCAGTCTTGGAAGCTGCCACCAGCACCTGAGGCAGGTGGGAAAGCACATCCATGTAACACAGCTGGTCACAGTACCCATGCCAAGGGCTATGTGTCCTTCCAGCTCCTGCTGTCCCCTGTGTGACTCAAGGCAGCCACATACTCTTCACCTCCCCAGTGGCACAGGGGCTGCACTCACAGGTCCTGCCTGTACTCCCCTCCCTGCTCTGGCCAACATGCCACCAGTGGCATGGGACAGACCTCAGTGCCAGCTCAGTGCCCTGCAGTGCAGCACTGAAAAGGAGCTGGAAGTAGCCAGACACACAAAAGCCTGACCTTTCCCTCTTATTTGATTGCCACTTTTTTCCAGGAACTTGTTAAAATTGCAAATAAAAGTTTCATTCAAGTAGATTTTTGTGCCAAAATGAGAGATAGGGGGGGCAAAAAATTATAAAAGCCCCTCTTCATAAAAAAAAAAAAAAGGAAACATATGTCCAAGACTTTAAACTTGTTTTCACAACTACTTAAAGAACAGGAAATTCATTAAATCTGATCCTTTCACACAAAGGTCTCAATTTCAACAAAATTTTCTAATGAAAACACTTTTGTGGACATATTTGTGGCCAACTTGCATTTTATTCTATTCCTAGGACATGCACCTTAAGGGTCTGGAAACAAGATCATAATTGTAAAGGGAACAGGCAAATTTTTCACTTCAGTGTGCAACAGTTTTGCTTAAGGACCTTTCACTCAACAATTGGAAATGCTCTATTTCACATTTGATTTCTGGTGGCAAAGATATCCAAAACTTCATGGAGAAAAAAACCTTGGCTATACCTCTGCCTCCCCAGCTTCCAAACAGAGTTTAGGCATGATTTCACCATTTCACCACTCAAACAAACCCTAGTCCTGTCAATATCCACTCTCTGGAGTTATTAACCATTCCCTGTTGCTATGGGCCTTCTTTGCAAGTGAGACTGGTTAACCAACAGCTGCAAGTCTTTCCTCTTCAACACCCTCCCAACTTCTTTGTCCTCACCAGCATCAGGGAGCCAGCACATACACAGACATCATGATCAAATTTATGTCAGGCAAGAAGGACAAAGTCACAGACATGAGAAGATGGGATTATCTGCTTGGCTGCTTCTTGCTCCGTAGAAGTTACAAGGTCCGGGAGAGCAAAATTTCCACTGAACTTGCATTTTCTGTGATGTAACCCTCTTAAATGATTTAGAGGGAAATAAAACCCAGAACTGCAGACCTGCTGCTGACAAAATGCCCTGTAAACCATGCCACTTGTTACTAGGCCTGTCACAGTCCGCTAATATATGGAGAACTGGAGGCTTTTGTTCAGCAAATAGATTAAGCACGTGCCTATTTCAACAGGGGTAATGCCCCTCAGGGAAGCTCTGAGACCCAGTTCTTGCTTTGCATGGTCACCTGCCCAGGAACTTCACCTTCTCTGCATTCCAGGTATTTCAGAAACAGAACAGAATGCTTCTCTCTCAAGAGGCACCAGCAAAAAATAGGGCAAGGCAAGCACCCAGTCAAGGAGCCAAGATGCAGCTCAAGAGGCTCAAGGGAAATTGAGCTGCTCCACCTCTTCCCTCCTGGCTGCATCTGCCACACCTGGCCCAGGGCTGTGTCCAAGCAGGAGCTGTAGACAAGTCACACTCCTGCTGTTAACAGCTCAGTAGGATGGAAAGAGCTCAAAATAATCAGTCTGCACTCATGTGCAAGTTATTCCTGGGTACCAGATTCCTGTTGCTTCAATTCTCCACTTCCACATTGCATCCCTAGGCTCAGAACTCGGTGAAGCTCAGTTCCACTCAGGATGCACAACCTGGAGTGCATCTCTACTGGATGCAGAGAGCTTGGCCATTGCTGAGTTTTCCAGGTCAGGGATGGAGAACGAGCTTTCTGACCCACCTCTCACTGGAAACACTGACACTCCCAGGTTTTCTTTTCATATTTCCTCCCTTTGCTCTCTGCTTCAGGGCAGCAGGACCCTGAAACCTTGCCCCAGAGGCAAGCAGTACTTTGTGTCATCCTTGTTCTTCCTTTCCTCATGTCCTGTTAGATCTAACTGGAAAAAAAGGGGTTGGGGACCTCCTTTTCTAAGGATGAGGCAAAGCACTCAACTGAAATGGCAGAGTTTAGCTTTACAGGCCTCTTGAGGAGACCAGAGGGAAAAGTATTCTCATTCAACTAAACTGGAGTGATAATCAAGGGGACCTCCAGTTTCCCTTTAATGGGACACAGCCCTGTGAACTCAGTGATGGTACCATACAGCTCAAAAAGGCTTCTTCAAATGCTGAAAAAATTATTCTTGCATTCACTGAAAAATTCCAAAAGTCCAGAAATCCCGATACAAAATGAAAATTAAAATATGGTGAAAAAATCATTCATATTCTTCTCCTTCAGGTGTTTTTTCTGAATCTTAGAGAGGATAAAACACTAGGAAAAAAACTGAAATGTATCCACACAGTTACTAATCCATGGATTTCTCAGCTGCTCAATCTAAAACTTGCACAGTGCACTTTCTAGGAAAAACATCTGAACTTAAAGCAACAAGAGCTTAACACAATCCAAAGTGCAAACTGCATGCAAGATCCATTTGTAAAACTAATCTAACCTAGAAATTTTTGCCAGAGCTGTAATTGTCATGAAGTTGTGAAGACACGTTTGCTTTAAATACATTAGCAGGCAAAAGGCACAGGAACACATTCTGCAATGGGGAAGGAAGGGGATCGTTTGCCCACGTAGTAATCATAATATAATAAATTGTAGTAGTAGTAGTAATTGTAACAATAAATATTCTCAAGGCAAAAATAATTTTATTTTCCTACTGGAAAGCGAGGAGTTGCTCCAGCACAGTGTGACTGAGCTGACCAAGAAGCCAGATCTGCTCTGAGTGAGTCCCACAGAGCAGGCTCTCAGAAAAACAGGAAGCTTCCACATTTGAACTTTTGGACACCCTCCTGTCTTTAGCAGTAGGGATACACCAGCAAACACACAGGCCACGATGTCATTCCTCCAGAGCTGGTCCCCTGGGTCCCCGCAGTATTTATCCCAGCAGACAGCCCTTATCCCTGACCACAGAAGTCCTTCCAATAGCTCAAAAAACACAGATCTTCCAAGCACCTTGGTCCTGCCTCAGGTGTAGGCTGAGCATGGCAGGGTGGTGACTGTGCTTTGGGAAGAGCGTGGTAACATCAGGCTGGCACTGACCCAGCTGCCAAGTCACCAGGACAGCTCCCTGCCAGTGCCAGCCCCCAAGGACTCATTTCCCCACCAACTATTTCTGCAATGCTTGGGCTCCTTGCTGTTTACACCTTAAGCCCCAGCCATTTCTGTTAATCCAGAGAAGGAGTGGAAGACTCCTTCAAATATCATGTTCATCAGCACAGGCTTGGCAACAGCTTCTCTTTGACCCTCTGCCTGGCACAAGCCCCCTCTTATCTGTGGTGCCCTGGCAAACAGGGCTCTGCTGGCTCTCCCAGGCTGGCCTTTGCCTCCATCACCTACCTCTGTTTATGTTACTTTCCCAACACACTTGCAAATATGATAAAGGTTAATCTGGTACAAAAGGTAAACAGGGTTACACAAAGCTGGATTTAGCAATTTAGTTTTATTGGCCACTAAGGCAGGCAGTTCTTCGATGCAGGTAATGAGGAGATAGTCAAGCCAGATAAAGGATCCGTGCAATATAAACATCCTCCCAAAAGCCTGCTCCCTGCTTGCATAAGTGCTGTAATCATGAAAGCAATTCTTAATGGAGCCACTTGGCAGAGGCCCTGGCACAGCAAGCTGTGAGCCTCTCCCCAGCTCATGGACCAGCTCCAAGAGCCTGTCACCACAGCCCACAGCAGGCAGGAGGAGGGGCAGGAGGGGGCCGAGACAAAGCTGGCTCCAGTCTGCCACCAGTGGCACTGGGGCAGGGCCAGGTCTCCTCTAACATGTCACCTGTGTGGTTTGGAGCAGGCCAGCAATGGCCCTGTGCTCAGCTCTGTGTCTGTAAATCCAAATGGATGATTTCCCCCTTGTGCCTCATCTTTCATAGATAAACCCTTACAATGAATGCTGTTCCTTACCTACAGATAAGGGCTTCTGGCTGGAAGTGTTATTGTCACTAAGAAACCTGCAGTATTATTTCTGTGAATAGGTGACTAATTTTTCCTGACCTTTCAATATCTGTCCTTTACCTTAGAGAAGGAAAACCAAAACAAAACAAGATCTGTGTTTCTTGGCATGCTGCTCTCTTTCACCTCTCTGTACCAAAACCCATAACAACCCACAAAGCTGAACAGGAAACCTTTTGCACCTCATGTCTTGTGCTGCTTGGCTTTGTTTTGTCCTTGGCTATCAAATTTAGGATGTCCCCCAAGGAGCACAGAAGTGCCAGACCTGCCTTTTCTCTCAACAGAGATCACCAGTGCCTCATACTTTCCTCCTGCACAGCTTCCCAAGAGGTGATGGCTTGGGCACTGCTTGGTGGGACACCACCCTCAGTGGGCTCACTCTGCTGCTCAGCTCTGCCTTGCTGGCAGTGCCACAACAAACACACTGCAGGCAGGGGGAAGATTCAGGAGAGTCTCTGTCCCAACTTCTTCCATGCAAAGTGAAAAAGAAAGTGAAGCTTACTTCACCCCAAAAGTCCCAAACTGCAGGACAGCTTTAACAGTCACTTGCTCTCCATGACATGGTTTTCTCACCCAAGAAAAAGGGGTCTCATGCCCACAACAAACGGGGCACATTTGCCAGCTGCAGCACTGAATCAGAACCTAGGCATCCACTCAGATATCCATTATGCTCATTTCCAGTGCCATACATTAAAAATTTCTCCTTGCCTGAACTCATTTAGATTTCAGCACACAGCCTCATCAGACTGACAAAGGAATTTTCCCTATCCTATGCACTCTAAATAACAGTTGACCAGTTATCACATTAGGAAGAACTACTGGGAAGCATTAGTCTAGAACCAGCTAGCGAGTTTTGCTCTAACAGACTAGATAGACTCAAAGGTTTAGCCTAATAGACTAGAACTCATTTTCTAGTCTACAGCTTGCTGCTGGTAAACTTCAGCTGGATGACTGCCCTTTGTATGCCTTTTCTGCCCTCTTTGAAACTCAGATGTACTCCTGCAAAGTGCTTCAGCACCTATGAACAGAAAGTGCTGCATAACAGTTCAGGGTTATTATGCAGAGCAGGACCCAGAATGGTCTACATAACTGACCATTCACCAGCTGTACCAGAGAGGCCAGTAGAGATATATTGGCCAACTAGGAATTATCTCCAGCTGGCAGGCAGAATGCATTTAGGCTGACAGTGCTTCTGGACTTTAAGGGTTTTTTCAATAGTCAGGTTAACACTGACCTTTTGCAGAAGTATAAAACATACCTGTAAGGATTATGGGCCTTTTCTGAAGCTTGATCTCAAGCCTCCTGAAGGTAATACACCTGTTTGCATCAACATTAATAAACTACCCAGCAAGAATAGCTGAATCCAGTAGCCCCACCGGCACAATAAAGACAACTATCTGCCAATATAGGACTGGGACCGTAGGAAGGCTGCAATTTTATTTTCCATTTCTGCCAAAAAAAACTCACTATCTCCATTAGCATCCGTGTCCAAGCTAGGACACCGGGAAGGCAGTTGTTTCAATTTACATACTGCCAGGATTTATTAGATGAGGTGATCACACAGGTATCCTCATGGCACAAAACCTTACTCAAATGTCCTTGTTTTTCTCATTCCCTGTTTTGCAACCCACCTTCAAATGACCCCATGTCACAGGCTGTGAACAAGCAGTTCTTTCTTCACTGAAGATAAGAGAAAGGCTGCCAGCACCTTGGGCTTTGGTTTGGGTCTTCTTTGTTTTTTTTATTTTGAAACCACTCATTTGGCTTCAGTATCTTGATACAGGCTAAAGTGGAGTTACTAAAGACAGGTAATTTCGGTTTGGGGTTTTGAAAGAAATCCGTGATTCTCCTATACTTAATCAGCATCTTAAAATATAGCTTTCTTTCCTATTCCTTATACCTGGAAATTCTCTGATGACCTATAAGCTTGCCTTACCCAAATTTCAACTTCAAGTCTTATTACTTACCACCTTTGACTACAGAAAACATAACCCTGGCTGAAGTAACATTCATTTTACAGTTTCAGGACCAGAGATGGTTTAAACTGATTAAACTCCATAGGCATTTAGGAAGCAATGTTAGTATTTTGGGGTTTTGTAAAATCAAATTATCTGTTTCTCTAGATAGTATAAAATAATACTTGACATAAGAAAAACCTTATCATGCGTTACTTAACCAAGTGAGCAACACGGGCATTCTTGTGAGAGATCAAATAACAAGTGTTCTTCTGCTGATAATAAAGGCTAACTTAAGCCACCACAACTAATTCAGAGTGCAGGCTTGACACTTGTTTATCTGGACAAACAATTATGAAATGTTCTTTTGTCCCTGGGAGTACTGCGTAGGCAAGTGTCATTACTTTGTGGGTTACTTTAAAGGGCCACTGCTTAGGTACCTATTCACTGCTCAGGAAACAAGAGATGCCTTGAGCAGACTGACCAAGCTCGAGGACACTTTATTCCTTCTGTCACCCTTGACGGGACCGACTCCAATCTCATCCAGTTGTAGGTTTGGGGTGTGATTTCCCGGGAGTAGCAACTAAATAATGCTTTCCCGAGGCATCTTGTGGCAACTTGTGATCAGGCACACAGAAACCCTGGTTGGATTTTAAAAACAAACTTGGAAGTCTAAACAATTTAAACACTTTGGTAATTTTTATGTGTATTGCTGAACTGGGACTTTACAACAATCTGTAGATTTTGTCATTTAGAATTTATTGGTAACAATAGACCACCATGTAACATTCTAGACCAGCTGGACACAGATGCAATGGTCCTCTCATCTTGCCTGGTGCAGATGACTGCATCCCCTTTTCTGGGAAGGGGAAAACCTGCTTGCATGACCCCTACTCCATGTATCAAACTGAACTGTGTGACTGCAGTCATGGAGCCAAGGGCAAAGGCTCCCAGGCAGCAAAACCCCAACACATTTTCCGCTGTTTCAGGCTGAAGGTGCCCTATATGTACAATTGCATAGCCCAGGGTGGTTCAGCTCTGGTCACAATCTCTGCTGAGCTTCTCAGAAGGAACAAGTTCCCAGGGTAATGCCTTAACAGAGGCAAGGAAAGAAAAATCCAAAACCAGCACAAAATGGCCTCTTATCAGTTTTTCTGGGAAGCCAGAGCAGAGAAGCCACGTTGTTATAGCCTTCATGATGTGGTTGTAGTAATGCCATTACTTATACCCACATCTCCTTCAGTGCCCTCCCATCGAGATCTCTCTTGCAGTCACTGATAAGGAGGCATTTGAAATTTATTTTATAAATGAGAAATTGTATAGTTAAGTCAACAGAGCTGATCAAATACAGTGGTGACTTACAAAACCCCTGCAATACTTGCACATGGAAAAACCTTATCTGACTGCTCCTGTGCTGCTAACTCATATCCTTGCTCCCCAACAAAACACTGCTGGCTGACATTGTGCATTTCACCTTTTTCTAACACAAAAGGAGAAGAGAGACCTGCTAATGAGGAGATCCAAGAGCACAGGCTTTGCCAGAAAAGAAAGCTGAATAAAGCTCTCAGAGAAGCACTAGGACAACAAAGTACCACAGATGGCTTCAACCACAACCTCTAAAACTGCTAATTGCCAGCAGATGACAAGGATACCAAGGGCTTACCAAGGATTCCAAAAACAATTTGACAAATTCACAAGGAAGCCTACTGGAAGCTATTAAGCACAGGACACACCTCCACTGGAGAGCACATCCCAGAAGGAAGTATCACCAATACTCATTCTTTATGCTCTGTGGCCACTGTCAAGGGCCAGTACCCAGCCAATGTATCTGTGCCAGGTTAATACACCCACAAACAAATTTCTTGCTACTATCAACCAGGCATTAAATGTATTTTTTAATGTTTATGCCAGATCATAGCAACTGAGAAATCAACTTTATACCTTTTTACCTTTTTGTGTGTGTCTGTTTTGCATGGTGGGAAAAATTAACCACACAAGGTCAAGTTAAGCCAAGTTTAAGGGCACCTCCATATCAAACCAAAATATCTATGGAGATACTTCTCCCAAGGCAGGCAATTTATTGTAGCAGTGCTTATCATTAGCAAAGTGGAAGGTGATGAAGAAATGCCCTTCACTTTAGATACACATCTCACCATAAATAGACTGCCTAATTAAACCACTTGTTTTTAAAGTGGAACTAGAAAGATTTGGCTTGTTCATAAAAACAAACCTGTCACAATTAAAGTTCTGAGACTCAGTTTTGTCAGGACAACCTGCCAGCTTTTCCCACCAAGCTCAGCCCCTTTTACAGCAGGTGGCCACAGCAGTGGCTACTTTAGCACTGCTGGTGGTTGCAACCACCACTGAGACCTCACCCAGGGCCAGTGGACTTAGCCAGGCAATATCCCTCTCTTTATTGCTGAACAGTGCAGCTGCATAATCATGGTGATCCATTAAAATAATAAACTCCACATCATAAAAATGTTAAGCACTCACTCTAAGCTGGTAGAAGTACAATAGCTTCTTTCCCTGTTAAATGACATCCTGATAAAGATTTATGTCACGTACAACATTTTCAGGAGCGCAACACTATTCAAGGTGACTGTCCTGCAGGTTTTTGATCACCATAATCTTATTTTTGAGCAGGCACTGCTGGTACAGATTGAGAAACAAGCAATAAGGCCTTATCACATAAATTAGCTCTCTTCAAGGCAGCGCTACTGTTGATAAGATGTCTTATGATAGCGTGTCATGCAGAGGGACGAGAAAAGCAAGTGACTACGTGGAACCCTGAGTGTGAGAGGGAGCAGGGCCCAGCTCCAAAAGCTGCCATGCATCTGTGAACTGCTGGAAAAGGCTCCACCTGGGGAAACCAGATAGCTCACATGAGCCCCTGGGACATGAAAGCTCCATCCAGACTGGCAATTTCATCTTTTCAGCTGAGGATATCTCCCAGCAGGGAGATGAAATAGGCATCATGAGGAAGAACAGAGGGCAAAACCAACACAATTGGAGATAAAGCCTCTAATCACAACAGGAACACCCACACAAGCCAAAACCATACAGCTGTACTGCTATACCAAGTTTTCTTTGCTGATCTTTCATATCTACAGCTCAGTCCTTTCTGCTGAGCCCATGAAGTCAAAGTTCAGCTTCACATTTCCCTCCAGTGGCTGCTTTCTGATGGCTGAGGCTCATTAGGCAAAAGAGCATGTGGCAGCTACACTGCTGCTGCACATCTGGCTGGGCCCCAAAATTGCAAGGTAGAGGCACCAAGAAACTGACAGGACCTCACAGGGAAAACCAAAATATCTTGTACTTGAGTGCAGACTGATGTCTTCTCTTGATAGGGAGAACTGAAGATTAACAGAAATATGCTGATGATGCACAGAAATAGCCTTGTCATCACACCCACCTTCATGAATCTCCTTTCATACCAGGGAGCCAGAGACCACATTTTGGGGTTTTTGGTAGCCCAGGCCACCGATGGAAACCCAAGAGGCCAGGCCATGATGGGCACACACGCTCAGCCCCACTGCCCACATGGCTGGTGGCCTGTGATGCAGTGGCAGGGAGGGTGCTTGTGCTTCCCTGAACTGAAGCCTGTGGTCACTCTCCCTTCTCTCCTCCTTCTAAGCTTTATCTCATCTCCCTGCCCTGAGTTCCTGGCAGTGCCATGCTATGAACAGGATGAGCCATATCTTTTGCAACAGGACTGGCTCACCCTCCTCTCAGGGTCATTGGTCCCTTCACTCATCATATTATCGACATGACACACATTTTTTTCCCCTTCCTGCTGTTTATTGCTGGGAATTGGTTTGATCAGGACCAGTGAATCATGAATCTAGCAATAAAAAAAAAAAAAGTCACGAAGTCAAGAGGCTCAAATCTCACGGCACTTGTAGCTTTCCTGTGTGAAGGGAGACGTGAGTTTTAACCTCCCCTTGAAATGAAATTGCTGCTAACAGCCCTTGATGGAGGGCAGTGGGATCAGCAAAATACACCTGGAAGTCCAAGGTGCAGAGGTCTACAGCACTGCAACTTATCCTAGCTAATAATGTCGTAAGCAAGCTGCTAGAGGTGGAAACAGGAGGAATGGCCATTTTTTACCTACATTTCGAAACTGAATCAATATTTGATCCTTCACCTCTGCTCAAAAGACTAGGTGCAACATTCAGAAAGGATACACACTACACAACACGGAGGGGGAAAAAACCCAAATCACAAACAAAACAAGAAACCCACAAGAGCACCAAGCAAAGCAGTAGTAAATGTGGTAACAAACCCACCCCCCTCCTGCATCTCAGCCCAACAAAACTTTTGGTGTGACTGGTCACCACTGAGATCTTTTTTAACTTCTGAGTGTTTTTACAGTTTCTGTTTACCTGAGACCACAGCTGGCTGCTGTGCCACACTAAAAGCCATCCCTGCAACACGCCTGAGAGGCTTTGCCTTTGGTATGATATAGCTGACATTAGATTTACTGCAGCTGCAGCAGTACAGAGTATAAATCTGCTTCTTGGCGGCTGCAGATTCTGCCCAGATCCCCTTGGATGGCAGAAAGTCTTACACTGGCCTGACAATTCATTTCAGCAGCCATTTCTCCAGGGCATGGCATTAATATATCTCCATTGTTAGTCAAATACCACACAGGCCAGGAAAGATCCTCTCTCATAAAATCACAAGCCCAAGTCAAAGATCAGAAAGGCTTTTGTGCCCATAGAAACTGCACTTTTGGGTTGTCTAATTCACCCCAAAAGACTTTAAAAACGTCAAAGGGCTAAGAGTAGAAAGCTCAGAAGAAGAGACTGCATTCTGTAACCTGTGCTCTTGGCCACCTCCAAGCACAACGCTTTTAAGAAAGCAAAAGCAAACAGCAGAGCAATGGATTCATTGCTGTTATTAACACTGAATGGAACTTTGCTTCCTGAACAGTTTGACAGGCAAATCCATGGCAAAGTGTGGCTGCTGGCCAGCCCCTGTGGGGAGCACTGGGAAGCAGAACTTTCCCAACCCCTGTAGATATCATCTGCAGCCTGAGGCATCCAGTTTGACTACCCTTATCTGAACGTGCATGCTGTTTGTGTCCAGAGTTGCTTGGATGCAGAAATCACATTTATGACTTCCCATAATACTGGATTCCACTAAGCTTGAGGCTCTGAAGAGGCATTTCAGACACTTGTTCCAAGCTCCTTAGCAATGTGAAGAAACATTTGTCAGCCTAAATCTCAACACATTGACTTGATGTGAGCCCTTTTCTGTGCAAATCTTTTTTGAATGAGACCACTTCTGATTTTCAGTCTTCCACTAGGACTATGAACTTTTTCTTGGAGCTGTAGCTGATGGAGCCCTGTTGTTACATAAAAGTAACAGCTATCACCTCTGCACAGAAGGTCACTTCAGAAACAGACCCTGAAGTCTCAAACACCAGAATGGAAATGGAAATTTCTATTCGTTTATTCAAACTATTGTTTTCACAAATGATATTCTAAGGGTGGAAAAGTGCTGACCTACGGTTTGCCAGATGCCTGAATCAGGCAGCATGTGAAAAGTCCATAGAAGAGGGAAAAGGCTAAAATCTCGAACTCCAGCAGCCAACAGGATGAGGTCTGACACCACAAAGATGACCAGAAAGAGGATCTCAAGTCCAAATTCAAATGGAATCTAATGGGAATTCAGGTTTCTTTAATTCAGGGGTAGACATCTAGGAAAATGTACAGCAGTTAACATCTCAAGCACCACAGCAAATGAGCTATCTATATCTCATAACATAGAGAAAAACAAACACTTGAAAAGCAAGAGATAGAGGTTAGCGAGAACAGAATCAGACTTCTCAAGCATTGCTTTTACCAGACAGACACTGCACAAAACACAGAGATTGTAAATCCATTTCCTGTGGGTTGTCTCAGGTTAGACAACACACCAGCATGGCTGTGGATTAAAAGAAAAACAAAGCCTCCAAGTCTGTCCACATCACCTCCCACATTTCTCCATTTCCGGGACTGTCACAGGCCAGAAAGCAGAGAACTCTTGCTAGACCCACTACTTTTAGCACAGTGTTTTTATAACCCTCTTCTTGAAAACAGTTGATTAAATATTGCTGTCATAAATTCAGCCTAGTAACAGCTGGGACAGATTTACAGGGGATGTGTTTTTTTTATGACTATCTATTATTCATGGTGTGTTAGCCCTTACAATGTGTTTAGCCAAGGAAAAAAAAAAGATAAGATATCCTCTGGTTGATTATTGACAGATTCTTGGCAGCTTGTGTCCCCAGGACTGCCTGGCCACAAATAAAATTAATCCAGCCTCTAGAACCACTGATTCGATAACCTGGCTATGTCAGACTGGAAAATGATATGGACTGAAGAGGACAGGGGCAATCACTTGAAACAAACACTGTATTTTTGTCTCTTAAATCTCAGGCACAAGATTGTCAGAGGGGCTAAGCTGTCAGCCCCAGGAGCATGCAGTAAATGCTGCCCCAGAAAGAGCCTGACCTGATTCCTTCCTCCTCAGGAAAGCAATGTCTGCTCTGAAGGTACCAGTGTCGTGTGCAGGAGGATTTCAGGTGACAAGTGGGTATCCCAGGAGCTGTGTCAGCTGTCAGTCAGCTATAAACATCCTTGTAGGACAGGGACAAGGAGCCAATCTCTCCTCAACCCAGAGAACACCACTGCCAACATACACTGATCTGGCTGCCCTGTCAGCTACATGGGCATGTTCACCTGAGCCATGGACAGTAGACATCAGTGCCTGGCTGGTGTGATTTACACCATTCCAGACTTCAGGAGACACAGATATCAACTGCAAAGCCACTACAGAGAACAAATGTCAAGACTCAGCTGGAGGCTGTTCAATATTTTGGTGTCCCCAGAAACATCAGAAGACCCCAAGACACAACACTGAATTGTTCAGCAGCTGAAACCTTTCTTCCCAAGTGTTGTCTTGTGAGCTTCCCTAGTTTTGAACAGGAACAGCTTCCAAGGAACAGGGGAAACAGCCAGTGGCATTCCTGACACTAGCTTACCTGGCCAGTACCATCCTATAAAAAGAGGTGACATGGATGAGTTACATCCCCACTTCATTTACACACACAGAGTTGCCATCAAAGAACCATCCATAGGTTTTCACCTTGCCTCTATCCTACAGAGTTCAGATGTTGCTCAGGAATGACACCCCTGCTGCACTTTAAGCATCTGCAAGGCCTGATCCTAAAAGCACTGCATGCAGGGACTATAACTTTCAGAGGCTGAATTTCCCAAAAGAGGAAAGCTTGGGAAGAAATCTGCAGAAATGTGGTGTGTTAAGCAGAGGCACCAACACCCACAGAAGACTGCCCTCAACCACCTTGAATGCGCTGCAAATCCTCTCCCAGGACAGGTTCACCCCCCACTCTCACAAGGAACAAAAACCCTGCTGAGCACATCCCAGTGTGGTCCTCTCACTGGAATCTGACTGCCCAGGTTCTTTGCACACTTGCATCTCCCCTCAGTTTGGTTTGCTGCAGTTCCCTCCAAACCACCACTGCTCATGTGGGTGTATAAGCACCAGGATAAGCTTTACAGAATTAATTTCTTTAAAATGAGGCATTTGTATTCTGCTCTGAGCTGAGGATCTCTGCCAGCAACACAAGCAACAGATTTTTTTCGGTCAGCTGGGCAGGCTCCTTCTGCTGGGAATTACAAGAGCTGATTTAAAGCTGGGTTTATTTCAATCTTGGTCAAGTCACTTCATCCCTCCAGAGCTTTTCTTTTCAGACTCACTTGTCTGCTGTTGACTACTAGATAAAGATGAACCTAGGCCAATTAAATAGCAGCTCTTTTAATTAGCTTTTTCTTCTCAGCAATCATGGGAAATATTGTTTGCTTGCACAGCAGATATAACAACATCCAAGGTGAATGAGTTTTATTATTGATCTTGCACAGTTCATCGTGCTCACAATTCCCTCACTCAGAAATGGCAAGACAATCAGAGACTGGAGGCAGCTTCTCAGCAGAGCCTCCCTTCTGGTTATAACCTGAAGTGTTGTTTTAACTCACTCATCATTTGTTTGCTCTGCCTGTTGGCTAAGTACCTTACCCCACCCCTCCATATGACTTCTTCCTTTGGCTGACTCCATGCATGACTTGACTTCTAAACTGCAAGAAGTCACCTGACACACAGGTCAGTCAAACATTAACTCTGCAAGCACCCTGGTGTCACCAGGACACCAGCTGCTCATACATCCTGGCTCATGAATCACCAAGGTAGGTCATCCCACCCAGTAACTCAGGTCCTGCCCTGCTTACTGCTCTCACTGCTCCATTAGCAGGAGCCATGTGCCTTTGGGAGAAGGAAAAGAGAAACTATCAGCTGCCTGCTCATCACTCCAGTGAACACGTTCTAAGCAGCCTCCTGCCACTGGTAGAGAAACCAGGAATCCCCTCTCCCTAAATATTTAACAACGACCCTGAAAGTCCAGATTGGTTTCTGTTTGTATGACTTTACCAGGCATTAGTGACCAAAGCCTTAATTTAAACAACAAATACCTATTGTCATCGTGGGGGCTGTGTGGCCTCCAGAGATACCCGCAGGATGCCCTGACCTCTGAGCAGCGCTTGAGCTCAGAGGACAGGGATCTGCACCTGCCCATGCCTGCCTGGGACAGCCAAACACACGGGCGAAAAGCTGGAGTCAGGGCAGCCCCAGAAAGCACAGCCCGACAGCCAGATGTGGGCAGAAGAGCTGCGACCATCAACGAGCTGGTTATATGAAATAAAGCCCAGATTGTGCATGGGAGGGAGAGACTCCTCGTCCTCATTCCTGCTAAAATCTTCTGAAGGTGCTAATTGCTCTCTCTAGGAAACCACATTCCCCAAACTCCAGTTATTTCAAGACACGTGAGGTTCAGCTCTGTTTTATCTCCGCTTGCGATACCAGGTGGGTGAAACTGCAGCAGGGAGAGGATAAAACCAGAGAAGGTCTTGTGTTGTGTGACGGAGGCAGTGACGCATATCAAACAGCAAACTTCAAAGGCTCTTATCCAGCTCAGAGCTGGGCGATGATGTGTCTCCTCAGAGAGAGCCGATAGCCTTGAGAGACAAAGGGCCCCCTGAGAGCCAGGAACGCGCTGCGCCTCCCCGCCTGCCTTCATTAAAGCTTTGGGCCAGTTCCCAAAGAGCCAAGTCTCGGCTGAGGCTGCAGCCAGAGGGGTGGGTAAGTGCACAGAAAAGCTGCCTCTGCAAACCCCTTGCTGCCACTCCCCCTTCCCGGGCCTGCCTGTTGCACTAGCACATTAACCTTTTGTGCTTCCCACCCTTGGTTTCTTCTTCCCAGATCTGTTTTCCACCATCACCACAACCCCCGGATACAGAGGCTGCACCAAAGCATGGCAGCTTCATTTGGGGCTTTGGACAACCATTCAGAAAGCACCACTGTGCCAGTCTCAGCCTTGGTTTCATCCAGGATATGCAAACCCAACGAGCACAGCTTGGAGAGAAGGCACAGGTGGCCCCAGGGCAGAGCCAGCTTCAGGCAGAGACCTGTGAAATAATCACACAAGAGTCACGCTGCAAATTCAGACAGGAAGGAGGGAGATGTATCAGATCCCACCGGAGCCCTGGGGAGGACTTGGACACGCAGGCTGCTCTTACTCATCCTGTAATTCATCTGAGAATTTCCTTTGCTTCCCATTGCACAATTATCACTGCCACATCTTCAAGTATCTTAACCTGTGTCTCAGAAAACCTTCCATTTTGTAATCACCAGGATTTAAAAATAATTTATCCATTTGTCTTTATCAATATCATGACCAAGGAGGTTTTAAAACTGTGATTTGGCCTGGAATGGGAACAGGATAGCAAAGAGTCAATACAGAAAAGATGAGAAAATAAACAACCACCTGTATCTTGCCCAGTTTTTCCATGGGAAAACTACCATTTTGTATTGCTGGATCCTTTGCAGCCCAGGGTAGAAAGGACACACATCAAAAAAATTCTGGGTGTCAAGTTTTGACCTTAAACTTGCATCAGCATGGGTAGATTACAAAAGAGGCCGCTATGACATCTGCCCAGGTCACCCTTGCTAATCGCCCTCTCACCAGGGAGCACTTCTCCCTCAGGCACACACAGAGGTGTGCGAGAGACCCAGCACTGCTGGCAGACAAACAGAGGCACAACGTTTGGGCTCTGGCAAAGCCTCATGCAGATGTGGTGCATTCCCAACGCAGCCCACAACCCTGACACCCAGTGGCATCACACTTCAGCAGCTTCAGGCTCTGCTCTCTTCTGTGTCTGGAGACTTTCCTTCCTTTGGAGGCAGCAGCTTGGTGAAAACTTGAGTGGCTTAAACTAAATCTTGTGTCAGAGACTGAGAATGTTCTGATGTCTCACAGGACCATGTTGCTTGTGACCTCTGCTTTCCTACCTGAGCTAGAGCTGCCAACAGACTCAGAGTGGTTCCCCATTCAGGGGATTTAAATGGAAAAGGGTTAGATATAGGAAGAAATTCTTCTCCTTGAGGGTAGTGAAGGACTGGCCCAGGCTATCCAGAGAAGCTGTGGATGCCCCATCCCTGGAAGTGTTCAAGGCCAGGCTGGATGGAGTTCTGAGCAACCTGCGATAGTGGAAGGTGTCCCTGCCCATACCAGGGGGTTGGAACGAGATGGTCTTCAAGGTCCCTTCCAACCCAAACCATTCTTTGATTCTGTGATCTCCAAGCACAGCTACAGGAGGTGGCTTTCTCCTCTTCCTGCATTTTGGAAACAGTATTTCAAAGAAAGCTGCTTAAAGCAGCCAAACCAGCAAGCTCCCCTCATTAAAAAGGAACTGCAGCTCTACCACATACAGCTGCCATACCCCTGGCAAGCACTGCCTGCAGCCAGTGCCAGCACTAAGCTCCTGGTAATTAACATTAATAGACAGGTCACACTTCTGATGCATTTTACAACAGGCAGAGAAGGACAACTGTCCAAAGTCCAGGTGCTTTGGGACTTACAAGGAGTCACCCTAGAAAGCCAGGTTACTCTGGATGTGAGTTTTACATGAAAAGGAGACCAGCTATTCTCTAAGGGGTTATCTCTGAGCTCTTTCCATTAATTGCTTCATTAGAGTCTTGCAGAGAGAGTTCTGGGCACACGGGCAGTAAAACCTAAGAAATGCACCCTGCTGGAATTGCTGGCCAGAATCTGCTCACTTTGCATTTGCTTCCAAACTTGAAGCTGTGCCCTAAAGAAACCACAAAGCAATCATTCTTCAAAGAGAACCCCAACAGGAGGACAGGATTGGTTTGGCTTTCCTTGTTGCTTTCCAGAGCCCCAGAAAAGAGAGGATATTATTTGTCAATGGAAATCTTATATGCAGAGTTACATCTGCAGAAAATAATAAAGAGAGCATTGACGATAGAAAATCCAAGAAATAGCTCCGAGAGCCGTGTGTTCATGGAAAAACTACTATATTTTTTTGGACTTGAAACACGTTTAGGGATCATAAAAATGCAAAGAATCAGATTACGTTATGGATATGTGATTGCCCAGCTTATTTTACACACATGCAACCCTCAGCCTTTCAAGTTGCAGCTCAAATTCTGCAATGGTCTCCAAAAAACTGAGAAACTTCCAAGTCTGAAAATATCCTGGCTTTTGCTCTTGTGCCCAGTTGAGACCCTTGAGAAGCTTTTCTGACCAGTTAATACAGCAGCTTAAAATTAACATGGAAGCAACTGAATAGTTCTGATGGAACCTGACAAACTGGCACAAGAATAGATTGGTGAGTGTGTTTTTAAACTTTAAGTCTGAGGATTTCTTTGAATCCAAAATGAAAGCAAAAATGCCATGGTTGTAAAATCCCATAAGAAGTTTCGAAATTATGTGAAGGGCTCCTTATAAGCCAAAGACTTTGAGTTTCTCAGAATCTGAAATTCTGTCCCTTTCTCATGGTAACAGTCAGATTCTGGGTATGATAATTGATAAAAAGTGGATTCCGGTTATTAAAGACAATACTCACAGCAGAAAAACATAGTGCAATCCAAGTGTCCAGTTTTTTTGAAAAAATCAGGCTAATTTTTTTTTTTTTTAAAGTATGTAGAGCCTGGACACAAAGCTTGAAAGGCTGAAAGGGAGAATAGCACAGCAAATAAAAAGGGAATTCCATCTTTCTCTTCAGATGCAGCCCAGCCCTGAGTTCTTGTGGTAAGTGCTCACAACACTAATTTTTAGAAGTCCACTTTACATATTTTGGAGAAAAAGCAGAAATGAAAGCAATGTGAACTATTAGGGAAAACCAGCAGGAAGGGGAAAGGATTATGAATTCTTGGTGCAAGCCTTACATCTTATTCAGCAAGAGAAATGCTCAGAGTAACACAAGCTACTTGTATAAGAGACAGTTTCACCCACTCAGCTCAAGGTGATTTTGAAGCACAAAAAATGCATCAGTGGAACACAGCATTGCCTATATTCTGCTCAAAGGAGAAAATGTTCAGTCAGAGGAGTATTCAGAGTGAATGGCTGCCAAAGCAAAAGTTATAAGGGAACCCAAAATAAAAATGCCTGCAAGGTGCATTTTTGAAAGCAGACCTGTTTCTGAGACATGTTAAGATGCAAGAAGAACTTTGACAACTGCAGTTTACCAGGGCAATCTGCTAGAACCATTAGGTGAGTTAAAAAAGTGACTTCAGAATTATTGCACTGAATGTAGTCAATACATACAGTAGAGAGAATTCAGCTCTGCACCTCTCCTAGAAATTATGTATTTTGATTTTTCCATGCCACATTCCCCTTACTTGTATCCACTCATTCTCCCAGCACAATGGCATCCATCTGAATGAGGATCTTATAAATCCTTCTGATTTTCATAGTTTTTTTGTTGTTGTTGTTTGCCATTGCTTTGTTTTTAAATATTCTGTTAAAGATTGTTTGCCTACATTGCAACCTCTTCATATTTGGCATTACTGCCTACACCAACAGGGAAATGATGAAGAGAGGGCTTTGCTATTAGAGAATAGGGAAAGGATTCAGGTCCAGTTACTGGCTGTCCTACAGGAGCCCTTTTTGAGGCAAATCAGCTTGACAAGGATTTTCAAAATACTCCACATTTCAGAAGCAGATCAATGACCAACATAAACCCAGTATTGTCAGGAACCTGAAACCAGTATTTGTTATTTATAGGAACACTACACCTCACCATCTATCAGCCTCCAAAGTACTTGCAGACTGCATCTTGCCCACCTTGCCTCCTCGGGGAGGTGGCTTTAGGAGCACCCTTGGTATCATTACACATTAATTTTTAGTAATTTCCTGGAGCTTATGGTTTCACACATCACAAACGTCCCTCAAAGGCAAAACTGAACTCTACCACCTTTGTGCAAGGCCAAAATCCCAAGTGGCATCTATATGATATGAAGATGGCAGAAATGCAAACTCTTGTTCCTACTGAGGACACTCCAAGAGATGCAAAAAAACTGTCAGACATCCCCTCAAAAGAAGAAACAAGGCCCTCCAAACAAGGAGCCAGTACAGCATCATATGGAAATCAGAAACCACCACTCACCATGATGACACAACTCATCACATGATGGACAAGGCAAAGGCAGCAGAGCTAAAAGAGGAGCAACGAATGCTCTTCACATCACCAGAGACATGGCAACACACTTGGGAGGCTGGGGGAGACAGCACACCTCACATGACAGATCTTATATTAATCCTTTCCATTTAAGAAAGGAGGTGAGAAGGTGCACTCTCACTCCAATGCAGAGTTAGAGAGGGGGAAGCTCAGGGCCTCTCCTGCTCTCTCCACCCCTGTTCCTTCACCTGCTATAAGATGTGCAAATGTCCCAAAGCACAAGCTTTTGCCCCAGCCACTTCAGCCAGATGATATTCCTGCTGTCTGTGGTTCTGGACCTGAAAGCAGCATTTTCTTGGTGAGCTTTTAAGGCATCTCCTGCTGCACAGTCCTATTTACCTTATATTCCTTATGTTCTGACAGGAGCCCAACTTGTGCACACAACTGGCTCCTTTTAGCCATGGTGCATTTAGAGTGATCATTCCATGCTGTCCCTGGGTGTTAGCTTAGCAAACACAGTGTGTTTGTCACTTATCCACAGCACAGATCACAGCACACTGCTCACACTCTTTCCCTTCAGATGGGGAGATGCAAGCCTTGCCAGGAAGCCAACAGAAGGTGCTGGGCAGACAAGAGCTGCAGGGACAGGCTGCACCCCAGTCCCTTGGCAAGTCTGGAGACTCTCCCTTTAGAATGTCTGAGAAATGCTTGCAGCTCCATCACGAAATAAGACAAAATACACTTCAAAACCAGCAACTGCATTGGAGCAGGTGGATAGTGAGCCGGATGGGATGCCCTCCCACAACAATTTGTGAGGTTTTAAATATCTCTGCTCAGAGAAACTAAAAAGTAAAAAAAAATCTCACAATTTCTCCAGAAATAAGAACACTGGGGGAGGAAAAGAGGAAGAGAACATTTTGTTTCTATTCATTTTCAGGAATTCCATTTCAGTTCCAACATTTTTTTTAACCTTCAATTAATACTAGCTATCAAAATGAAGCAGCATTTGGACCTAAAAACATTGAAACTTTGCCATTTAGAAAAGGTCAAACAGTTTTCAAAACATTTTCGTCCAATATTTTTCAGCAACTGAAATTCATCAAATCCAACGTTTTCCCACAAAATCATTCTGTCTCAGACAATTGGCATTTTCTGAGGCATGATGCTCCTCAGGGGATCTCCTTGCCAGCCCAAGAAGCTGCTCTTTCCCTTTTGCCACCAGCTGCCCCCTTCAGCAGGCAGCTTGTTCTGTCCTGTCAGACCTTGGTAACACACCCAGCCCCCAGCTCAGGAGATCAAGTCAGTCAAAGTCTGACACCAGGCCTGGATATGCCCATCCACAGGGGTCATTAAATACCTCCCCATGTCAATGTTTTATCTGCATTTTGTATCTCTGTTTCATCACCCAGAAAGCAGTCACCAGGCAGAGGAGTAAGGAGAGGTCTCTCCCAGAAACCTGAAAATCCCAAACACATGCTTACCCTTGGATGGGATTCACTGACAAATGACTGTAAATCAGGGAAGCTGCACAGCAAGGGCTTCATTGCAGCTACAGAAGGTGCTTCCATGGGTTGTGAGCAGAGTTATAGAAAGCCTGGCTTCTGCTCTGACTCCATGCTAAGAGGTGTCTGGCTCACAGTCAACTCCATCTTTGCATAGGCAGACAAGCTCAGGTTTGTCTGTGCTCATCTGTGTAGACATGAGTAACATGCTGGGGCCAAAGTCACAGTCTGGTCCATAAACAATCTCCATCAGAGCACAGCAAACCACATCAATTAAAGGAGAAGTGACTGAAGCCTTCACCAGGAACTTACTGGGGGCTGAGTCAACAGGAATGCAGACATACACCTGTGCTGCCAGTGTTGGCTGGCATGGGAAGCAGGAATAGCACCAAACAACAGCCACAGACTTCCCCAAAATTATACAGGACTATTAAAATCAGAAAGCAGAAATACCATATTCTCTTCTCTACATACATTGTCTTTCCCCAGCCCAAGCCATTTAGAAAACCAGAGCAGTACTGAAAAAGCACCTTCACATTTCAGTAGAAATAGAACAACATTCCCTCCCAGAAACTATCAGGATCTGGGGCTGCAAATTCAGCTCTCTACACCTGTCCCTCTGTAATACAAGCTGCTTCTGAAAATCCTCTTACAAACACAGTCCTGAGGAGCTATTACAAGTGAGCAGGACTGGGAACTCGCAGGGTCATCACCTACTATTGATACACAGACCCACAGCACTAACCCCAATTAAAGCAGCCTCGAGTTAAGCCTTGTTCTCCAGATCTGGAGCCTCCTTGCCAGACATCTACAAAAGAACTGGCTTTGGAAGGCATTTGGACTGTGCCAGTCACCGCTGCCTGTAGGTGGGAAAAGCGTTGTGCAAGGAAGGTTTTCATCAAGGACCTATTTCCAGTAAATCCAGCTCTAACACAGAATGCCAGAGGGATTTCTCTCACACACAAAATGCTGGACTCCTCACAGCACTCCAGCCAGAGAGCTGAAAAGGGCCATGGCACAAAGCCCTCCCTTACAGTGGCCTCAGCTCCAAGGGGATACAAGCACATACAGCTTGCTTTCAACCTGGAAGGAGAATAGAAGCCAGCACTGCAGGAACCCAGTGTGATGGGAGCCAGGGCAGCAGATGGGAGCTGGAGAATCTGGACAACACCAAGGTCACTTCTGTTTCCTTCAACAAAATCCCAAATACATGGCTCAAGCCCCCCCTCCAAAAATGCAAAGGTTGTATCATCATCACCCTGTGCTTCAGGTGGATGGTTCATATTACTGAGCAAACAACTGCTGCATCTAGTACAGGATGGGTATACCATACTCTTGCAGAAAAATCACAATTTTTCTATTACTTGAAAATTTAATCTTAGGGCTTTTTTAAGTTTCCAGGTCCTTCTTGAAGAGAGGTCCAATTCTCAAATCTAAGTCCAAACTGTGAAGTGGTCCAAAGGACATAAATCCTTCATCCCACTTCATAGACTAGGTTTTTTTCTGCTCACATACTCCTTGCAGAAATAACATTGCCCATGTTCCTATAGAAGTCCTCAGGAAGCTCCAGAGCAATCAAGGGGGAAAGAATCAAGGCCTTTTTGTAATAGATATACAGCAGAAACTATCAAACAACTTTGTGGGTTTTCCACTGAAGCAAGAGCTCTTTAAGCATTTTTCAACTAAAAAATATGTGTCAAACCTTTACCTATGGCCTTAGTTTCAGTTTCTTGAAAGCTTCTAACCATGTAAGTCTTTAAGCGGCACAGAACAATGCTCCAAATCTAAACTACAGGCTGGATTTGGAGAAAAAAAGCTTTTCTAATACAAAGAATGGCCAGAACTCCATTTCCAAAATCTGTGTTTCTACCAGCAGTGACTGACCCTCTTGTACATCTGATCTCTCACATGCTGGTGTTCTTCTACCACTCCTGAGTCTTTAGCAGCCACCTTAAAGAAGGGCACAAGAGTTATTCAGTCCCAATTCTTCCTTATGTACTTTTTTCGCCAAGGTCTGCAGATCACCAGCATGAGCAAGAGCTGGTTACTTCATATCCCTCTTCCCCTACAACCCAACAAGCTGGTTTGGATCATGTTTCTGCCTCAGTGAAGGTAACAACAATCCTCTTCCCAATTCAGCAAGTGGAACTGAAGAAATGAAGAGGCAGAGCTGGGTGCAAGTCCACAGCACAGGGATGCTGAGAGCAGAGCAGGCAGCACTGGGCCAGTCTGACCCTGCCTGGCCCTGGCCAAGACTACTGGCCTTGGTTTGCTTACAAACCACAGGTAGAACAGAGAGGCAGTGAGAGGGGAAAGATTTAATTTGGAAGAGCTCTTGGCTCCTGTATCTGCACCTTATGCTTGACAGGATGGGGCTGGACAGAGAGAATGATTGTGTTTATTCAGCCTGTTTACAGAGACTCTCTTCCCAGGAAACATTCAATATGTGATGCCACCCAAAAGTACCTGGCACCTGGAGAAATACTGGGCTGGGCTGACACTCAGCTGCACTGGATGGACACCAGTGTTTGTAGAGGTGGTACTGGCCAGCTGCCTCTGCAGCTGCAGAGAGAGGATTTATTTCTCCTCAGACTTAGCCCCTTTTGTTACTGCTGGCCATGTTTTCCTCCCACCTGCTCAGGTAAGGAAGGTAAAAGGAAACTGTTTGTGACAAAATTAACTTTTATGAATTCCACAAAAGAATTACCCAGTCTTTCCCTCTCTTCCTGGTCAAACTCCCCTTCCTGTGAGAAATTTTGGGAAAGTCATTGAGTTGGTTGGGGTTTTTTTTTAGCAAATTTACACCTGAAGCATCCTGCAGGAAAAGGTAATTCCAGTTCTGAGATGCAAAATGTCATTTAACTGGTTTGCTTTGACCCTCATACACACAAGGGAGATGAGAATACTGCACAACCAATATCCAAACAGTTTTGTAGGAACAGCTGAGCCTCAGAAGGGGCAGGGATTTTGTGACACTGACAGCATTTTACTCAAGCCTGCTTTACCTGTGGGACCTCTATCAAGTCCCTTGCAAACACCAGGACGTGCCAGTGCAAACTGTTTGCTGAGGAGGTTAGAGTCTCCATTCAAGGAGGCGTTACTGCTGGGAAGCTGAAAATAGTGATTTCTGTTGAAGTTCTGTTTCTCCTCCAGCACTTGTCCCATGCAGACGGTTTAGCTCTGCTGCACTAAAAAGACCCCCAAAAAATCAGGATGAGAAGTGCCTGGGCTGAAGGGCAAAGTTAGCTTTGGTGGGAGGGCAACTGGGAGCTGATTAGATGAACATTAATTACAGATCCATCATCTTGGACATTCCCTTGTCATGCACTGCCCAACCAAGCACAACTGGCTTTGGAAACCAGGAGGAATTGGAAGGATAAAGGCAATGGCACAGGGCCAGCTGCAGCCTCTGGACATGGGAACATGACCTGAGCCATCTACTCAAAATCTGTATCTATGGTTGTTGAATAATGGACCCTGTACCACCAGAGAAGCACCAGAGAAGCTCTGGTCCCAAGCAGTGCTGGTGGTTTCAGTGCCTTGGGCCATGGGCCAAACAAGGGACAGACCTACTCAGCTCCACGATTTTGCCAGGTATATCTCAGAACTTGTCACAAATTTACACCCACTGCATCAAAGGCCCTGAAAATCCCAAACTTCTGCAGCTATTGGAAGTTAATTTCATTTTAAAAACTTCATATATATTTAACAGGGTACAAGTGAGAATGCTCCTTCCCATATGGCAGGAGGAGGTTTTCCAATACACAAACTATTCCTAGGAAGTTATGAAGCCAAATAAAGATTTCCTGGAAGAAAATATACAGCTCAAAATCAGTATGTACAGAACAGGCCCCACACAAACACTCATTACTGAGCACAGCAGACAGCAAACCCTCCTGACTGGGCAGCAAGCTGGAGCCCTGAGGGCCAAAATGCTTGTCCAGCTCTACTCCTTTCAAGCAGAGCAACTTTGACAAGCATTTGTCTCTGTTTCTTCATCAGTTAAAAGCTGTTTGGGACTGGGCTAAATCAGACAGATTGGGAGGTGAAATTGCCACATCTGGTCTTGGAGGCAGCCAAGCCAGAAGTCAAAGGCTTCTGGCCCCATGGCTGGGTTTTATTAGAGCACTAAAAAGGTACAAAGAGGACAAGATAACTCCAAAGAGAGAAAAGGCAGGCATGTCACATGAGGCAAATCAAGTTAAAAGCTCAAAAGTAAATCCCTCTGCCAGTGTCTAATGCCGCCTGGGAAGAATTCTGCTCTCCAGTTTATTCCAACGGCTTTTGGTGAGCTCCTAAGCAACACAAACCCCACAGCCTTTTCACCTGTCCTCTGCAGCTTCATGGCCATTCTACACCCCACAGCCAAGAGGCTTTCCAGTGTCTGGGAGGCTGCAGGTACATAATTTGGCTCCCATGCTCCTGCCTGGTGCCCCACACTCCCAGGCAGCCCAGCATTCACTGACACTCCTGGGAGAGCAGCAGTCTAGGGCTCAGTGCTGCCAGGCTCAAATGAGTGTGCTCTCATCTGAGATCACCACCTACAGTGGAGGGGTGAGCCCCCTCTCATTCTGGGGAATTTGGAGGACAAAAGGGATGTAGAATTGGAGAGAGCTTTTCCCCATCCTCAGAGTTGTGATCCACAGCTGGGCTCCAGGATTGTGGCACCGAGGCTTTGACCCGTTATCCTACACAGCAGCACTACTTGAGGAAGCTCCCAACTTAGTCAGCAAGTGATGCTGGGGTAGAGCCTGTGAGGAATTCCCCAAGGAGATTTCTCAGAGGGCTGATTCACTGAGGTCTAATCCAGCTACGAGAACAGAACAGCTTCAGCAATCTCCCAGTTTAACATTTTGGGAGGGGGAGGCATCTTGGAACAGGCCAGAACTGTTCTTGTTTTAGAAGGTTTGGGTACCTTATGTGCCTTTTCTGCTGCTGCCAACCAGTTTGGATTTTTTTGTCAATTACCAGGAAACACAAAATTACAATAAAACTCACTGCAGTTTGGGAGGAAGATACTGAAAATCAAAATCTTGAAACAATCTTACATCATGAGAAAATTTCCTCTTCACTTTAAATCCATTCCTCTGATCCAAAAATGGAGATGAGACTGCATGAACGTTCGTAACTCCCAGAGAGACTGACTCTTTCCAGCAAAGTCTACAGTCATGGGCTGAAACATGTAATGACAGAAGACAGGACGAAGGATATGAAAGTAAGGAAAAAAGGCTCTGGATTTTCTAAGCAGTTGTTTATGTTGATAAAGTACAAATTTAATTGGACTCCTCCCAGACCAACACTTTGGGTTGAAGATGAGACACTGGGTCAGAGTCTAATCAAAGATTTGATCTCTTTGAGCAGTTTGCTAGTGGCATGTGTGGAACAAGGGAACAGCCTCAGGGCTGCTCTAACTTCATGTGGTCACTGTGGTCTGGACTGAGGAATTAGGACAACACCAAGCCAGGCTTCACCCCACTGGAGGTAGTGTTCAAGGAGAAGCAACTCCAGTCTGCATCATCAGCAGGAGGAACAATGGTGCAACAGCTTCTCCCCACGCTTCTCTCTGCAGGGCAGATAAAGCTAGCCTTAAAAATTCCAACAGGAGGTTTAATGGCCTGATTACACTGGAAAGTCTGGCTTTTGTGGCTACAACTTCCAAACAGGTCCAGCCTTCACCAGCAGCAGCAGATTTCCTAAGGAGTTCAGTGCCCTGCACAGCAGGAAATAACAATGAGGCAGCTGTAAGAAGAGAAGGAGAGCGGAAGGGAAAGAGAGAGACCACTGAAGCAGCTCAACTTTTCTCAAGTTATAATGAGGGTAAAACTCGGAAAGGGAGCATGAAGCAATCTGAAAATCAACAGAGATGGAAAAAAGGATGCTTCTGCCATTATGATCTCTGGCAGAGTCCTGTTTCTCTGCCACAGATTTCTTATATGCTCCGGGCAAGCTATTATTATTATTATTTTGCCTCTGTGCAGTCTCAGCCCAGCAAGACAGGAGCATAACTACATTACTTGTGGAGGAGACAATCTTCATCCCAGTGCAAACCAGACAGGCTGTGGCATTGCTAGGGAGCAGGCACCTCAACACCCCTCACATCCAGTGTCACCCTGCAGAAACCATTCAACTGTGATTTCTGACCCACTGCACATTTTTCCCATCCAGCAAAACTGCTGATTAGGAAAGTAAATGTGGATAGCCTGGGTGGATGGTAGCTTCACACCAGGCTGTTGTAAAGACACAGAAAAATGAACACAGAAGGTACAACTGGAACATGATACTTCAGCTTGATACCTACCTGCACTAGGTAAGTCTTTCCAGGGACACTGCTCCTTCTGGCCCACAGCTATCACTGACTGAGCCTCCTTCACCCCACTAGCACAGGCATTTCAGAGACCCACAGCCCTGTGGATTTGTGCCTGTCCACAAGAGGCAATTCTGTCTACTAGTGTGAATAGTTTGAACTCTCAAGGAGGCAGAGGAAAAATAATTTGGGTAGTTTTCTGTCCCTTTCTCAGAACTGCTGAGGGAAGTACTTCCAAGTATACCTGCTAAGGAATTAACCCAAAACATTTCTGTGAGACTCAAAGGAAATGTGTACTAGAGAGCTGTTCATAAGAAGAAAATACACATGGAAAGTTCTGTGCTCAGAGCAATGAGCTTGGTTGAGTCCTGCTAATCCCCAAAAACTAAAGCTCTGCTTACTGCTAGCAGGTTTTCTCCTATTTTATGGAAAAAAAAAAAAATAAGAGTTAGTGTTCCCAGATGATGAGGGTCAACGGGAGATATTTGTCAGCAGGGGCATCAAAACAACTTGAATTTCTATTTGTTTGCTTGTTTTAAACAGGTTAGTTCTGCATAAGAACAGTAAATAAAAAGCCTACATCCACCATCCCATAAATTGCAATAAGCTAATTAAGTCATAATATTTGTGATTCAATATACACTATGCAAAGAGAAACATTAATGAATTTTACATAACAAGCAAGCAAAGAACATGACTTGTCAGATAGCCTCAGAAATTCATTAAACAGCCCTTTAAGAGAAGTGGCTCAAGTGCAGCACACTAAAATGATAACAAAACCTATTAAGGAGCCTGTTTAATTAAGCACATACTTGCTGGCACATCTGACACTTATACAAGGTGTTTGTGCTAAGACAAGTAAAGTCTTTCTTTTGCTGCACAGCCAAGGAGATTGTAAACAAGTCTATTCTTAAAACACAAAGATAACTCTGTGACTAAGCAGCCAAATACCACACTGTGGAAAAATCTGAACAGGCGCTAAGGGAATGGTGCATCTTTTCTGTAAATGCCTAGATGAGCCTTGTGCGTGCTCCAAAACAGCTGAGTGACACCATTTGACTCAGAGTCACACCACAGGTATCTGTGACATCCCAGAGGAGGATGGAAACCGCTCATGCTGGGCTGCTCAAAGGAACTCATAGAACCCCAGCAAATCCCAAAGGGCTAGGCCAAGGAGGGTGCTCCTTGTGCCATACGGAAGGGGCTGAGAAGCAGGGAGACCTTGTGCCTCCCTAGGGCACATTGTAGTTCTGCTCTGCATCTTCATTTTCTTTCCTGCTTATGTTGCATGAGCTGCAGTGCACTGAGCCCTGTGCAATACCCAGGATTTATCATTTTAACAGACGTGCTAAGGGTGGCTCTTACACTGATCTGTTACACAGTGGTGCCTGTGAGGAACAAACTGCCTGGCAGCACAGAACACCCATCGCTCACTCCCTCAGAGCCACGACAGGGACAGAACTCCAAATACGTTCCAGTCAAACCACCCACATGCTCCACATGCTCTGCAAACAAAATACCATTTTATATTCTTCACCAGAAACATTTCTCTTCCTGTCCTGCTGCTCCTCTTTGTTATTGTTCATTACATACAGCACACACATCTTAGTTTATGACAAGCTATTGCTTAATCATCACCTCACCAGTACTTTGGGGAAGTTTCACTGCAACTGACCCACCAACACTGAAATCTATACAATACAGAATACACTGTAATTTATCCTTGAAACAAGGCAGTTGAGCCAGCAGACCCAGGAACTTCAATTAAAATCAGTCTGATCCCACCTCCTGCCCACAGGCACAACAAGTCATCATCTGCAAGCTAAATCAACTTATATTGGAGGTAGTCCCCTTATTTGCTTGTTTGGAAGCTATGAACTTGGTTTAATTCTGCATGTTCATTTAAGAGTTGGGCCCCGTGCGTCCCTTCCATCTCAGAACATTCTGTGAATTCTTTGAAGCTCCCTCACACTGCTGAGCTTCCTGGTCAACACCTTTGGCTGTAGGGTTTTCACACAGGTTTAACAGATCTCAGTACTATAAGCAGATTCCAGTTCTATAAGCCTGTGCTTCTCTCCTGCTTTGCCCTGTTCTAGTCCTCTTGGATTTTAGTACATGAGTCTGGGACTCTTGAGTAAGCAATTCCCCTGCTGACCTGGGCAGCCACTTCGTACTATCCTCTACCATCCCAGTTTCTTTGTAGGCAGCACTTTACTGAGAGAGTACCAGAAGATACCTGTGAAAATAATTCATTTCCCTTCCTCAAAACTTTCTCACAGGGCAAGCTTTCTCAGCTTTCAATCCTTGCATTTTGAAAACTCCAGCTCCCTTACAGCTTATCCAAATGACACCTGTGTCTCCACAGTTTTTCCCAATCCTACAGACCTGTGCATCCTGCAAGCAAAGAGCTCCATAAATAAAAAGTTGGGATCCAGCCACTAGTGCTATGTTTGGGCAGGAGCTTACACAGCATTCCCTGTGCTGTGTGGTCTGTTTCTCCAACATCCAACACTGTTCTAGGCAAGTCTACCTGCATGAACTGACATTGTAGAATTTCCTGAAGCACTTCAAACAAAAGCCTGGTCAGAGAAGCTCTGACTTCCCAGTAACCTGGGCAGGCACTCAAGAACAGAAGGCCAGGAACAATAGGCCTATTACTTGAACAACTTGGGCAAGAACTCAACAGACGAGCACCAAAGAGGTGGAATTGCACCTGAAGAAGGGCTGAGAGCTGGAGGGCAAGGTAGAACTCTTTCTCCATATACAGATGAAATAACCAGTGAATAAAATCCAAATCACTGGTTCACTCTCAATCTCCTTTAACTCAGGAGCTCTCAGGGCTTTGCTGCTTCCAAACAGCACCCAGCAAAACACCACATGCCCTGAGGCACATCTCAATGCATTACTCACCAAGTTCACAGTAAAAATACTCTTCAAAGGTGCTTTCACAGCTTGGCCACAGCTTCTAGGGACACACACAGGCCCACAGATTCAAACTGTTCAGTTTTTATCAGTCTGAGATTTAACAAATAAATAAATGAAATAGTAAAAACCTACCACATGCATGAGAAGTGAGGCTTGTTCTCTCTTCTTTCTCCTCTCATGCTTCCCAAAGTAAAGAAACTCCAAACCTGTTCCAGCAGGACAGCTCTAACTTAATTCCAGAGAGCTTCCTCTCCGGCTCCCCGCGCCCCAAATCAGAGGTAACAATCCCCACCTGCCAGGGCAATCATGGATCCCTGCCTGGCATAGACCAGTCAACACCTGTGGCCCCTCCTTGCACCAGGTGGCCAGGGTCACAAAATCATCTGTCTGTTTGCCAGGCTTTATTTCAAGCATAGCTTTAGCACCAGGCCTGTGTTTTTCTGCAATGGAGCAACACAAGAAACAAAAGGGAGGGTGGAAAGTCCAAATGCAACAGTGCTGACAGAATCCCAACATTTCAAAAGCCTTTATAAATGTTTATCTACAAACCTAAGGGCTCCAAGTACTCTATTCATAGGCATTTCAGACAACCCTATTTAGATGTGCCTGGGTTTAGGGTCACCACGAAGGAGAGCAGGGGAAACCTAACCCTCCCTATAATTCCTGAAAGCAACCATGGCATACTTTATTCTCCTGGCATTTACAGTGAAGAGAGAGATATTGGGAGGCAATCCCTGGCAATGAAAGGCGGAGGTGTCTGCCCAGGCTGTTGCAAAGCAGCCCTGCTCAGTCACCCATGGCCTGTCCCTTTCTTCCTGGCTGCTGGGCTAGCAAAGCCAGGCACAGTCATTGCTTGGCCTCACATCTTCTAAGCCATCTGCTGTCACTGTTTCTCCCTGGTCTCTGTTCTGAAAGGAAGGCAAAATTCTCTGCTGTGGTTTTTAAAAGTAGAGTGTAGGTACAGCTTGAGAGCAACTCCAGGCTGAGTTTTTTACCCCACGCAGCTGAGGGGTAAAATTTTTACAACAGTGACAGTAGCTGGCAAGAAGAAAGTCCAGATGAGGTCAGCCTAAGAGCTTAGGGAAACCAATTTTCCAAACATTAACAGCCATCTTCCTTGAACACAGTACCTGAAGGGCTCCTCCAGTGATTCTGGTCTTCATTTCAGTACAGTCTACTCATCGGGCAAGTCATCAAAAAGTCCTGAAAGTCCAGAGGATTCTGAGTAACAGTTCACTGCATTATCAGAACTCTCCATCTTCTCCTCACCCACACTGATGCAAAGTTAATTGAATAATGAAAGCAATTCAAATTACCCACAGCTTGTTCCTATCTCTGCTTTCAATTTCCTCCTGATTGAGGAATGTCTCACCTGTCTCCTGGTGCCAGACTTTAGTCCAAGAAGGAATTTGCCCTGGAAGACATTGTTCAGGAGAGCTGCATTTCACCCTTTCCTCTCCAGTGTTCAAGTGCTGAGCTTTTCAGGACAGTGGGACGGATTTTTTCTCCAGCACTCCTAGCCATGAGTGCTCTGCATCTCTCTTGCTCTCCTTTGTGTTGCAGAAATGCTCTTTCAGACTTTTTTGATCCAAAGATTTTAAGGTAACCAAAGTGCCTTGTGGAAGAGACAGCTCAAAATGAAGCATTTTTCTCCCTTTTCCACCAGTTCACTAAGAGCACAAGTCCATCAAAGTGACTTTGGGCTGCAAGGCCCTGCTCAGCAGAGCTGGCAAAACACATTTTAGAAACCAAAATTCATACATTCTGTGCTTTTCACCACTTGAATCACATGGGAAGAAAAAAAATTCGTTTACATACTGATGATCCAGGGATAGAAAAGTAGCTCTCCATAGTGGATGTTTTCCAGAGCCAATGTCCCAAGCTCAAAGGAGGTGTAGTTTGACCTAAGTTTTCCCTGAAACTCTCTTAACATAATTCAGTAGTACAATTATCTCTGAGTGTGTTATCATGAGCAATGTGTTCAGTGATGCTTTTTGGTTATTTGGGCTATATTTATAGATGTTGAGATCTTGTAGAGATTTAGGGCTAGACAGTCTTCTAATGTCAAAGAAAAATCTAGCAATTAGCTTCTCTGGTTTTGGAGCTAGAGGCAGGGTGATGTGCCATGCAGCAACACCTTAGGGATTTAACATCTCCTACCATCTAGAAGCCCAGCTCTGGCAAAAATACAATTGTCATTTTCAATTTAACAGTCAGCATTACAATAAAAATTACTTCCTAGCATATTCATTGAGTAAGAAACAACAAAATGTCACTCCAGAACTTGTGCACTTGTGTGTTTCTAATTAATTCTGACAGAGCTGGTTGGGCTTTAAAGGTGGAAATCTGGTTCTCAAAGCAAGGAGCTCTTTGGCAAAGGCACTACAACTGAGGGCAGGATCAGGTACTGGCAATTGCACTGGACACATTGACCTAGGCTGATTTATCTCAGGTCTGGGTAGAGAAACATGGCCCCCAGGTGCTTCTGAGGCACAAACGGCAATGGAACATCTCAGAACAGAGGGAAAAGTAAAGATAAAAGGTGATATACAGAAACAAGGCCATTCTAATAAAAGCTACAGGGGGTAAAAACCCTGACCTGAACAATTTGCATTCCAAACACTACAGCTTTAAGAAATGAAAACCACATCTCACTTCCCAAAACTCTTGATGAAAAGAAAACAAACGCAGTGAAAAAAAAATGCAGGGGGAATTTTGACAAGTCCGGTACATAGATAAGACTGCTTTGGTCTTTCACAATAACCAAATTACAATCTTTCCCCATAAACCCTCAGAAACATGGTTTCTTGCCAGTGATAAATCTCATGCCTATTTGTACCTTTTGGACCCTGTTTTACATGCCCCCACAATGGCATTTCATTAGAAAAATTCTCTATAGGCTGCTAAAGAGCAGTGTCTCCCCGTAACCAAAGCACCAGCCATAATCCTGAAGACATTTTGCCCACTTTCCCCACATCAAAACTTCAGTCCATTTATCTCTTCTTGTTTAACAAAACACAATCAATCAAAGCTCCCTCTCTTCCTCCTCTGGGTGATGGTTTGGGAATCTGATTTCCATTTCAATAGTTCCCCTGAACTTACACAATGCCAAAAGGGAGCATTTCTATCATCTACTCAGCCTTTCAACAGGTACAAATTTCCTGTGGGACAGAGGGAAATGAAGGATTAAAACGTCTATTAGCACATCTTGTTCAGCATCACAGGATGTGGTGGGTAGTTCATCTCCACCCAGGAGGGACCAGAGAAATCAATTATTATGGAACAGCTTGTATTTTATAAGTGTCTTCTCTTGTGATGACACCATGGACAGTCCAGGCTGCAGGAACAAGTCTTGACAGGGGAATTCTGCAGTGCCTGAAGTACTGGAAATACTTTCCCAACACCAGGACAGCTCCAACGCCTTCCCCACATTAGAAACTTAGGTAAGCTAGGGATAATTTTAGGATCTTATTTATAATCAGGGCAGGGATATGTTACTTTAAACTGGACTTAAGCAGAATAGTTACAATAACAATGTAGACAACATTTAAGATCTCTGAAGGAAGAAACTGCTAGAGAAAGTGAAAGAAAAAAGCAGACTAAGTTTTAGAGCAGTTTTACAATAATTAAGTCACACAACACCCATTATCTGGGTAAGTGAACTAAGTTTCTGCAGGGATCACAAGAACATTTTCTTCAGCTTTGATTCCAATTGCTCACATCTCCCCAGTTTCAGATGTCCAGTTTAATCCAGCCCTGAACTTCAAGCAACACAACAGCACTCTTCTGTGACTGTGTGGAAATTTTTTTTTCTGTAACAATAACACTCTTCAGCCCTGCTTTGTCTCCACAATAGCTAGTAAAGCTTCAAAGGAACCCTGTGTGAATTATTACTTTGACAAGGACTGATCTGTAGGCTCTATGTGTAGAATACTTGTAGGACCTATGTAGACCACCCAATAAAGCTCCTCAGGGCTATAAATGGGCTGCTGGGTCACCAAGTCCTTTCATTTGGGAAGAAGCAAGAGCAAGGGCTCCCAGTGACAAGAGTTGTCCTATTTTACCCTTCAGTGACGAATGGGGATCTCCAAAACATCACGGACATCTCCCAGCCATCCCCAGAGCACCCCTTATACTCCACCCTCTGAAGTACACAGCACATGTGGGAGGCTTTTGCTATGAATTTCTGAAGGCTGGCAACAGCTTGCAACCTTCAATATCTGCCGTCATAGGTGAATTTAGGAGCTTATCAGGAAAGAGGAAAAACAGGTTTAATTTGCCATCAGCTTGAGACAAGCTCAGCAAGGAAAGAGGGGAGCAGGAGGGATCAGCATAACCCAGTGCTAAATTACGGATACACACCCCAGGTGCACTGCAGAGCCCTCTGAGGGGGCCAGTCCCCTCTGTACAGCTCTCTCCATCCCCCGAGACAGCAACAGCCAGCAGGAGCTGCCACACTCAGCTAAAGCCTCTGCATTCCCCAGCCCTTTGAACACCCATCTGGAGCACCAAGTGAGAGGGGATGTGGCAGTGCCTCTCCGAGGTACCTCCTCTGCCTCCCTTGAGATGCTGCCCTAGGGCAGGAGGTACAGCTTTGCTTAGCTGGGCCTGGCCTCCCGTGGGACAAGGCTGCAGCAATTCAGTTTACACATTTTACAGCCTTATCAGTGAGGAGGCTTCACTTTCACAGGTGGGCTCTTGCCATGGCACATCCCCTCCCCAGGGGCTGCTCCCCACCCTGTTCCTTCTTTATCACCCCTGCTTTCCCAGAATTTTCTCCCCTCCCTTCTCATAAAACTTAGTTATCTAACCTGAGCATTTTTCTTCCCTTAGTCTGGGTCTTACTCTCAGAGGAGCCATTTCCTCCTGTCTGTTGTTGATTGCTATTATTTCTGCTCTGTAAATGCATCTATCATGATCTTTTCTTCCAAGGTGTGAGCAGTCACAAGTTCCTCATATTTTTCAGGGAACCTGTTTAGCAAGGATTCTGCAAAAGAAGAGTTTCTCTTCTTGTCCTGGAAGGTTGCAAGTGTCACAGTACAAGGCAGCTTGCTGATTGCAGCAGAAAACACTAGAACTATTAGCAGCTTAAAAAGAAAACAAGAAACAAACCCCCAAATCCCCAAACATCCTTTCTTGAGGCTGGACAGAAGCTCCGGCCTGGCCAGCCTGCTGAGTTGAGAAACACATCACATCCCATCCCATTGCTGGATTGCTAATTAATTTTGCAACTAATGAGCTGGTGATAACACATTTATCACACTGGAGATATGAAGGAAGGCACAGCTTTGATGCACAGTGTCACCTTCCCCAGTGGGCAGACAGGATATCCCCAAGGCCACATGCTCTTGTTGTGCTGTGCTGGTAGTTGAGGAAGTGTTTCACACCAAGATGAGTTTTTCCAAAGAATCACCTCTCCATGGAGAACTCTCAAGGGTCAGAGATCAGGAAGGGCTGGCAGTTCCCTACAGGATGAGGAGTTGAGAATTACTCAGTCAGCAGGACAGGGCTCCCCCATCCCACAGGACATAAGTGAGACCTGCAGCCAAGTCTGGGGATGGCAGCCAGGGCCAACTCAGAGCCCAGATCATTTGTGTGATAGAGCAGATCAAGCAGGAGCTCAAATGCAGGTCAGTCAACTCCAGTGACAGTACTATGGTCAGACATAGTCCAGTGGCCACCAGGCAGGTCTGACACCAAACTGGGAGGTCACTCCATGGATCAGGGTCCCAATGTGAGGCCTGTGGCCAGGCACCAGCATGGCTGCATGGAGTGGTACATCTACATCACAGCTCAGAGAGCAATGGAAAGCCATGGACCGAGTTTAAATGGAGCCCCAGAGCCCATGGGCAGGGAAGTGGCAGATTTGTCAGGCTAATTACACTCAGGGCCTTGACACTTCATCTCCACAGCCCTGGCCAATATCATGGCCAGACACTAAGAGAGATGCCCACACAGCCCATGACATCTCAGCACCACTGTTCATACCACGTAGCCCAGAGCTTACACATGGATTTTGCCACTGTCTCCTTTAGGTGCAAACTCCACACCCTTCCCAAGAGGCATAAATTCCCCTTGACCTCCTCCTTAAGAAATAAGAGGGAATGATATTCCATCTCACAGAGCAGCCGGTGTCTGAGGTATGGCAAGAAGGTGAAGCAATAACCAGGGACTGCTTTTCCTCCGCACAGGCTGCTGTGCCTTGGGGCAGGGAAAAGCAGCTGCAGGAGCAGCAGGGCACCTCCCAGCCCATCAGCACGGAGGCAAAGACAAACAAAGATGCAGGAAGTGATTATGCCTTCCAACAACAGAGCTGCCAAGCTGAGTAAGCAATTGGTGATTTGAGCTGGCGCTAAGCGTGGAGCTTTCATTAGAGACAAACAGCCTAAACCCAACAACACAACGTGGTTGTTCCTATCAGTGAAGGAAATTAAATAACCTCCCCCGGTGGATACTGCAAAAGTGGAACATGTGGGATAAGAGTGACAGTAGCATTAGAGAGGCTAGAAATTGGCCAAGATACAACTGGCACACACAGAGACACCCTCATCATTCAAGAAAAGTTTAGTGTTCTGGGAGCATCATGGAACACTCCTTTCCAGATGACATTTAACTCAGTCTTCAGACAAGAACACACACTGCAATAACTGGAGATGTCCAATAATCCAAACCAGAAAAAGCTTTCCATTCTGTTGCCGAGCTGTATCACTGCCATGGTACTCTCTGACCCTGGGTCAGAACATACAAGCTTACAATCAGAAAGATGTAATGAAAAGCATGCAACAGCCAGAGATCCTGCTGCCAGGGGAGGAGGGGAACAGAGAGAAAGAGAGGAAAAGTACATCAAATGGCTTAGAAAGAAAGAAGCATGTGCACTTCCCAGCAGAGGATACAGTCTTTTAAGTCATCCCACTTGGGGGAGCTTCCCCTAACTGAGACTTCCTTGAAGGCAAAAGATAAACAGATCATGGGGCCAATATAGGGGCTGTGCAGCTGCACAAGTCTCTTGGAAGGTCCCTTTTGAATTGCCTTGGCTTGTTCTTCAGGCTCAGAGGGAAGGTTAAGTTGAAGTCACCTGCTCTCCAATTCCCTGTGTACGCACTTGAGCCATCACAAAGGGAGAGGCAGGTTCTGCCAGGGACAAGATTTATGCACTTAATCTTTTTGAAGTGAAAAATAAAGGGAAAAGTCCTGCAGTTCTGCTTTCAGAAAAACAGCTCTGAGAATATGCATTTCCCCGACACAAGTTCCACATAGAAATGACATTTAACAGTCCTCAAAAATCCCTCTGAGGAGCTGTCAGACTTGCTGATACCAATATGTAGAAAGCAGAGAGTCTGGCTTCCCAGAAAACCAACAGCCAGCACTGCTCCTTTGGGTTGGTTGTGCTCAAGAGCAAATGGGACAAAGAGACATTCCCACACCTTACAACACAGAGCTTTTTTTCATCACCAGTTGCTACCCCAGCCCAGTCCAGCTCTTGCCCAGCTCTCTCAATCTATCACCTATCCATTTACAGGTAGCTGAAATTTTTCAAGAAAATACAGCTTGCCAAAGATTACACTTCCCAAGTTCCACCACAGTGCTTCCCCCTAGATCTCCCCATTGCCTTCTGGCCCCTCTTGTGCCTTACTCCTCCTCATTCAGGGGATACTTCCCTGAGCAAGCTGAGACCTTCCCATTTACTGCTTATATGATCAGGGAGGGCATGAAGGAAATAATCACTGAGACTGCAGATAATTTAGGAATAGGCTTTCTAAGGAGATCAGTCATCCTTGGGATGTTCTAGGAAGCTCTAGTTGTGCTGATGCTTCTTTTACAGGACTAAAAATATTAAGAATACTGTCTCCAGGCTTAAGTAACTCAGAACTCCTATAGCAGACATAGGAGTCCACAGCAAGGATCCACCCAGTCCACCACTGTGTCCAACATAAACTATGAGCTGACACCTAGGAAAGAGGAAGAATAGGTCAAAAATACATGGTACTTCCTCCTCAAACATGAATTATTTACTTAGCCTTCAATGATTTTCAGCTGTAGAGATGTTTTTTGGCCTTAGAGGGTTTGTCTTGGTTTCAAACACTATTGTCTTCTTGAACACAAGAATACATCTTGCACCCACAACACCCTCTGATGAGAAGCTCTCTGGGTCTGCTAGCTTGTACATCCAGAACCAGCTCCCACCATTTGTTTGAAATCTGCCTGCATTTGTTGGCCTCCAGTTCTTGCACAGGAAAAGGTCGGAACAGGCAGTTCCTATCCCTTTGCTTCATGCACCTCCAGATTTGGTAGGTCTCTGTTACCTTCCCCCTCAAATCATTCATTTTTCCAGGCAGAACTACCCCAGAATACTCGATTGCTTCTTTTATGGGAGTTCCCACATCTAGACTCAGGTCACCCACAGCAGAATGAGACAGGGTATGGTGTGTTCTCACTTTTGGAGTGCCATGTTCTTCAGAAGTGAATTTGACTTGTGCTTTCACAAGGCTTTTACAGAAAAGAAAGAAAATACAGACAAACAGTCCTTTTTTTACACTCACTTTTCCTTCACTTGAAATCAAAGGGAATATTTTGAAAGCAGAACAACTTCTCTTCTATAAGCACAAAGATCCCCTTCTCAGAAGGGCCAAACAAAAGATCATGACTCAGACATGGGGATTTAACTTCCTCATCCTATGACCCAAACCTTTGACCTCCAACATTCTCTGCTTCTCTGAGGGTGTCATAGATCTGCCTGATCTCCAGTCTGTTGGATTGATCTCAGAGACCCACAGCACTTCTCAAATACCATTTGGTCAACTCAACAGCACCCAGAAACACGACCTTGGAATTTGAAAGTTTGACCTTGCAATTGTGACTTTCTTTTACATACAAGATATTTGGAAGAGTAGGGAGGGCAGGGTAATGACGGGTGGAGAAGGTGCTGCATTTAGAGAACACGGCCATCAAAACCTTCCCAGCTGTCCATGGACTTCAGGGACTCCTCCAGGGCAGGCCAGAGGGATTTCCTAGCTAATGTCAGATAAGGAAAAATTTCTGCTGAATAGCTGCACACTTTAAGATGTATTTTATAATCCCCTTGTTAGCCCAGAGGAATTCACTGGCTGTCGAGAAGATCAACACATCCATAGTGCTGGGATGCTTTGGTATTAAATTACAGCTTTGGCATCGCCCTTAAGTTCAGCAAGTCAAAAGAAATAGTTGCAGGTTGTTTTATTTACTGAGCACCAACTAGGAAATAGGATTACAGACATGTAAAATCGATTTTTTAAAAACTACAAATGAACATTCGGAGTAATTTGAAGGTGTCTCACATTTTAAAAGTATTCAGCAAACAAAATCTTGATTAGAAAACCATTTTAACACAGTCATTCACAGGTTATTTTTGTCTTACAGGGCATTTCAGGAGGTCTAGACTTCTTTCACAGCCAATGGGAATGCCAGGATCACAAGGATTAAAACCCACTAAATTCCCATATCTCAGGTCAAATCAAGAAAGAGCTTTGGAACTTCCAGTCACTAGATCAATCTGTTCTACATCCTTCAGAAACATCAGTGCCCCTTGCAGTTCTCCCAGGCCCAGGCAGTGAATACAGCAAGGTTCCCACTGCCCAGGGCCTCAGCTGAGCCCCGAGTTAATCTCTGACCATGACCCTTCTCTCCCACCTGGCAGAACAGCTCCCAGTGGGTGCTCTTGCTTCCAGCAAGAACCAGATGATTCCCCAGCTCTTACGTTCCCAGACTGGTCTGGAGACACAAATTCACACAGCCAAGGCTAAAAATTAGTGAGGAAGCTCTCCAGATGAAAGCCTGTGCAGCCAAAAGGAAATCACATTATGCATAATGATGGCATTGGGGACTTTATTAAAAACAAAATAAGCAAACAAAAGGAGCAGCAGTGGAAGGAGAAGCTTCTGGCCATGCTGCCACCAGAAGAACTGCTCAGCAAGCCTTGACCTCAACATGAAGGTTTTCCAAAGACCAGTCCCTGTTTCACACTGGCCATGAACCACCACTCCACATTATAGAGGTGTAGCAAGGCATTTAACCTGTTGTAATCCCAATTGCCATCCACCAGCTCAGAGCAATGTGTTAGGAAAGCAGCATTAGGGAGAAGGAAATAAGGATTGCTACAGAATAGCAATATTTACACTGAAGAGTACTGAGTACCTTTAAAATTACAATTTTTACATTTCTAGATATAAAGAAGGCATCAGGAATAATCATATTGGTCTCCTGCATTAAAATGTTCTTAGACTTCATCTGATGTCTCAAATTTCTTCTGGCTGAGATAACAAGACATAGATTCTTCAGAGGCTTCAAGAGACAGAACCACCACGGTATCCCTTGATAATTGGTGCCAAAAATTATTTAACTGTTCCTATTTAGTCACTATTAAAACCACACACCTTATTTTTTTAGCTTACATTTATCTAAGTGTAATTTCTAGCTGCTGGATCACATTATGCTTTCATCTGTTTTTCATCCACACACAGGCATCACTTTACCCAATGAAATTCACCCCTGTGTTTTAGGCTGACACAGCAAATGACACTCAACAGTTTTGGTCAGGAAGGAAAGGATTCTGCATCCTGCTGCATGTGAAAGGGTGCCACTGAATTCAGACAACCAAGTTGAAAGGTGACATCTGCTTTGTAATTAAGGCTTGCTTAGAGTAATAAGAACAATCATCATCCCCCCAGATGTTACTGGAGCTTTCTGAAGGGGTGGCCTGGAGCAGCCAGTCAATAAGGCTGGCAGCAGTTGACTACTTTTAGCATTGCTGTTGAATTACTCCCATCATCAACTAAAGTTATATGGGAATCCAATAAAAGACAGCAAGTGCCATCAAAGTTGCAGAGAAAGCCTTGTAATCATTCTCCAAGGGGAGAGGTGTGGGCAGGGGTGAGGATGTGCACCCCAAACAGCTCTGCACGATGTAGCTGTGCTGCCATCCACAACCCTAGCCCTGCTGCTGTTAGTGCTGTGCTTGGGAAACAATGGCAAATTTACCCCTTACCTCAGAATCTGGGCCAGCCTCGAACAGTGGCTGACTTCTCCAGCTGAAAGGTCTCCTGTCCCATGACACAGGCTCTCTGGAGGCTGATGCAGGACACAAGATACCCAGCTTTGACCAAACCGTAAATGAAGGATTTTGAGAATGTAAATTAGAGTCCCATGGGTCTGGCAAGGGCCTAGGGAGGCAGAAAAGGAAAACCCAGCTCTCTTTTTGAGCTGTGGTACTGCCATCCATCTCCAGGACAGTGATGTTGTTCACAATCACGGTGGGAAAACATATTTGTAGCAGCAACACTCTGAACAGTCTGTCCCCCCCACACCCAGTAATGACACAATGGAGGAAGCAGCTGGTGCAGCCAAGCAGCACCAATTGGCATTATCTTAACACTCTGGGCTGTAAATTGTGTCAGAGCTGTCCTCTGTGTAGTTTGGTCATTCCCTTCATGAGGGCATGAGTGCCTGGGGCCAGGGAGCACAGATAACCCTGACTAGGACCTGCCCAGAAGGCCCCTGCAGCTCCATAACAGATCCCTGAAGCAGCAGCTCTGCAGCAGATCCTGGGACACCAGTAATGGATTGCTACGGTCTTAAAAAAACAGCTCCCCAGCTTTGCTCTCCCAGTCACAGCCTTGACAAAAGCCACGTGGGCAAGATGAGTCTTGGCAAAGAGGGCACGTCTGAGTGTTGAGATTAGGAATTTCCCCACTCTGAGCCAGTGGAGAGACAAAGAGCAAAGGGGAACCAGCCCTCTACATTTAACTGCATGGTTAGACCAAACAAATCTATTTGCCTTGTGTCTGTTGTCAAGATGTGGAGAATTTTTTCCATAAGAGAGCTGACAGTGGGATATGCATGTGAGATATAGGGAGCAGGTCACTCTCTTTCACTGTGCCGATTAGTCTCTCCCAAATGACATTTTTTATTTTTAATTCCAGGTACTTCTTAGTGTATGAGAGGTTCCAGACAGGACTGATGCTTGGACAGCTGGGACTCGCCCCCGAAGCCCAGAGCCAGGACAAAGCCAGTCCTCCAGGTAGGCGTCACAGCCTAGGAAAATTCCTGCTTTCCCTTGTGCCTGAGGCATGTGCACACACGTCCCAGATCCAGCTGCAAAACAAACCTGCTCTAGTTTGGAGTTAGGAGGCACAGGAAAAAGGCTGTAACCTGACTCCTAACCTCCAGCACTGATTGGGCCCAAGTGTTCCCTTTTCCATGCCTTGAGACTTTCTCTCCCTGCTCTCCCACATGCACCCCTTCAGTCACAGGATCTCCAAGCTGTATTCACCAACTAATCTAAATAAGCACCCTGTGTTTCCCAGCCTAGCAGGACAGAAAACCTGTCTGACAGCTGAAGTTCCTGCAAGAAGCATGATGAGGTGCTAAGAAAATAATTGTGCTTACAAATTCTTTGGGCTGAAACAGCTGCTGTTGTAGCTGGATGAGTTCTTGGCTGGCAGTCAGCTCTCTACAAGACGCTCCATTTACTTCCTGTTCCCTAGCAAGTCCCTGCAGGAAAGCAAAGAAACTGGGATTAAACATATATGACAGAGCCCAGCCAAGACACACAATCTGAATTCCCAGACAAAGTGCAAGACAAATATAAGCATCACAGAGGAACAAACATAATATGGGCTTAAGTCTTGCATGAGCCCTCTGTAAATGTGATCTAATGGCAGGCTGCACCTTCCAGCCTGGCAGATTCCATAAATTCAAGGTCTGCAACATATCAGGACTCACAAAGAGAGACACAAGGAATCAGGGATTTAGAAGGAGGCTTTAGAGATTCACCATAAACTTGAAGGACATCGAACCCCTACACTCAAATGGTGGTTGGTGCACTGACATAAAATAAACGGGTTCTCTGAATCCCAACCCAGTTCTGCAGAACTGGAGCTACAGGCCTCCAGGGTTTTGATTGGGAAGGGAAGAAATCAGAAACAAAAAACTTGTCTGAATTGTCCTCTCCCTGTCTGAGACAGGCACCCAGTGGCCTCTAACACCATAAGAGCACCTGATGCCTGAGTGACATTATCAGTGTACCTCCAGCTGTACTTGGGATGAGTCTATAGCAGGTTAAAGAAGGAATAAAGTAGTGAAGCAACACTGCCCAGCAACCTTATATTCTTAGTTTCCCCAAAATAGTTTTCTGGGGTCCCAGCAAAATACTCCAAACACTAAATTTCCTTCATAAGATTAGCAAATCTAAAGGCTGCCCTCCACCCTTGAAGGATTTAACATAACACCTACTAGTAAAACCCTCAGGTGTGAAAACCTCAAGTATTTAAGTTGAATGTGGTTCTTCACAGGTTTCTCCTCTGCTCAGGAGGAGCCTGACACTTGAGGTACAGAGCAGACACACCATGTCCCACTCCCCACAGGGGAAATCCCACTGGATCTGGCAGCATTGTCAGCCTAGCAGGAAGCATAAATCTCACAGGAAAGGCTATTCTAGTTATGTTTCCAGGATGGTCTTCCAGATCAGACACATTTTGGAATCAAAGCCAAGGCAGAGCTGGCCAGCACCGCCAAGATGGTGGCTAAGTGGAAAATCTCCCCAGAAAGAATAGAGGGTAGACACTTTTTCTGAAGTTTCAATTGCTCATGAAAGCAATGGGAAGTTTTCTTCTCTCCCTAAAATGTTGCACTTGTTTCAGCAGTGAGGAAAAAGAATTCTCTCCCCATCATACAGGCATATTTCCCTACTAATGATGTTAAAGAGTTTACAAAAACTGAAAAGGAAAAAAAAAATCTGCCACCAGAGTAATGATTTTTAACAAGTATTTTTAGTATTCACCATGAATAGGGAATATCAAAGCAACTAAGTCCTCTTGATACTGTTGACACTTTTTCAGGAAGCAACCAGCAGTGCCAGAGGGACATTTTCTGTCATGCTGGCAGGGGGGCAGTGGGCTGCAGACAGCAGTTCAACAAACTCCATTCAAGGGCTTTGTTGAGCTGGGGTCTAAGCGAGGAAATGCTAAAGGAAGCCTGGAGCCAGAGCACTTCCCATGAGACAGTGAATCAAGACCTTCCTCCTCCTGTGAGTCAGTGTCACAGGAGGCAAATTGCAGAGGCTTCTGGCTGGCTGGAGCTGCAGCCATGGCACTGCAGCAGACTGGCTCCTCCGGATGCACAGAGACGGGATGGAAGCTGGACAGGAGACCTGCTGGGGAGGGCCCGTGCTGCAGCTGCTTCTGCTCCAAAGCCTGGCTAGCGTCAGTCATGCTGAGAAGAGATCAAAGGGGTAGCAGGCACCTCTGGCCTGTGCTTCGTGCACAAAAGTGGAAGAGAATAAGAAAGAACAGCTCAGAAGACTCAAAGGAAAGTACAAGGGATGAGAAATACATGGGTCACAAAGAACATGCAAAGTGCACAAAAACCATGCAATTACCTGCTGTGGAAGAGACAGCAGGACCATCTCATTTCACAGATCTCTCAAGGAAAAGCAGCCTTTCTGCCACTCCATCCTGCTTCAGAGGCTTTCTTCCATGCCTCTCCTTAGCCTCCTGACTGATTCTCTCCACCCAGCTCTCCTCTGTCTATGATCAGAGCAGGGACACTACTGAAGAGCACAACAGCTTATGTGCTTCTGGGAAGCCTACATTCCTCTCCAGTCACTAAAACAGCCCAAACCAACAAGAAATGGTGACTTCATGAGAAAAAATAAGAGTGGGGAGAAAGGAAGATGGTTTATAAAGCCAGCCAAATATTAGAAAGTAAAGTCATTGCATTCACATATTATACAAAGCCTTCAGTTCCGTGTGACCACATCAGAGCCTGTGAGGATTACTAACAGCCTCTGCCTGGGTTTGCTGCCCACACCCATTCAGCAAAGGGTACCCACAGCTAAGAGAACACGTGTCTTCCTCTTGCTTACTTATTTGGAGCTCTTGTTTGGAAACTCAGCCTCAGAAAACTAAGAGCAGCTATTTCCAAATACTCCTTAGGTGGTTATTCACACACTTGCAATATTCCATAAGCATTTGTCATTACTGATTATCTTAGCAAGCATTGTTTGCAAAGCAGAAGTGAAGAAATGGTGCAAGGACAAGCAGTTCCCATCCCATCTTAAAGCAGGCCCTACTTTAGTGTAGCATGGCTGAAGCACATGGAAAACCTCTTCCTAAAAAATTCCAGGGACAGACACCACAGGCTCTCCTCTGATTGAAGAGACAATCCACCTCTCGCTTCCCAATCCTAAACTACCTAACAAAGCCTTCTCTCTCCGAAGTTTCATGTTGTATCAGACATAACAGCCTGGATGTTGTGATGGAGAGGTGATAAAACATCAGAAGGAAAAAAGCACGAGAGCAAGGAAACCCTGCAATTTCAATCCACCACATGCAGTCAGCCTGAAGAACAAGAGGTGAAACCCCAGCTCTGGTGAGAAGCACAGGAGTGCAGCAAAGAATTTTTCAGAGCTGCTTCAGGTACTGTGCTGAGGAGGTGCTGAAATCTCCACCCTAGGATGGAGAGAGCACAAACTGAATTAAAAAATCCATGGAAAGTAAAATGGTAAAGGACTGTAAGTTAAGTTTTCATCAATTCCCACTGCAAGGTCAGCTTCTCTGGATAGCCCTCCAACATAAGAGACACTCCTTGTTTTCCTCTTTTACTTCAGGAGTTTCTCTCCAGCTATGAGCTACTCACTGCTCGTGTGCTTTCTCCAGAGCATCTCATCAGTGGCAAACAGTGCTGCATAGATCATTCTGGAAAGCATGGTCTTCACTTCTTCTGTCACCTGGGAGACTCCTGCAAACTGCAGAAATTCACGGATCCCAGGGTCCCACCAGTGAAGGGAAGAAAGGGCACCAGGATTGAGTAAACCAGAGTGACTGGCTTAATCTAACAGCTGCCAGAAGGGCCAGCCTCAATCCCACTGTTACTCTGTGCTCTGGTGATGTTTCCAGCACTGGAGATACCCCCATGTGCCAAACTCAGTTCACTGAACTAACAGAAAATTAACAGTACAAAAAACCACTGCAGCAATGATGATGAGCTCAGTCACCTGCCCTGGCTGCATCCAGCCCGTGCATGTGAGACTATTGCAATGAGCACCCAAAACAGGTATTAGGAGCTGAAGGAGCACTGGACACATTCTCTTAAGAAACTCATTTTGTGCACACTGAACTGACTTTGCTGGCCTTGTGTGCCACTGTTCCACCAAAAAGCCATGGGACAGTCAGTAATTTTCCACAACTTTTCCCATCGTTCCCCTTATGTATTTTAACATTTTTTTGTGATTTAGAACTATCTCTTCCTATCTGTGCATGCCTCACACAAGAAGATCCCGTGTCTGACGGGAGAGCTTTGCACATCATGACAAACAGCAGCAGCAAAGCCCTGCCCTCTACTGAAGTCCCATCTCTGTGTACGAGTGGTCACTCCAGCCTCACTGCTGGGTGAAGATGTTTTCTACCTCCCACAAGGCATAAGCAAGAGGATCTGTGCAAGTCATGCTCCTGGCGAGGCAAAAGTAGCAGCAGGGAAGGCCACTGGACACTCCTTACAAGGAAGTGGAACATTCCCTCCTAAACAACTGGGAACAACCCTAGCCACCCTAAAGGGTGGGGGAAGGACTGTGTGGCAGCACGAGGAGATAATGCAGAAAACCAAGAAATACATAGATTCATTGTATTTTTCAAGCTTGAGTTCCTAGAAGAGATTTCTTTCTCTGGTCTTCAGCAGTGTGGAACATCCTTCAGATGACAGCAGCATTTCCAACACCCTACAGCACTTGGAGAGAGCTGGCAGAGCAAGTCCTGGCTACTTCCAACCAGGCACCTCTGGCTCCTGAGCTGCCTGTCCCATCTGACCACAAGAGAGCTGGGTAATTCATTAGTTTTACAGAACACTGTAAATTCACAGGAAACATATGAAACTCTGCAAATTCCCAAGTAATTGTGGCAATAAAAAGCCCAAGGATTGCAAACCCTCAACACTTTTGAAGCAGCCATGTTAAACCACACTTGATGATTTCAGCGAACAAGATTACTTGAAGATGATATACTGCCACTTGAACAAAAGCAAAATTTGAGGTGAAATCACTCAAAAGGATTCAAAAGGACACTGGGGAGGTGTTTAGTGGTGCACCTGCAAAGGCAACTAAAAGAAGTGACAGAAAGCCACAGAAAATATCAGTCCCTGCTCCCACCAGTCCTCCCAAAAACTCACAATGAGATAGAAGTCACACCTCTTGGCTCCCAAACCAATATTGATCCATTAGGTTCTACTGTCCCCAGCCTCTGGATGAAAAGCATTTCTGGGTAAAGATACAGAGAGTAGGTCTTCCTTACATTTCCAAGTTAAAATAAGGAGGGCAGGCCAAGGGCCATGGCACAGCTGCCAGTCACCCCAGTATTTTACATCAGCCACAATGCTACAATTCCAAAGACAGGCTAGCATGAAAGTTAAAAAAGGAGGCTGAAGCAAACCTGACATGCTACCAAAAGATATCCTGAAGTTTAATAAAAAAAAAAAAAAAAGTGCTCTACTCCTTTCTGTAGTTATTTTTAATCTGGGAATGACTGTGTCGTCCTGGAACTGAGTCAAATTAAAAGTAGACATTCAAAGCACTTTACTCTCTCCCTGCTGCCCCTCTGCTCTGTGTCAGTCATCACTTCTGGGTTTGTAAAAGCTTAGTGGGATTTGCACAGGGCCAGGCGAATCAGGCTCCTCCATTTACTGCTATACAACAAATATATTCCGGTAACAGGCTGTTCTCCTGCCAATGCCTTCTGTTTTCCAACTCATTTCATTTTCTTTAGTGACTATTTCAGACAAGTGGATAACCAGAGCCTTAGGTTGACTCCATATGTGGATTCTGCCTCTCAGCAGTGCCACTTAATTCTTTGCAGAAATCCTGCTCATGTAGGATGCAGGTTCAAAATCTTCCCTCCCCATGCCAGACCCAGTTTATTTGCTCCTGTTTCCACTCCCTTTTCACCATCAGTCAGCCCACAAAGCACTGCCTGCTTCTCTGCCTGAGGCTTTCCCCAGCTGCCTCCCCGCCTTTCCTGCCAGACTCTTGCCAAGGAAACCTGTCCACACCTATGCAGGCTGGGGCCACCTTTGTTTTGGGCAGTGACGTGTGCTTGGGGTGGAGGTCACCATTGTTTCTGCTCCCTGATTCCACAGAGGCGTGTTAATGATTTCTCACAACTGCAGTAAACGAAGAGTGGCAGCTATACCCAGCCTATAACATCAGACACCATTGCTTTTCCTCTTACCTGCCAAAAAGAGGGGTTCTTTCTTTCACCGTGGGAAGGTGCCTGAGGTTGCAATGTCGTGTAGGCAGAAGCCATTAACTTTAATGGGCTTTCACTCAAATATGTGGACCATATTGATGCACAGATAGGGTCATCCTGCCCTGAACCTAAGGCCTAAGAACTCCTGGGGCTGTTTGGATCAGAAATCAGATCTGGGGTCCCTCCCTCCCATACCATCATGTCTCCCCTCACAAGGAAGGGATGCAGTGGGTAATGCAGCTGCCATCTCTGGTCTTCAAATACAGCAGTTCGACACTGCTAACAGAAAAGTACAACTGTGCTGTGGAAAGCAGATGCATTTTGACAAAAATTAAGTACCTTTCATTGAGTCCACAGAATGTATTTCTTGCAGAGAAATTGTACAAGGTCAGTTGGAAAGTCTCTAATTTGTACACAACTCTTAAGGTGCTCTCTGACTTGAATGCAATCACATGCCAACCTTTGGCTTCCTTGAGCATCCTATAAAGGAAAAAATACAGTAAAAACATCTCCTGTGCCCCTTCCCTGCCTTGTGTAGCATGAAGGTTATGTGCAAGAACTAAAACATCAGAGCCAGAAGCCTTAATTTGCAGAAAATAATCTAATTTTTCATATTCAGTGCAACATTAAAACCATCCTCCCAAAACTCAGCTGTGCCAAGGCTTGTGATCTTAGAGTGAAATTATCCCCAACAGAAAAGTTTCACTGCCCCAGCAAAAAATAAGGAGCAGTGGAAAACAGAAACAAAATTACACAAGTGGTGAAAAGTAAAAGGACACATCCCATCTTGATATGCAATGCTTCAGTAACCAGGGTGAGGAAATTGGTTTTCCTTTTAAAGCAAGGGTGGGCCAGATCCTTGGCTGGAATAAATCAGTGCTGCCCTGCTGAAATCAATGGACTGTTGCTCATTCAAAGCAGCTCAGGATCTGGCACATGGTTTTCTCCTGACAGTATCATAGTAATGTAATTCTAAATTAAAATCATGTGGAGATGTTGTTTTGATAAAACATTGTTAAATACTAAATACACCAAATGTGAACTGAACTAAAATGAACCTAATATGAGAGAGAGAAAAGGGAATGCTTCTCTGTTGTAATGTGGACTCGGAGGGTAAAAAGAATTACAGGACAATTTGATGAAATCCCTTGAAGCATCCTCACTGACTAATTAGTCTCTACATTCTGGAAGGTTTCAGGGTTTAACACATTTCCTCACTCTCACTAAGAGCTCACTGTAATTCCTGCAGCCAAAAGCACCAAGGATGCAGAGCACAGCTGGACCAGCTGGCAGAGAGGTGACTGTAAGGGTGATCCCCTCACTAGCCCCCAACAGCACAGGCAGCCCAGAGGGGCCTGCTGGGCTTGCAGCTAGTGAGTCCTGCACAGCATCCTGCTGCCAACTGGACTGCTGCAACCAGCTGGGAGAAACTAAAGGATATTCTTCAGCTACAGAAGTGGAATCAGCACCCTGGGAACCCCTTGAGCATCACAGCAACCAGACAGGGGAGACATTGCAATCACTTGTGCAACTCTGTCTCATTTAGTCACAAGGTGGATGTGAGCAGGACTATTGCAGCCACACCAAGCAGGGAGTGATGGATTTCTCACAGAGCACCCCAGGCACTTTCCTCTCAGTTGGTGCTTTCCCTCCTAGATCCGTCCTCGCAGCCAGAGTGACCCACCATGTCTAGCCAAACCCCAGTTCCCCCTGATCCCAAGCAAACAGGCTTCCCAGCCTCTTTCAGGACCAGCCAGGAAGATGCTAACTCCCTGCTGAAGTGGGTGGCAGCCTTTATTATGTTTCAGGCCTGAGAAATCTCACCAGTACACTGAGAACCACAGGGCTCCTTCCTAATTACACAGCAGAGCACCACATGATTCATGTCAGCAGCTCCCCGGCCCGCTCAGCTCCATCCTGGCCGGTGTGACACAACCACCCCGGGTGGAAGCGATTAGCAGGTTGCAGCACCATTACCAAACGCGGCGCCCGAGGAGCCGCAGCCGGGCCCTGCGGAATCTCTGCTCCCCTGCATTGCAACATCGGAAGTTGCACTTTAAAACCCATCGCCTGGGCTGCTCTCGGATTTCCCAACCAAGGCTGGAGCAAGATGAGGAACCTGGGCTGCGTACATTATAGATGTGTTTTTAAATTCCATGGGGAGGCTGGAAAATTAGAACTAGCTCTAGGGCTCCTTTTGTTTTTTCCCTTCCCTTCTCTCTTCCCTTTTGGTCTGATTAATTTTGGTGACTGGCTTGCACAATTTTATCAGGTTGGGCCTGATGAATCATTCATCTCCAGCAAGCAACAGTGGGAGATTGAGGGTCAGGCAGGGTCTGTGCTGCAGTAACCAAAAACAGAAAAAAACCCACCCCCACCAAGAGAGAGGGAATGGGGGCAGGGAAGAACGAGACAGTGGGCCAACAGCACTCATGGACAGCTTTCTGATGTCTGGTCTCAGACAACTAGCAGCACATTCATTTGTAAGCCTGCCAGACCTCCTAGGAAACCTAGAAGGCTGCTGTTATTTATAAAGCTAGATGTAGTTATTCTGCCTGTGTGCAAGACTAGCTCATTATATTTATAGGTACCTGTCCCATTCACCTACTTTTGGGCCCTCATTCCCATAAATCCACGAGGCTGGCAGGATCTGCCTCCAAACACTGAGATACCTCTCCTTTCCAGGCAGGGCCATTTGGAAGTGTCTGTCACCACTGCAGGGCTCGGCAGCATGTACATGTAAATATACACCTGAAACCCCCACATTTCTGTCAACATACTGGAAGACAGATTCAAGAATTTGTCTTGACGTGGAGAGCACCAGATTTTACATTTCATTTGTAAAAGCTCCCAGTAAATCTTAACCACAAAAGTTTGATTTAATGATGGTTTAAAACTGTCAGCTGGCTTCAGAAGAGAAGATATACAAGCCAGTCTCATCAGTTCTGGCAGCCTGGAATCTCAGCCCCCTTAGCAAAAATAAAATCAGCCCTCCTAGCTTTTATGCCTGAACCTCAAACAATCTTCCCATAAATCCAACTTGGAGTTCATCTGGTCAGGCATGAAGAGCTTTGCAAAGAGTGAAGCTGGGGCTATGGGCAAGCAAAGGCAGCTCCCTACAAGTTGCACTGAGGAAAGGAAAAGCAAGAGATTTGGCCTTTCCAGTTTGGGGATGTTCACACAGAAACACAAGAGAACTTTTCTATTTTGAAGGTGAAAAACTTACATCTCAACAAAAGAAAATAAAAATGGCACAGACAGCTGTCTGTCACATCTCACTTTTGAGACCAGCTGGGCTCACTTCTGCCAACCAGAAGTCTTGCCCAAATGTAGATACAGAAACTGAGGCAAAGTGCTACTTCCAGTTGCCCATACATTCAGAAACTTTCAAGAAGAACTATGTTCTACCAGTTCCAATCCCAGATTTCTTAGGTGCTTCAATTTGTGCCATCAATTTGGGCTTGCAGCTGCTAAATCAGATCTAAACCCTCATGCATTTGTCCAGGCCTGGCTCCCTCGAGCAGGCACACAACCATGGCAAAGAAGCATTTTGTCTCTCTGTAAGCCTCAACAGTAGGCAGATCTTGAGAGGTGTCTCAAAGAGCCTCCTCAAAGGAAGAAACAAAATCCAAAGGCAGATACCATTTTCCCTGCTTAATCTCTTGGAATAATTCCCTCTCTCTCAGTCATGAATTAAAAGTCATCCAGAGAAAAATATCTGCCCTTGTGAAATGTATTTCAGGGACTGATTATATAACATTTGATGTGGCATAAATTCAAACCCTTAAAAAACCCTCAAAAGACAAGAACCAAGGAAAAAGTAAAGGTGTTCCCTCATCTTAGAGCATACCCATATCCCTCATGTCTATCCAAGAAGAGCCAACAGTCCAAAACTGAGAGGGAAAGAGGCTGAGATTTCTGGGGGTGAATCTGGAGGTAGGAATTTTCACATCTTAGTTCCAGTCTCTGACTCATTGCTGGAGTGAGCAGGTGTCTCTCTACAAGAGGCAGCCACAAACATTTTAACCCAAATTTATATTTCTCTATTAAAGTTGTCATCTACATAAATGTAGCATTGACTAATAATCATCTCAAAAGATTCCCAACCAATTCTCCTAGGAACCTAAACAATACAGCTTTGGGTTAGGGGTGTGAGAGAGATGAACAAAGCTGACTCAAGCTGCTTCCAGTGGCTAAACCAAGTGAAATACAATAAATACCAGAGCAAACCTGATTTTTCCCTTGCTGCTGCACACAGTATTTGCAAGCAATTACACTGGCTCCAGCAGTTTAACACACAGGAAAATATCAAGATACTTTGTGCATTATTTACACATCTAGTTATGAAATTCAGGTCATAAACTGAAAGAAAACTAGATTTTTAAAACAATTTTGTGCTATAAGAAGCCCATTGCTGGGATAAATGAAAACAAATAAATACATTGAGGTTCTTTTCTCTGTAGACTTCTATCTCAGATGATCATTTCTACCCCTCTAAGATTAACAGCAGCTCACAGTTCCCTCCTCTGATCATCATAGATTTTACTTCATCACTTCTGCCTTATAATCCATAACCACAGATGATTTATAGCATGTTCTTTAAAACCCTCCAGTCTCACTGTAAGGCAGTGAGTAATCCATGTTCTCTAGCAGGCAAAGGCCACAAGCAGTCAACCTCAGAGGAACAAAATGCCACCAAGTGTCCTGGGAGAATGGAATGGCAACAGCACCTCTGGGAAAGGATGAAGGAAAACAATTCCATGGAGAGCTTATTTTGTTAACATAACCTGACCATGTCCCAGGTGCCTTAGAAGATACCTGAGGACTCCTGTAGCAAAAGACATGTGAGAGTCAGCTGAGGTGGGTACTGTGCACTCACAGCCCAGAGCTCAGATTTCATTGAGGTAAATTAAATAGTGACCTACAGCCACCATTACCTGAAAGCTGACCAGTGACTGTGGTTCAGCTCCTAGAAAATAGCCAGACCTACCCCAGGTCAGCAGCAAATCAAGCCTGGAAGCTAAGCAGCCCTCCATCTAAGAGCTCCTTACCCTCAGTATGAATACACAGATGGACACTGATGTGTGGTAGCTTCCCTGGGTCTGTATTTGAAAGACACAGGACCCTTTGGACATCTAGGTTGCCCTGGACTTCTGCTCCCATGCTTTTAGGGAGCTGCAGATTGGGTTAGAACAAACATCAGACATCGAGTACCTCTGCAGGTCACCACCCCATCTCCAGATCTTCCCTGGTGTGGCAAACACCAACTCTCTGCCTGCAAAGCAAGCACAGATTTTATGAGAATCTTCAAGGGGAAAGCACCTTCTCTCCCCACTACACCCATCCCATGCACACACAAGGAAGCAACATTAAACAGCCTCTGGAGTCTGCTAATGCTGGTATAGCAGGAGGACTTTTAACAACATCACCACCAGGATACCTCATTTTTTGGTTCTGAAGTGCTACAAGAAGAGACACTTCAAAAAAAAAAAAAAAAGAAAGGGCTGGAATGAAGCTCACTCTCAAAGTAAAACTAAAACACCAGAAACAAACATTTCAATTTCTGGAGTCTGGGAAGAGACAAAAGAGTTTCTCTGTCAGGGTTTCAGAAACAGAGCTGAGCAATGGATGACAGAGTAGCTCTTCAAGCCATTTGGGGAACATCCCACAGAGTCTGAAAGCAGCATTTACAATGCTGTTTTGCAACTGGGAGAAGAATCACAGTATGATCTAGTAATCAAGGAAAGGAATCAGATTCATAGAATATTTTTTTAACCCATAATAAATTATAGTTTCCTAAACTTTATTGTGGTCACAAAGTCAGAACAAAATTTGATAAAAAATACAATTATTGTGCACAGAAAATCTTGAAAAATGTCATTAAATACTCAAGGGAAAAACAGTGAATGCCTTTTTAATGAAAACCAAGCTTGTGGATTGCTAGTTTCTGAAAGCAGTTTGGTAAATGGTTTTGTTTTCCAATAAGCAAAACAAATACTGGAATGGGCCCATAGTCCTTTCAGTTCTCTTTCTCCAAACCTCCCCATTTTTCAAAGTGGAATAAAGGATGTTTCTCCTCTGATTTTAAAACCAGTAAATTGTTTCCAAATGTACTGTGAGCCAGAAGGGAGATAGGGCAGTAGAAGAAGGTCAAGAGACCCTGATGTATCCTGGGGATTGCAATGAATGGGCAACAAAAAGCAAAAGCAAAACCTGCTCCTGACAAACTAGATTGGGAAAGTGCCTGGAGATGGGGCTTATCATGCCCCAGCTTGAAACTCCCCAAGCAAAGCACACACCCCTGTCTCTACATGAAAGCAATGAGATGGGAAGGAAGCACAGTTAGGGTTTGGTGCTGCTCAAGCCCCATGCAATTACAGGCAAGAGTAAACACCTTATTCAAGGATGAGCAATCATCCCTCAAGGGAAAACCCTGGAGCTTCCAGCCCTCCCAGGAAGGTCACAAATGGGTACAGGAAACAAGCGGAGACTTGCACAAAGGGAATGAGCTAAACCTCACTGCCCATGAGTGAGGACCTGAACAGACAGGTCCCTGAGCTCCAGCACTGGGCACAGATTTCAGAACAAACACGTGGGAAGCTGTGGCGTCACTGAACTTTTTATTTCTGAAGCTCCAAGATTATTATTTAATCTTTCTTCCTAATACAGCAACTGCCATAAAAACTCCAGTTTGGCAAGAGCACCTAATTTACTGCTCCTGACAAGTCTTTCCTCCATGGTAGAATAGCTGGGAGCATGAAGCTGGGAGCAGATTTGTTCCTTATAAAGGCAGTGGATCCTCAAACTGTACCCAGCTCTCATCAGCCCTCCCTTAACACACCTACATGCCCATTACACAGGCTTCAGCATCTCCCAAACAACTTGTGGCTTGAATAGTCTTTAAATCCATTTTTCACTTTCAGGGCCATCCACTCAGCACAGCCAAGTTTACAGCCTTGCAGATGCCATTTCCCATTCATAAGGGCTCAACAGACATGAGATGTACAGTGTCTGATCCAAGAAATTCATATTCTGAAAACTTACTCACTGGTAGCTATTGAGAACACTTCTGCAGAGCTGTGGGGGCTCCCAGGAGATAAGCATATGTACTTCTCTGCAGTCACATCCCTGCCACCATCCCACACAACAAGGCAACTCTCAGCAGGCTCAGAAGTCTTTCCTCTGTGGAGGAAGACATGGTGGTATGAAGTTGGCTGCAGAACTGTTCCTCACAGATGTAGGGGATCCTGAAAATATACCCAAACTCCATCAATCCGCCCTTAACACACCTACATACCCTCACACAAGCTTCAATGGATGCCTCAAGAACAGAGACAGGTAACATATATCAGCACAAAATATCTAGGTACTAAATGCCTGAGGAAAAGTCTACTAAACTCCTTCAGGGGGCTCAGGAGGGGACAAGTGACAGCTCATTTATTGCCGTAAGTACTTGTTCCTCAGATGCCAGGGCCAGTGAATGTGAGCTAATTAACCTCCCTGAGAAAAACGGAACCATCTGGCTGCACAGCAACCACTCTTCTTGCCTGTGCTCCCAAGCCCACATGGCAGATCGTGGAGGGACCATATCAAACAAGGAAGCATGGCAATGACGCACTCTTTGCTACTGTCCCACAGCCCAGGTAGCCACCTGGGAGGGCCAGGCAGCCGCCCAGCCTGCAGACATTTCCCTCCTCTGCCCACTGTCCTGCTGCATGGGAAGAGCCTCCCTTGCCCAGACACAGAGCTGACACCAAGCCAGGTGTCCTTTTGCCATGGGGGTCAGGGCCAGGAGGCCAGAGCAGGCCCTTTCCAGCACAGCAAGAGGAGCTGCTGCCTGAGGGCCAGCAGGATTATGCAGCTCTGGTCATAAAGAGCAGGGCTGAGAGTTCCAACACGAACAAGGGCAGCCCAGCTGCCTCCAGCCCACCTACTCCTATTGATGTTTGTCTGTGAGCACTGACTTCTATTCACCTGCTGGTATTCTGGCCTCTTGGGGAGGAAGAAAAAGGAGTTTCCTGCTTGTGGGGCCATGGTTTGGCAGAAATACCTGCAGCCTTCACAGCCCTGGCCATAACAAGTCCTTGGCTTTGCCCCTGTATGGCCAAAGTCACATCCAATCCCCAAGGCAAGGTGCCAGGATCAGGCTCACAATGATGACAGATAATTACCAATAATCACTCGAGCTGCTCCCCACCTCCCACCACTGCTATGAGCAGGAAAACCAATGGAGGAAACAAGACTTTCCTGGCAATGCCCCAGCTAAATTGAATCAGCAACAAGTTTTGAGAGACATTCAGACTGGTGGCTACTGAGGGAGACCTTCAGAAATGCCACCACTTCCCTTGCATTGCTGCATATATCCACTGTATGAAATGCTCACATGTTCACATAAACAACATAAACATCATTCAGGGCAGTAACAAGCAAACCCATAGTTCACTCCTAACATGTCATTTGGTGAAGGATTTTCCCTCACTAACCAAAGTGCAGCCTATTACCAAAGCAGGAACAGAGTTTACTGATTTCTCTTCATTACAATTGATGGCAAAACCAAAGCAAGGGTACTAAGAAACCAACACATGTAAACTACAAAAATTCCTGAAGAAACCACAAATCATACTCCATGAAAATCGGATAGGACAACTAGAGCTGCAACACACTTCTCCCATGCCAGCTGCCTGGACAGCCTCATCATGTATGGTTTGCAAAGGTTTTCCCCCAAAACAGGAGGTTTCAGTTTTTAGCAAAAGACAGAGTTAAACTCAGCTCAAGGTAGGCAGAAACAGGCAGAGCTCAGAGAACTCGGAAGGGGGAGGGGGTGAAAAAGGCTTTGTGGTTAATTATGAGTATGATAACATGGTGAGAAATAAGGCAGTGAGGATGGCAGAGATAATTACCCTATGAGCTGCATTTCCCTTTTGGATGATAGATAATGAGACATCCTGTGCTATGCAGAGGAGTCTCCTAGCAGAGGAAACCAAAGGGGCAAGCAAGGTGCAGCTGCAGAAACCCACTGTCTCCTCACCAGTGCTGGCAAACATGGCAAAGCATTCCTAGCAAAGGGGGAACAGAAATATATTACCAACTCTGGGCAACCAAAGCAGTTTTCCCTTCTCCTTTGGCACTCCTGAGGATCCCCAATCTGTGTAGCTGCCCCAGGTTTCCACAGATGTGTCCTGTTTGGCAGGGACCTTGGCTGAGGGAGAGGTACAGAAGGGACAAGTGCACTCTCTTCACTTCTTGAAGCCTGGGGAGGCAGAAACGAGGTACTGGGGCTGGGAAGCCCCAGAAGGCTCCAGGGAAATGCATGGAATAGCACACAGCTGTTTGAAAAGAGCCACGGCACAGCAGCCTGCAGTAAGCCACAGACCATCCTAAATCCCTTGGTTTCAGTGAGCCAGGGATTACTCCATACCTGTCCCCTCCAAAAGAAGACTAATTTTCAGTACTCAAGCCCCCAGGAGAACTTCCAAGTGCTGCAGCCTTGTAAGGTCTCCAAAGTATTCAGCTGCCCAGGGAAAAAGCTTGATGTGAGACCACTAAAATAAACCTCCAAAACTATGTGAGCAAAATCATCATAGGGTACATGGTAACTCCAGGGAGTGAGGATGGAGGAGCCTCCTTTGCTCACAGATGGAGACAGAAAGCTTTGCTGGTGTGTTGCCTTGCAAGTCCAAGTCAGTCCTGGATCTGACAGGACAGTGGGATGGAGTTTCCTCTTGTTTATTTACATCTTGTGTCCACCTCAGTACCTCTTCCCCGGGAGCTCCTTTGCTGATCACGAAAAATTTCAGTTAATGACACTATTTTTAGCACCCACTGCTGGGAGAAGCTAAGCCTTTTAACAAAGCCTCCTCGACACTGTAACGAGCACATTATTGCTGAAGGGGAGGAAAGAAAAAAGCTGGGGGTGAGCCAGTATCTAGGTCAGCATCAATCTCTCTCTGTCACCTACCGTCTTGTTTTATGGGAAGCATGTGGATAATAAATGGTGATTACGGAAAGTGAAGGGGAAGAGGCAATCCTGAGAAATTTATAGATAGGAGAGAATTCACATTAATAGCAGATAATACAGAGCTGCAAAACTGTTATAAAAAAGGCATTAGAAAAAGCTCTGTAATTGGGGTTATTAGACACAACTACACCAGGGTGGGGTTTTTTTTTCCATTCTGGGTACATGTCACAGTGATGTATGTCACTTTTGATCGTGATAATAACAGTAAAATATCCATGTTAAAGCCAAGTACATTAACTTCTATATTGGTGTAATTTACTGCGTTATGAGTTCCCATCATTCAGGAGCCAGACAAAATGCTCTCCTTATGATGTTGATAACCGTGCACACATTTTACAGGAAGAAGTGTTTCTTTAAATATCTATCACATGTTAATGAATTCTTTTAACTTTCCATTACTCTTGTCAGAAAAGACAGGGAGCAGGAGAAAGAGGTAAGCTATTCATATTGCTAACATACATCATCAGCTGGATTTGCCATTGCCCTGTGTCTGTCTCGTGCACAGCTGCTTTTCCAGCCAAATATATAAGAGATTAGTTTGCTACATGGAAAGGGTCAGAATAGAATGGACAGTAGCTATTATTTTTTTTAAAAATACTTATGCATCAATTTGATATTGAAGGAAACCTTAGGCATCACTCTCTTGGCCAACAAAAATAACAAAGACAAAGGATTCTCCTGATTTGCAAGTGCAGTTCAGTAACAGGAAGGTGGAGAACCCGTCTCTCAAAGTTGAAGGGATGCTGCACCTGCTTAGGTACTTAGAGTTATAAACAGAACAAGTGAAACATCAATCCTTTTCTATCTGCTCTCCATTGCAGAAGCTAAAGGACCCACAAACCTGGTCATTCGCAGGCTGTAACTAGAAATCACAGCGGCATCAACAACACAAATGCTAAGTGAGGCTTGGGCTCCCTGAGGAAGCAGGGAGGAGGCTGCTGATGGCTGAGCCTTTGGTTCCAGTCACTGGAGAGCTACAATCTACTCTCAGGCTGCCTCCCCAAGCACCTCCGCACCCTGGGGCAAGTCACTCCTTTGACTGCTCTTTCCAAAATCGAATGCCTCCAGCTATGGGCTGTGACTGTACTGGGACAAGCACAACGAAGCCTCGAGGAACTGCAGCAGGAATCCTTCCTGCTTCAAGATAAACGTGTTCGGAGACAGCATGGGGCTGTAAAGCAAACCAAAGTACCCATACCAAGGGCAAAAGCATTCTTAAGAGGATCTACTTCAAAACTGCATGGAAGAGCACTTGATACCAGTGTGATGTCAAAAATGGGGTGGGCATTCAGAGGCTGAGCTAGAGCAAGTTTTAATGCTTTAAAAAAAATCACATGAGAAAATTTTCCTTCCTCCTGCAGCACAGAGCACATGTGCAATACAAAGCAATCACCCCCAGTAACTCTAAGCCAAGAGCCCCTGTCCATAACAGCAACAAGACCTCACAGCTCCCTCCAGGCACTGAGGGCTGTATTCCTGAGGGCCAGGGGGTTTGTAGGGCTCTGAATGTGAAGGTGAGTTCTGCTCACGAAATCAATCAGTTCACTTTCAGGATCAGGCACTGAGAAATGCAGTCAGCTCCCCCAAGCTGCACTTTCAAATTGTAAATTACAGAATAGCTTCAATGTTAAGAAAGAATTAAATGACTCCGGCTTGTTTCCAAAACAAAACACTGCACTGTGGCATTGCTGAACATCATCCCACCCAAATGGAATTCGATACTTCATTCAAGCTCAAACATTTTGCTTCCACATGTGCAGCTGATTAATTGAGGATTCAACCATTTATGCCCTACTGTGTGCTGGTCTGGGGCTTTAGGGGTTTTATTTCTTAACAGTAACTGCATTTGACCAAAGGGGCTCACCTACACATGTACAAAAGGCTTTAGCTGCTGCCTTGGAAATGAGACAAGGCAAATGGGAGAATTCTCTCCTTCCTTCACCTCTGAGCTAGATGAGCTCATAGCTCCTGAAAACCCTGCCTTTCTTTCCTTGTTCCTCATTTTGTGAGGCACACTCTGCTCTCCCCACTCCGTGCAGACCAGACAGTTCCTTCTTGAAAAGGCAGGGAGGTCTCTTTGTGCTGGCTTTCCTGGTGTTATCCATCCTTGTACCCAACCTACCCACAGATACCTGCCACCTTCCCTACCCTCTACTGTTGCTTTCACAATGACTTTTCTGCTGAGAAAATATTTACTTTGCATTTGAGAAAAGGTCATTGACTGGTGGTTTAAACCACTCTCCCCTGAGACAACAGGAATGGGAGTCAGACTCTAAAAGAGAAAATCAGCCTCGAGTCTTTTTCCTCCTCCCTTGCTTCCTCCCACGTCCCATTCAGATTGTATGAAAAGGCTGTCAGTGGCTATAAGCTCAAAAAAAGGAGGACATATTTCATGTCCCTCATGAAATCCACCTCCATTGGTCCCTTGTTCAGCAGGAAGCAGGGCTTGCCCTAATTAAAACCAAGGTGGGTAACAAAAAGATTCATTTCCTGTAGCACCACGGGGCTGGCAGGAGCAGTTCCCTGTCCTCAGTATTCTTTCTGAGGACAGTTCTGCAAGTAGACACATTGACTGGAGCAGGAACCAGTTGCATTTGACTCCCCTTGCCTTTGAAATACACTTTGCCAGGTGTGCCTCTTATCCCCAGCTGCCAAAGCAGAGACACAAAAGCACATCAGGTGCACCACAGTGCTGCAGAACAGCAGGAGAGGTGGGACATGAAACAAATTTGGCAGCACAGCACCCTGTCAGAGGAAGCAATGCACTTTCCTGCACACAACACAGTGGGTTGTATCAATGTCAAGTTCACTTTTTACCAGGAAATATGAGGTTCCTATGTGGTTTATGTACACAAAGAACAGAAGGGCATAAACACTCTAAAATTTCAATGAAAAAATCTCCCACTCAAATGAAAGGAACAATAAAGTCAACAAACACTATAATTACAATCCCAGAGTACACATCTGTCTGGACAAAATACCCCCCAGTACAGTGACCAGCCACACAGAAAACCTGTGTCCTGCAAATGAAACTGCCTGAGTATCACCAAGCCTAATTCAAAGGCCATTAAACAGAATGTGAATCTGAATGTTGGTTTTAGTAGCTTTGGACCAATCCACTCCAGCACATGAAAAGTTTTACCATCCCTTTTCTTGCATCTGTCCATTCAGAGTGGCAACAGCTGTTTAACATGGAGCAGTGGTTGGAAAGAGCAAATGTATCAGGGAGGAAGGTGACTGAAAGAATATAGGCTTGGGGAAAGGAGAGAAGTGGAATTTTATCAAGGATGAAGATTGCTGGTATATAGATCCCTCCTGGCTTTAAATAACTTGGATCCCATGCTGTAACAACACAGATTCAGCTTGTGCAGCTCTTCCTGCCTTAGACCCCAAAGATGAGGTTTCACAAGATGGTTGGTTCAAACTAAGACCTCATTTCACCTCACCTAGATCCTGTCCCCTGCCCCCCAAAGCAGAGCCTCCCTCTCTCCCTGGGCCAGCTGCAATATTGGTCTGATCCTCATCTCAAAAAGACAGCAGCAAATAGGCTGTCAGGGAAAGAAGTGTTGTAGTTTTTGGCTGAGTGTGAGCAAAGCAATTCCACAGATGGGTAGGTGAGTAAACAAGTTGTTTGCTTTTTGCAAGGTAAAGCAGAGTTCTGCAGAAAGCATCAAACTTCTTTCATTCACCTCTGGAATCATCCATCCTTCCTGCTGCTCCTAGAGGGTTTTCCAGGCACACACACTTAAGGAAGGGATACTATAGATAACAATCTGCACTTCAAACACAAACAGAAAGAAATTGTAGCTGTGTTAGGACTTCAAATCAGTTTGACACCTTCATGCTCACCTAACATGACATTTCAGGCAGGTCATATTCCCTGCCCAGTGTTTGTCAGTTCCTCTCTCCTTCCAAGAGGCTCCCAGTCTCCAATTCCTTTCTGTAGAGCACTTACCAGCACCTCAGGGGGACCACACCACTGCCTGGCAAGGCTCCCACCATGTTTTGCTTGCAGCCAGCTCAGTAGTACAGGAGAAGGATGAAAAGGTGGGGTCACATTATCCCTTGGCCTGCAAGACAAAATGTTCATGGAGTGCAGAGAAAGGGCAGACAAGGAAGTTGCCACAAAATTCTGATAAAACAGAGTTGCCACTACAATAATTTATTGCAAGGTAGAGCCCACTTAGACAGTTGTCTCTGGGCAATAAGAGCACATGGACACAGGAAGGGAAGTACTTGGCCCTTGCTTTGCTTCAGTTCCCTAATCCAGCACAAATGCATTTGGGGATTTATGGGTTTTTGGAAGCTTCCAGCAAAGCTCAGGGTCCGTTCCTTGGGTTATTGTTTTCCCATCTGTTTCTCTTCATTTTATTCCATCCCATCACAGAGGCCCCATCGTGGGACACAAGAATGTGACCGGAACAATAGGCAGAACTTGCAGCCTCCAGGACTGCAGTGAGGGCAGAGCCGCCATTGCAGGATGGGAGCCAGCAGCTTCTATATTTAGCCCTTTCTTGTTCATTCCAGATCACATTCTAACCACGGACTCAAGAAGTCAGGAGGCTTTCACCAGAGCACTGTCCCCAAGCACTGCACATCCAGCAGGGCCCCCTGAACATAAACCATTCATTTCCCTTCTAATAAATGCCAAGAGGAAGACTTCCTGCTCCCCCCACCTCCTCCTTTCCAAATCCCTAGTTTGACAGACTTATTTTCTTCATATAAGCAAGCTGAACAAAACCATCTCCTCTGCAAGGCTGGAGGCCTTGGAGCAGCCCCAGGACTCCAGAGCTAGGACAGCAGGGCACTGCCTCTCAGAGCAGTGCCCTGGGAAAAGGCAGAAATGGGTGAGCTCTTTTCCCCCATTAAACTGCCACATTAGCCCGTGTTAAACTCACCAATCCCCAGGGACTTGCCCAAGCCCACACCCCAACACCTGATGGCAGGGTAGGTGAAGGACAACTAGGTCTGAGCACCCATCTGGCCTCAATCACCACCACAGCACCTGTGTACACCTCTCAGACTCAGACAAGAGGGGTCTGCTGAGCAAAAGCTCAGGTGATATTGCAAAGCCAGCCCACCATGTCCCAAGCCACCTCTCTATCCCTTTTGAAGGCCCTGCAGGAAGCCCAGCTGACAGTAGCACCAACCATGATGCCATTTAGCACTCACCTGAATTACATCATCAAGTGAGGGGATCCCATAGAGCAAGAGGAAAAACTGTCATGTTTCCAGAAACACTTACATAAAAGCTGTGTCACTTGAAAAAAGCTTGGCTATGGATAAGTTCTCTTTCTGCCACTTTCACAAGGGTTGTAGGTTAGGACCACTCCGTACTTTGTCTCGCCAGTCCTACCAAAGTTTTATCAAAGGCTGCTGGTGCCCCAGTGAGAGGCTTGAGCACACAGGTGGACTCCTGGGAACCCTGCTGCCATCCATGTTATTCTTCCTGTTTACCAATGCATTTTCAAACCCTGCCTTTCCTTCTGTTGGCATCCCTACCACTACCAGTTCCCCATTCCTTCTAAAAGCACTGTAAGAGGTTGTATGGAGAAGGCTGAAGCTGAATGAGACACAAGAACAGAGTTGGTTTTCACTTTGATGCCTGTCCTTGGAAAATTAGTGGTACCTAGCAGTGCCTAAGCACAGATGGAGAAATTGCATCTTCGGGTCATATCACAAACCATCCTACTAATTTACTTTGTAGTCTCAAACTCGTGGCAGGTTAAATTTCCCTCCCTGAGGTATTTGCTTCTGAGGGCTGCTCTGAAGTAGGGATGCCCAATGAGTGTTTGGAGAGACCTGGACAAAACCAGCAGTTAGGAGGCTGAGCAGACTTTCTGTCACTTCGGATCCACCGAACACCTTTGCACTGCCAGCTGCCTTCATCTGCCATACAAATCCCTTCTCCTTTACTTCTTTTGTGTTCTGGAGCCTGGCTTCCCTCTGCTCACGTGAGGAAGCAGTGCCCAGTCAGCTCTCTGAACAACTACCACATGCCAGCAAGCTGTAAATGAGCCCTGTGTGCCCAGCCAGTCGGAAAAGAAAGGAATACTTTCCATCTGGCATTCCTGCAGGTCTTGAGACGGTAGTTATTGGTCCAAGGTAGACAAGAGAAGGGAACTGGCATTTCCAGTGGAAGAAGGTGACAGAGAGAAGCACCAGCAGCACTTCAAGCTTTGCTTGGTCCACAAAAGCACTGAATAAAAAAACCCCATGCTGCTCCATTTTGCAGCCAAAACTTTCCCTTGTATCTTCCCCTCCCCTCCCAAATGTACCTCCCTGGAACACATGAAATGAAGCTCAGATCCTTTGGAAGCTTTAGCTTTTAACCACAAAGGCAGTGAGTTTTTACCCCCTCAAAAACAGAGCTTTTAATTCTCAGAATTCTTCCTCTCTCCTCATCTTATCTTCCTTCCTTCCATTTAGAAGAAATAGGAACAACAAAATTGTTCTCCTGGAAGTCAGATGTAGTCTATCTCCCTGCAAACACAAGCATATACCTTCTTTCAGGGAGCCATAGAACAATTGCAATAATTTCTGGACCCCAAAGAGAGAGTCTGGGTCCTCAGCCCTGCTGTTCCACCAGCCTCAGACACCCCACAGAAATCACTTATTTCCCACAAGTGCAGCTGGGCAGCAAGGCCCAATGGCACCGCCACTTTCCAGCTGGGTGGGAGACACAAGAAGATAAAGACAAGGATGCAGCAGGGAAGGAGGTGGCTTAGCAGAGCCATGCAGAGCACTGAGAATAACAAGCAGATGTATCATACCAGAAGTTTTAACCCAGTACAGACTATAACTTCACAGATAAGTGCAATCAATCCATTTGCACAAACATTTGTGGTCAACAGTGCAATTCCATCCCCAGCTGAATGATCCACTGGGTACACATGTTCAAACGTGCATAACACTCACTGCTCAACTAAAACTCCGTTCCCATAAAGCCACACAGACTCCCTTGGGCAGAGGCCAAGCAGTTTAATAAAAAAGTCTATCCAGAGTGAGAACTCTTCAGAGACATTCCACCATCTGGAAAGAGGAGGGGGTCTTACTCTGAGGACTCTTGGAGGGCCCGACCTACTGCGGTTAAATACGTGCCTCATCCAGTGTTAATTCCTGGGGAAGAGCATCACATCATTCCCACCGCCTTGTGCAGCAGGACCTGCAGTGAGCAAATGGGCCTAATTCTGCTCCTGTCTCCAGACAAGAGCATACAGCCAGAGCCCAAGATGGGATGGCAACTGGCCATTCAGTATTTGCTTTTTAGTGAGGCCAGACTCACAGTACTGCTGGTGAAAAACAAAAGCCATTGCTGTTAGTGTGGGCTTCTTCACTTCCTTTTATTATATCCCCACCCATGGCATGTAAATAAAGCTGAAGTCAGCTTCCTCCAAACGTTGGGGCACTGAAGATTGTACAGAGCATCAGGAGGGAGCACAGCCACAGCTAAGGGCACTACCTCCTTCCACCATTCCCTGAAGAGACCGGGCACTCCCAACAGCAGAAAAAAGCACTTAGAGCACCAAAAAAAAAAAAAAAAAAAAACCACAAAAAAAACCCAAAACACCAAAAAAACCAAACAAAAAAACTCACAGGACCCTGCTCTCAACAGGCCTTTGGTATGTGAGCTGGCCTAGGATAGCAGTGGTCAGAAGAAATTAAGTTGGACGTAGGACTTGGCTCCCTTCAGAGACCTGCCCCAGGAGGCTGTGTCCTGGTAAAGAATAGCATTTGAGATGGCTGTATAAAGGCCCTGTATTTCATAGTCACATGAGGCCTTTCTCCTGGTGGGCTTCCAAGAGCTCAGCTAGGCAGAGGGACCACCCATATGGATGCAATTGCAAGAGAGTGACCTTGGAGAGATACAGCCCAGGAGAAATCAACACATTCACTGGGAGCTCTCATCCCATTCCCTGTCTGCCAAGGAACAGAATGGAGCAAGTACAGAAGCAATGGAGGAGTACAGAATGTCTCACTTGGCAGAACTCAACCAGCATCAGAGCTCTGATCCCTATTCTTTCACTCAAGGCTGTCCTGAGCAAGTCCTGGTACCCTCATCTCTCTTTGCCATGGCAAATCAGAAAGAAACCCATCTTTCTAAAGGTGAGAGAAGAGGCCAAACACCACTGCCTTAAAACTGAGTGCACATCATCAGTCAACACCCCTCAAGAGGGGCCCCAGAGGCAGCTCAGGCTGAGGAGATATCATCCCAGTAGAAAGTTCCAGGAAAAGAGGATGAGAAAAGACAATAGGGCACAGCTCTCATCCCTGTAGGACAGCACACAGCTAGACCCAGGCAGCCAATGCACCAAGCATTATTCAGCATGAACAAAAAAAAGCTCTTTCCAGCCTCTCCCTCACAGCTGCTCATCTGTATTCCAATGCTCTGACCCTAACAACCCTTCTGGCTGAAAGAAATGGAGGACATAGTTTCATCTGCTCTCTCCTATCTTTCTCCTGTTCCAACATCTTTAGCCCACCCATCCCCACTTGCTAGAAAGCTGTTTGCCTCCTTCACAGGGTCACCTCCCTGCAAAAGATGAGCCTCTCATCTGTGAACCGAGTTTCCTGGATATTATCTGACCAGGATGGGCAAGGAGGAAAGGTCTTCCTCCTGAACACAGAGATGGAATTGGTTGAAACAGCTCCAATCAATTGGGCTGCAGTATCTGAGATGGTATTTTGATTCCAGCCCTACAGCAAGAGACAGCACAAGGCCAGGCGAGGGCAGATTACATGATCCCTCAAAGCCTCCTTTCACTGCAGCACAACATGTCCTCTGTGCTGTTAGAGGGCTTTTTTGGACTGAATGAAATAACACTCCACAGCTCTTCATTCCTACCTCAGAGCAGCAACAGCATCTCTCCTGCCCATCTTTCTCCAGGGAGGAGATTAAATAGCAGAGATGAATCAAAATGCAGTCAATCAGGCCAGGCAATCTGCCAAAGCAGGAAAAAGGAAGGGAGGGAGCAGAGAAGGTACCTCCATACTGAAGTGACCTGTTTAAATGCTGCTGCTGAACACCAAGCTGCTGCATCTCTCCAAAGCTCCTAGAGACAGGAAGAGAACACAGAAGTGGGAACCTTTCTCTTACCTGGAGGACATGGACAAGCACACAACGCTTCTCAAGTATCAGCTACACTGAGGAAAGAGGCCGACTCAGCTGGAGGAGCTGAAGACAGTACAAGACTAATCCAGCCTAGCTCTGACAACTCAGACCTGGCAGTGACCTAGAGAGGAGAATGAGATTCAAATGTGCACTACTTCAGGAACTAAAGAAAATGCACCCTTAGCCCAAGGGATTACACAGATCTAAGGGGCTCTGGTAAGTCCCAGCCCACAAGACCCTCTTTGAGTAGAGGTACAAAAGTCAGACCTCCAAACCCCCTGGGCCTTGACAGGTATCTGCACCTAGGGCATTTCCACTTTCCAGCAGCAGTCACATAGCCAGCTCCTTTGGCCACAGAAGCTGGGGCTGGAAGCAAGGGAAGTTGCATCAGTGGCTCTCTGTATTTTAGCCACATTATGCCAAAGACAGCTGGAGTCTGGGAACAATTCACATTATGCTACCACGTCAGAGTCCTGCTCTGAACCAGAGCTCTGCTGTGCCACAGTGCTTTGCACAGACACACAGGGAAGGCTTTCCTCTTCCAACAGCATCTGCCTGCACTGGGCATCTGGCTAACCTGCAAGCCACAGCAACCACTTGGCAGGAAGAAATTGCCAGCACTACACAAGCAGGGTGAGCTCAGAAAGCACTGCAAAGTCTTGTCAAGAGGGCCTGAAATGCTAACCACCACCTCAGAAACCCTGTGCCATCAGGGTGTGAGGCCAGGGGGCACAGAGTTCTCAGATTGTTCACAGTATCACCCACATCATCAAGTCAGGCAGCAGCAGGTAAACCACAGCAGGAGGGGAGATGGGAAAGCAAACAGAGAAGCACCAGAAACTCTGACGGAAGGATAGAAAAACCACACCAAGAATGGAGAAGCAAGCTGTGGTCTCTGAAAGACGTACTTGCACTCACACACAGGCACAGTTTCTTGGACTGTTTATCAAGTTCAGGAAGGAAGAGGGATCAGTCTGCCAGAAAGATCAGAGATGTTGGGGCTGTCATATGATGCTCCCTCTAAGAAACAAAACCCACAGAGTGTGCATACACAGACAGAGAGGAAGCTACAAGGAAAGCCTTGAAAACAGCAGAGGAAACCCTAACCCCACCCCAGAAGTCCTACCTTTAACTAACACCCCCCCCCCCCGAAGCCAAAAAAAAGCACAGCCAAACTTGCATTATTTTTTGTACTCCCATCCTCTCCTGTCCTTTCAACACAGCAATTGGACAAATAATTTCTTAGCCTGGCTATGTCAAGGACAGGGGGCTCTGCCTAGTCCCAAGTCTCTGCTAAGAGTGCTCAACTGCATTTGGAAAAAACACTTGCTATGCAAGAGTACAGACATGCCAAATTATCCTTTCTTGTTCCCAGGAGCTTTGAGTTCAGCTTGTATAAAAATCAGCAGAGTCAATAAAGCTACTGGCTGTGGACCCAGCTAGAAATGAAAGGTTTGGCCAACAAAATGATTGTACCCCGGCCTAGGCAAGCGAGTTTGCCTCCTACCCTGTCAGTAAAACCCTGAGCAAACTCCTCATAGAACTCTACTCCATTTACAACCACTGCAGAGCAAGGGAAGAAAACCATCAGTGGTTTGAAGAAGACATTGGGGCATGGCTAAGACTCTCATGCTTGCAGGGACACCCAGGCAGGGGAGGGGGGCAGAGTGAGAGACAAATCACAAGAGCCATACAGCATCAGATGCTCTCCTGCTCCAGTTTTCAGCCATTCACACATGAAGCCCAGATGGTTTCCAGAGTGAGGGAGAAGGGTGTGCTGCTTACACAAGCAATGCCATATTTCAGTAAATATCATATGCCATCCAGACATTCTGGACTGGATCCAATTTCCGTTAGGCTTTGCTCAACTGGGGACCTGGCTCCTCCAGCAGACAGCAAACTCCATTCGTGCTAATGCATGTCTAAGGCAGATCTGTCTCAGGCAGACACACATTTTTACCAGATGATCCTTGTTACACCTGGCATGAAGAGAGGATTTCCAATGTTCAGTCAATCAACCTCCACTTCCAGCCTCAGCTCAGACAGAAGTGAGTTAACTCTTCCTCACCAACTCAGTGTAGGAATGTGCAGGCCACAGCAACCTGCTCCTCCCTCTTGATTCTCTGGGGATCCTCAGAGTCTTCTCAGGTTCTTTTCAGGTGCTTCACCTCGATGTCCTGTGGGTACCTGCAGTGCTAGGAAATACCTACTCTATTTGTTTGATAACTATCACAAAAGACACAACACAGCTGGCAGTGCCTGGAGATGAGGTGTGAAAGTCTCTTTGTAATGTCAGACAGAAAAGAATAACTTGAGTTCTTTTCAAATTATAATTATTAAACTCTAAACTACTGGGGAAGAGAAAAAGTAGGAACTATTTCAGCAACCTCCTCTTTAACACACTAAGTTTAAGGAAATGAGGATGTTCTCCAGTGTGTGCATAGTCCCAGGCACAGGCTTGTCCTTGATGCAAACCACAATTTTAAAAGAGAATCTCCCTAGTCCTGATTACTGCTTGCTGCACTAGGATGATGCAGTTCTCTGCACAACCTCTGTCTAGCAGCATATCTGCCTTCAGAATCCTCTACTAGCCAGGGCGGACAAGGTTTCATCCCAAGCATTCTTGCAAGCACTCACCTTTTCAGGACATAGCACTCCAAAGACATGCATCCCTCAACCTGCCAATGAGCAGATGTAACCATGAAAGAACAGCAGTAGTGAGGATCAACAAAACAAGGCAGGAATCATTCTCCCAAAGAACCAACACGTATTTTCTCTGACCAGATGTTCATTGCCTTCCTCTCTTTCAGAAAGCACAGCACATACTCCAGGCAGCTTTAAAAATCAACTTCCCTTTAAAAATCAAGCAGAAGTCTTGAACAGCAGAACAAACTTGGCAGAGGGACGGTAGATGTCTGGCTCACTGGTAACGATGACAAAAGCAGGGCTCTCCTCCTACAGCCCATATGCACGAGACACACCAGAATGGACAACACCTTTGAAGAAGCCAAACCAGAGACCTGACAGCTTTTTTGGCATTTCTTTTGGACAGTGAAGCCAAAAAACGCACACACTTATGAGCCAGGATGGTGTGGGTTTAATGGGAAAAACAGCAAGCAAGTTTTGTTCCACTCAAGCTCTGAGTTCATTGGGGTTTGCCAGCATTAACACGCTGGTCACTGCACTTGAACTGCAGTGGCTGTGTAGCCACATCCTCCCCACACACATCAAGGGCCAAAGCAGGAGCTGGGCACTGATAAAGCCTCAGCAAATGGCACTGCTGAAGCTGTTCTTGCCCTTCTAAGGGGAAAGAGCTACTCTAGTTCATTTCTTTGCTCTTCTGTGACTTCCTAGCCCATGGCTGAGAGCCTTTCCTCCCCTCAGGTCTCCCAGACCCTGTGGAGGATAACCTCTGCCTTCTCCCTGGTGTTGCATCCAAGCTCCCAAACAAAAGGAGATGTGTCATTTAGAGTGAAGCCTCGAATAAACTTCTCTCTGGGAGCAAAGGATTTTATTTAAAATACCCAAACCAAATATCTAATATATAAAGCAGTTCTCAAAGATCAGAGCTCCAGGAATGTTAGGCTCAGCCCAGGAGCACAGCCATCTATGAACCCTGGTTTCAGCTGTTAGACTACTGACAATACATGCTCATCCTCTTAACAAAGAGGAACAAACCAAAAAAGACCTTTTAAATCAGCCTAGCTGGTGACACATTCCTCAAAACTCTGACAAGTTGTAACTGTCTTAAAGCACACACATATACCAGCATGGTGCAGGGCACCTCTCCAGTTACTTCCATGGCTTCCTTAGCACTCTGGAAGGTGGTGCCTGCCTTGTTCAGACACTTTGCTGAGTCCTTTTGCAAACTCTGAGTGTCTGTGTGTGCCTCCCACGACTACTCCTTCTCTGGGACTCATGCTGTAAATCTTGGTATTGCTACAGCAATTTCCCAGTCTAATCACATGCCTTGTTGCATTACCACAGCAGTGATAGCTGGTTGAACCACACACCACATCCTTGCAATTGTTTCTATTACTCACAATTGACTTATTTATTAAATTTCAGCTTGCCAAGCCTTGCCAGGAGATGAGCAAGAACCCTATCACCCCTCCGTGCTGTTGATCAGAGTGGCAGAAGGGAGGTGAGTAGGCTGCAAGTCTGAGCTGTGAAACAGTCCCAGCAATTTTTGTAAGTTCATGCTTTCTGCAGCAGCTAAGCTCCCTCACATCTACACACCAGGGCTTGAGTCCTGGGAAGCAAAACCTTGAATTGCAACAGAAATCAGAAAGGAAAGTAGATGCAAATGAAGACTGAATTAATTTGAGGTTTTAGAGTAGACATGCATTTCCACAGACTTGCTTGAAGCATGGCACCAGGTGCAGTGCCCACACCAACCCTCACTTGCAGATCTACCTAAGAGCCATCCATAAGAGCAAAATGAAGTGCCTCTGGATGCAATGCACTCCTCGTGTGGGGGATTTCCTAGGCTTGCAACAAACAGCCTGATAGCTCCTGGCTGCTTCAGAGGCCCAACCCACCATCTTGTGCCTCACAAACACTCCTCCGACAAAAGACTTTGACTCCTTGCTTTCAAAGGGGAACAAACAGAAGGCAAGTTCAGACAAGGCTCATGGCTGCTTGCCCAGCCAGGCCTCAGCTAGTCCTTCATAGTAAATATTTGTTCTTAATTACACTGCCGTTTGCCCCGGGAGCTTGCCTGCAATCTGTAGGAGGGAGGGGGATTATGTTGTTGATAGGTAAATAAAAGCTCTTTCATCCAGAGAACCCAGTGCATTTTCCAGAGATGAAAGCCTCCTGAATGCTTTCCCCATAGGTTAGGGTAAGGATTTTAAATCTTTGTCCCACTCAAGGACATGCCAAAAACTCCCACATTCAGTTCAGAGAGACTGAGCTTGGAGCTCCACTGTGACAGCTCCCTCTCCAGCCTTGCTGCGAGCTGGAGTCAAGTGGGAGAGGCTCAGCTCTGGCAGCGTGGGTTAGGCAGGATCTGGTCAGCCATCAGAATGCGACAGAAGAACAGAGTCTGCTGCTGACCAGCAGCACCCAGCACATGCTGCTCTCCGTGTTCTGTCATGTCTGCTCATCACCCTGAAGCCAGGAACGACCTTCATCCCTCCTGGTCCCCAGGCCCTGCTTCTGCCCAGCACACAGCCATGCTGCTTCCTGCCCAGCTCCTGTCTGGAGCACTCCCAAGGAAGGGCGAGGCATTGTCCAAGCACAGAGCAGCCATGTGAAGCAATCCCATAGATGACATGTGGGAAGCAGCCAGTTCTCACTCTCCACAAAAGCCAGCAAGTGTGAGTTTTGATCTTCCAGCACTCAGCTTCCAAAACATCAAAATTACAAATATTTATCAACAGGCCTAAGGGAAATATAAGCGAGACAGAAGACCTCTGCTCTGTCTGAGGAGGAAGTGAGAAGCGACTTCCTCCCACCCACCATGAGAAAACCTCTCTGACCTCTGGGAGACAAGGACTGCAAGCATTCCCTCTCTCCCCGAGCCACCAAGCTAATGTCACTGCCAAAGCATCCAGCAGCTCAGAGTCAAGCTAACTTCAACCACACATTACCCATTTCTTCCATAAAGAGGAAAACCAAACAAAAATAGCAACAAAAAACCCCACCACAGGCAATCAAAACTGGTGTCTAACCATTCTACATCTCCTACATTCCTAATCCCTTCCCAGTTACCAAGCCCAGCACAGAACACAAATGCCTGTGAACATCAGAAATGAAAGGAGCCTTCAAAGTCTCTGAACTTTCAGGGGAAAGCCAGACATGCAGAAGTCTGACACTATAATATTTAAAAATCTAAGATAAACTGCCCTCCTTTCCTCCCACATTCAGCCCATCATTCACAACCGGTTTTTGGCATGCCCCAGCCAGGCAGGAGCAGCTACAGGGCTGATACTGTACTTCTCATGCTCAGGAAAGCAACACAAACCCTCCAGCATCACCTCTGCTCTCTTGGCCTCCTTGTCTTATCATGTACAAGCAGATTTGCCAGGCTCAGATTTGTTCCTCCTTCTAAACATCATCCAGGCCTTTTATTTTATTTTGCTCTAAACTCTGCTTAAAAGAAAAAAATATTGTCATTCTCAGCCCCCAGCTGTAAAGGGCTGACCTGAAATCTGTTGCCAGTATGCAATAAATATTTGTAGAGTTCCTTTGTAACTTCATTCATCTCTCTCTGCTGCAAAACTTGAATCATTTAGCATTTTTCCCCTCTTACCCAAGGGCTTCAAGTTTCTAGACAGAAATTTAATGAAGCCTCTGAAAATCCCCAATCCAATATCCTCTGTTAACACTCCCATACTGAGCTGGAGTTTTTCAGCCTGACCCGTGTATGAAATAATCTGTGATGAAAGCAGCAGAAAAGAGAAATATTTGCTCCATGCATCCTCCCCTCTACAGGAATACCCCCACAGCTGGGGGACAGCCAGTTTCAGGGCTCACCTGGACTTTTACACAAGCCCCAACACCATGAGAGTTCAGACAAATGGTTCATTGGATTATGCCCAGTAAAGGACAGCACTGGAGCTACGGGACCAGAAATGTAACTGCTGTCAAGTCTTTCCTCTGGTATGTTGCTGTGTCCTACCCACCTGAATCTCTTTATTACATCCTTTAGATGTTGACTTTGCTTCCTGCCACTAAATTCGTCAGACAAGCTTCCTTGCTATTATGGTAGTTACAAGGTACATGGTTAGAAGCACATTTTATAGTGTGCCTAAACAAGAAGTTAACCCTATAAATCTATGTAAGAAGCACATTACATTTAGAACAAGAAGTGAGCAAGGAGGGAAGTCTTGAAAGGCCACTTTCAAACAATCCTTGTTTATCCCTGACTGAGGCCAAACCTTTAACACAAGTCTGCCAACAAGCCCTAAATCACCTGTAAAAGCAAAAGGCACCTTAAAACCAAAAGCACCAGTAGGTTCATGTTTCTTGCCCAGAGTTCCACTCCAAAGCTTTCCAAAATTTAATCAACAGGTTACAACCTTGTAAAAGATGAAAAATCTTGGATTTGGGGTTAATATGTATTACTCCTTTTGAAAGGAGAGTGGTGGCAGCCAGGGAGCATAAATACGTTTACTTACAAAGGGTTGAAACCTAAAGAAAATGTTCCAACAAAACAAATTACTTTCAGTTTAATGTTGTTGTTTGTTTTTTTCCTGATTCAGGACAAACTACCATTAAATGCTAGCAGCAAGGAGGAAGGGTGTTTCTCCTAACTCTGCTCTCTAATATAGATGTAGAGTACTTCTGGAGAAGCAGAGAACGGGGTTGAACAGATTTCTCATCAAAACCTGTAAGCCTGAAAAGAACTATCAGGCAACAGCAGCTATTGGTGACTTCTGAAATGAACTCACCTTGAAACAAAAGCAAAAAGCCCAGGCTCTTGATCCTTACAAGTCCCTTGAAATGATGAGAGGAAGGATGCACATAAATTTACGTTAATTCATTCAGAGTCTAGGTGCACACCCCCTTACCTTCAGCCATACAGAGCATAAATATTCACCAGGGAATGGAGCAGGGCAGGGGAGACCAGAAGAAACACTACACATCTTGTGAGTCACAGCAAGCCATAACAGAGGATTCATTAACTGGATTCAGGTGATCCTATTAGCTTTGCAATTGCTGCACATCAGGCTGCAGAGTAATTAGGGCTGCAATTCAGAAAGATTTACCAGAACATTTTTTATTAAAACACTGTGGTTGTTAATCAGCCTGACTAAAGCCTTCAGAGCTATTAGCCTGCTGCACAGAAGTCGTAATTACTTCATCCACTGAGGAAGAAGGCATCAAAGAAATTGCCTGGGATCATCTGCAGGTTTAGAGGACCAAAGGAAGACTGAGGAATTTAATGGGACATCTCCCTTTGGCATCACCACGGGGTTTTGATCAAGTTTCCAAGTAGAGCATTTGAGAAGCCATCAGAGAATGTAAGAACATCAAGCCTACACAGGAAGGATTTGCCATCGGAAGTATGCCAAGGCAACACCCAGATGTATTAGTTGACTCAGAGTTACTGTGTAAGTCCTAATTCCTGCCTAAAAGTTTAGTGGTCCACCTGAATTACATGATCTCTATCTGCTGAGGATGTTTGGCCACCCTGCAGCATCTCAGAGAAGCATGGCCTGCATTTCCTCTTCCAGAGGCTGAGCATTTTTTAGTGCAGACAGACTCAACCACTCCAGAGAGGGCTGAAGGCCATCTCCTACCAGAGTGGTGAAGCACTATCAGCTCCTGGGTTTCCCAGTGTAGAGCTAGCCATGGAATACCAGGCTACATTCCAGCTCCAGTCCCTGACTTCACTTCCACCAGGTTAAGGCAGGTTTGATTCAGGTGTCAGACAGCTGGGCTCAACTCTGGCCACAGGACTGAGAAAGAATAAAGCATTTGGGCACCTGCTGCCTTGCTTCACAGACACTACACACACAGCCCTGCACGAGAGCAGGAGGGAAGAGGCACCAACACAGGCCAGAGAAGAAATTATTTCCCTCTCCAGTCTCTCAGACCAGACTTGGTGAGTGCAGCACAGGAGCTCTGCTGACCCTCCTCTGCCACCAGCACTGCCCTTTCCTAGCCCACTTTGCTCAGAGATTTACTACCAGCACACAGAACATCCTTTCCCAGTTTCACCCCCACCAGAGCAGCTGGCAGGCACACTCCTGCTGGGAGGGACCCGGCAAGCTCCACTGCCTGGCTGGAGACCACACTATGATAGCTCTTCTGCAGGAAACCCTGCCAGACCCTCCAAAACCAACACCCTCACCCATATTAAGCAATACAGTTTATCAACAGTTTAAAGGGAAGTTCATAAAGGAGAACATGATAAAAAAGTGGAAATAGGTGTGCACACATAGGCTGTGAGGATGCAGAAATAACACTGGGGAAATAACAAGTAGCCTACCCTCACCACAGGCTCTGGGAAGGGGGAGATCTGTGTGTTAACCATGCACCTTCAGAAGAGGTATTTTGACTTTTATGCTCTGCAGAGCCAATCATTTGATGGATTCTGCTTTGCCCAAGGTTTCTGAATAACTGCCCTGGTGCCCAGCCTGGGCTTGCACCAGTGGGAATAGCCCAGTGAATGTCTGACAGGGTCTCCCTCAGAAATGTCCTGCTCAGACACACAGCACAGAGAGCATAAAGGAGTTTCTAACCTGTGCAGGCTTTACTTCTGAAGATGACTATGCCATTTTAATAAGTAAGCTAAATTAACATGTTAAATATCTTACTATTCCAAAGGGAGAAGGTAGGGGAGGTTTTCCCAGCTTCCTCTCCTCAAGCACTTCACACACTTTTGTACATCCACCCTAAAGGAAAGCCTGTACAGTGCCCAAACCCGGGGTAGGCTTTGCATCATTAGCCATGTACAACACCCTAGCACAGGACTAATGATGTAATGCAAATAATTAAACATAAAATCATGGTTGGCAGTTGACAGAAAAAGGGAGTTGGTTGGAACAGCTCATAGTGACAGTTTGTTCCTCCTTTGCCCTAATTCCAGTTGCAGAGAGGAAAAGTGCTGTCTCACCTGGTTGGCTCCCAGTGCAGTAGAGGCAAAGACCCCTTCAAACTTCCAGACCCAAGAAATTCCCTGTTGACTGTCTGACCAACTGCAGGGGGTAACTGCCTGGCTCCGGCCTGCTGACATCCTGCTGGAAGGGATTAAAAAATAAAAATAAAAACGACACTCCAAAGACTTCTCAAGTCTTTTCCAAGTAAAGCAATGAAAATAGATCTGATCTTCATAAACCATCAATACTGAGCTTAACTGAACATTTTTCTCCTTTGAAGCTGGACACTAGAGCTAGGTGTACAACTTGGAGCCAAATGCTCATCAAATGATTGAGCTTCTTTGTCAGTTAATAAATAAGCCATGAACACACTTCAGTTTTGATGACCCTACTCATTGTGTTCAATTACTCAGTTCAAATATATTTCAGCTAATCGATTAATTCACCCATTTTTGGTTGCCCAAACCACATGGTGACTTCCCAACATAAGATCACATATGAAATTTGAAATCCAAGTGGAGACAGCCTTAAGGGACTTGCTTTTCTAGACACTGTTTATGGACTACCTAACTACTGGTTTGAGGGACCCTTCCATAGTCACCTTTTAAAATCTAGGCCAGAATTCTCTTTTACTTTAAAATTGAAAGTCATGCAAAGGTTTCCAAATTACAGACTCATTCCAGGGATACTGCTGAGAATGTTAATAGTTTATTCTCATGAAGCTCTTAAATTTAAAGTGGTGCATACACAGCCGGAAGCCCTCCAAGCTGTTTTCCTTTGAACACTCCTGAGTTGTTTGTTTCCCTGAAGTCTTCATTGAGATTTACTGGACATAAATTAAAAAGTTTAACATTTCCTTTTCTGGTACATCACATCAATTGATACTTGATTCACAGACCTTCCAGGCCTAGAAGGTTTTGCATTCTTAAGGGACTTTGTCTCCAGAATGAAGCTTTTTTTGGTATGCTTTCCTGTTTATGCTTTCATCCTGTTGCAGTTGTAGTTTGCTTTTTTTTGTTTCCATGAAGAGCAAGAAGCAATTTCAATTAACAAATTACAGATTCCTGTAAATTTTCCTCTACTTGAGGAAGGTAAACAGGAGGTTTATGGAGCACAGGAATAATAATAATAAAAAAAAAAAAAAAAAAAAAAAAAAAAAAAAACCCAACAGAATAAGGGTTATAAAGATGAAAAGTAAACAGGCTAAGCAGCTTCTTAAAAATCCTTTGCACAGAAGACACCTGTCTTCCAGCAGGCACAGGAGAAGCAGTGACATAAAACAGCAAGAGAGAGATACTGAGACCCAACAGCACCTCAAGAGTTTGTGAAAAGCTATTGGCTTTTATCAGAAAGCCACACCAACAGCAGAACCACCCGTTCCTCTCCATCCGTGTCTGCAGGAAACATGATAAAAACCTTCATCAAAATATAAATAAGGAGTCAGGACTTGCCAGCTTGTTATTTTTTCTGACAGCCGTGCCACAGGGGTGCTGATTGGGCTCACATCCCTGCTGACTGGGGCACTAGAGATAATGGAGGGCAGAAGTGGTGCCCACCCTAAACTGGCTCTCACTGCTTATTCTGGAGCCACACACCTGAGTCTTGTTTAGAGCCAGGAAGGAGAAAGACTGACTGGAGGCAGGCTGTGCTCTCCATTCAAAGCTTTGCTCTGATCACCAGGAGCATCTGAATGCAGGCAATTGAAAGTGGCTCTCTGCTTTTTGGCGTTGTTTGTTGCTTTGTATTCTTGTCCACAGTCACTGGTTACAGAGCACACAGCAAAACTCCCCACTTTTCCACTCTGTTCTTCCAAAAAGCAGTTCACCCAAGGCCCAACATTGGCTGCTCAGCAAAGAAAGGCCTCTGTTTTCAGGAAACTGATTACTTCCACCAAAGCTGCATTAGTAGCAAGTTTAGTGAATGAAGAATGCCCTAAGGAGAAAAGAGACAAGTGAGAGTTTGGCACAGAGCATCCGCCCCACCCTGCTCACTGAACACCTGTCCCTCCCAGTGCTGTGAAGAGCATTTATCAGGGTTGCCCCAGAGCTGGACCTGGAAGTCAGCCTGTCCTCAAACCCCACCCCCAAGATACTCCTGTGAGCTCCCCACCTCCTCCTGACCAAGCCTTCTCTTCTTCAGGGCTTCCCACAGGGCAGGATGCTGCATTTCTCCAGGGAACACCTTCTCAGGTGAGGATCAGGATTCCAGCAGTTGGGTACTCTGGCCTGACACTCCCGTTCTCAGAGGAGGCCTTGGAGAAGAAGGCTTGGACCATGAGGTGACAGTCTGTCAAAAGCTCAGAGCTCAGTCCAGAGTCGGTTCATAGCCACATCCCTTTCCATCTGTTCTCTGCCCGGCCAAGCACCCTGCAGTTGCTGTATTCCTTCCACAGCCAGCAGCAATGGGACTCCCCTTCCTGCAGCAGACCAGATCCCAACAGCACACACAGAACAAGAGTTCTTGAATCTTCTTTCTGCAGCAACCCTCAACTCTTGCTCCAGTTCTTCCACCTTCGAGTGGAAGAACCCAGTGCCACACCAGGTGACTGAGGGCACTGCAGGAATGTTCATCCCTTCAGCTTCACAGCTCTTCACTGCAGGGTATCTGTCATCTATAAGGGGAGAAATATCACACAGCAGCACCTGGCCAGCAAAGCATCAACATTCCAACAACCACACTGCAGAAGAACTGAGGGAGAAAACCAACGACAAGGGCAGGCTTTGAGCTGTGAGAAGGAGTGGAGCACCTGACAAAGACTGACAGCAAGATGCAGTGAACTCAGTGACCAGGCACAGCATTTCAGCAGTGACCAGAGAGAGCCACAGTCGATGTTTCCAGGCCTGACTGGTGACCAGGCAGTATTAAAGCACCACTTACATAATTACAAGGTTAATAGGTGTTACAAGCACATTATCAGGTGTCGTGACTTACTGGAAGCACATCCCAGAAGATAGCAGAAGCAATTATACTCTGCTCTCTATCCAGCTGCATCAACCACCTGTAGGCACTACTTAGCAACCCTTTATGAAAGGAAGCTTAGCAAAAAGATGATCTGCTGTGCCCACACCACTGTGTATGTCCTCTGAGCCAGCTCCCTGACAGTTTATCTTAAACAGAGCCCAAGAAGGAAAACCAAACCAGCCATCAGAGTCAAACTGTGCACTGTCTAATGAAGTACAACCCTTGGATGACATAACCTGCCATGGTGAAGAGAAAACAACAGAGCCAGCCACCTGGGGAAGGAATGGGAATTCACATGGCAGAACATGGTTGTTCTACTGACTTTCAGGCAAAAATCAATTATCCCGGGAGGGCCAGAAACAATAGGAAGTGGGATGGCATATCAATAGCTAAAAAGCCTTGTCACAACTCATACAGGAAGCATGGAACAGAGAGCAACTGTATCACTTGTCTTAGGCCAAGCTTTGCAAGATCTCCTGTTCAAGCTGGACTACTCGAAAGAGACTGGAAGTTTCCAGGAAGCAGCAGGGGTTTGTACATCACTGTGGCTTCACAAACCTGGTCCAAGGCAAGGCCTGTAAAGCTTCCAAGGGAAGAAGCAGTGATCAGCCCAGAACTGGGCAACAAATAAAACACCAACACCACAACGTACCTGTGAGCAGGACACAGAGAGTGAAAAGCCAAACGAGTCCAAACCCGCAAGGGCATGACAGCATTTTTCAGGAACTTGCAACACTACCTGCAGGGTGGGGATGAGCAACCATGTCCACACCTTGTTGCATTGTAGTCATTCACATGGGATCATGTTGGAACACCTACTGAACATGAACATGCAGTTAGGGACCCTCACAGCCCCCACCAAGGCAATTCACTTCTCACAAACAGGCACCAGCTCTCACTCTGCTTGCAAACGAAACACAAAGAGGCATCACAGGCTCTGTGTGCAGTGCCATGGGCAGGACAGGCAGGAGGCAGCTCTTCAGTTTAACAGGTTGTCTAAAAAGGTTCATAAAAGCAACTGTATGTAGAGAACTCCCCACCACAAACAGCTTCAGCACACTCCACCCAGCCCACATGAAACATGGCCATGAGGGGACAGGCCAAGCCTCTGACTGGTCCAGGCTCCAGCTATAGGTCCTAGGTAGGGGAAAGAAACACGCCACCCCAAAAACCCACTTACACTAGGAGAAAAGATCTGTGGGTTTCTGCATTTTCAGCAATGCCATGCAACTTTGACTACTCAATGGGTATATTAGCATGGCAGCTTTGGGAAAAAAAAAAAAAAAAAAAAAAAATCACACAGCCCTTTTCTTCTCCTTATTTAGTGTCTTATTAAAATAAAACCTGAGAAATTAAACACTCCATCTATGCACTGCAGCTTGAATCAGTATACAAATGACAAAAAAATTGCTTTTTAAAACACCTTTCCCTGTTTTTTTTTTCTCAGGTTACTCCTCCTCTGATAACACAAAGCAGAATCTGTCTCTTCCCCTTTGCTGAAGCTGACATCAAACAGCAACTTCACCCCATCATAAGTTACAATTCAGGCTAGTCCTGGAAAAAGATGATCCTTTCCTAACTAAATGCTAAAGCTTTCCCAGCATTTCTCTTCCTATTGTCTGTATCCAACCCTGTATTTATAAGATTAACCTCAAATTAGGACAGTTTCCTCATTCTTTCTTCACTCTTACTACAGCCTGGCTCCTGGGAATCTGATCCTATCTTCCACAGAGGTTCCTCCCTGTTGATAGGAAATATCTAGTGTATGTGGACAGGAAGTGCCAACAGAGGATAATGAGGATTAAGAGAGAGTCCTTGTAAGGATTTATCACCACAGCACATCAGGAGATTCAGTGGGCCATTTGATCAACAGGAACATTAGGAACTGTCTCACACCCCCACACAGTGTCTCGCCCCACTGTGGTGTGTGTTAAAGTAGCACACAAGGGCTTTGAGGGCAGGATGAGTCGGCCTGACCCATCCACATCATCCAGTTCTCCTTAACCAGAAGCACAGCACTTAAGGAGTGATGGGAGAGGACAGGTCAAAGAAAGCAAATCCTTTTGGAGTTGGTTTCCTGCCCAAACATTCCTCAGAGGAGACAAGAGGCAGGTCTGTTGACCCAGGCAATGGCTTTGCATCACCTAAGAATTCTGTCTATTTCAGAGCAACTGGTGTGCAGCAACTCAGCACTTCTGTACAACAAATCATTATGCAGAAGCTTTAAAACTCTTTAAAATACACAGCCCCTCTTTGGGCATCATGCAGGAACTCACACATCTTTCAATTTTTACAATAATACCTCCTTACCACCTCTTCTGTGTATTTAGCTTACTTATGTATTCTACCAACTTACACCTCCCCTATGCGCTTCACTTACTTACACATAGCTTACAACTTACACATCCCCTATGCGCTTCACTTACTTACACATAGCTTACAACTTACGCATCTTACTCACTATCTTATACTGCTTATACATGTTACTCTACTTATACACTTTACTCTATTTTTACCTAATACAGAACATACATATTTTACCTACTTGTGCTTACTTAACACAGCACTTCTCCCTAACACAGTACCTATACATTTTACCTTACTTATACCTTTTACAACACTTTATTTTTACCTAACACATTACATACACATTTTTCTTACTTATGCTTACTTAACACAGTACTTACACATTTTACTAACTTATTTATGATACACCACATACGTATTTTGCAACTACTGTGCATGAGATTACACATTACTTGGTTGGTCCCTTTACTTTGTCCAAGAGCTCTGCATGCACTTTTCAGGAAATAGGATTGGTTTTTGTCCAATGCAGCACAGTTCTTTTTTATCTATTCCTTGCTGTCTTGGTATTTTAGCCTTTCAGCTTCTCCTTTCCCAATTCTTTCCAATTTAGCACAGTTTATCTTTCAGTCCTTGATGCTCCAGAGCCAGGCAAGCAGAGTCAAGATGATGGCAGCAACAAAACCAATCCACTGAGCAGCAGCCAAGTTAGTCCAAGAAATCCAAATAACAAGACAGCAAAGAACAGAGAGAAGCTACAAGCCTATCCCACCTCCCTCTTCTCCTTCCCTTTCACTGAACCTTCTGACTGGGCTTAAAAACCCTTCAGGAGCTGATTTGCTACAGCTGAAGGTGGAGGGCCAGGTGAAGCTGGTGAGGGTAATTCCAGCCTGGTCTCTCTCTCTCTCTCTCTCTGGCTCCAATAGGCATAACTACAGACAGTTTGGCTGGGGCACACTATCATGGTTCAAAACACCTTACAGCACTGGTGCTGGTGAAGAACAAGCTGTTTCTGTTGGTACAAAGACCTTCTCATTTCTTGGGCTGTCTGTTTGCAATGCCCATCTGATATCAGATGTACAACAGCCTCAGGAGTCTTCTCCTCCAGCCATGGCCTTCAGCAGCTCTCTTTACTGTGAGAGCAGAGAATCTCTGACCTCCACAAAAGCTCTTCACACACACAATCACAATGTGCCATACAGCTTACTCCAGGACAGCATTTTTTTTTGAAAAGCAGAGGAATCACAGCCACTAACTATTGTTGGATCAAGCTTCATGCTGCCTTCTTGTCCTGTCTTCTATGGTACTTAGCAGCAGGGAAGAGTGTAAGAACAGGCCATGCAGCTATGTAACATGTAACTGTGTTACATTACTAATGCTCCAGGCTCCAGCTCTTTGCAGATGTAGGATTTTTCTCAACAAGATACTGTGTATTGATATTTAAAAGCACTCAATGGATTTTCCTTGCATTAGTTACTCTAATGCCCCCCAAACTGTGTTGTTCACAGTAGATTCATACAATGCATCTATTCAGTTTGTTCTTGGCTCTTTTTCTAGAGGCTCTTTGGGGAATTTTTGACCATACTCAGAACCAAGCCTTGCTCCCATAGCAAGTTCTTTGCACTTCTGAGATCTCCCTCCCTTGTGACATTATCCCATTTTGAGATGGATTGCTTTGCTTTTCTCAGCATCATATGCTACAACCCCACCACTCCATATTGCAAGAACTTCCTACAGCTATTCAGAGCAGCTTTTGGGTTTTGCTACTCTGAATAGTCAACAGAAAACTTCATCTGCCACTTATTCCTCTTTTTCATTAATAGACACATTCAACAGTTTTGGCTCTTCACAGGCCCTTGTTGTATCTGACTGATGTCAATTCTCCACTGGGAAAGTTGGCCCCTCACCTCTCTGCCTTTGTTTTTCATCTTTTGGTTTATTATTTACTCATTAGAGACCTCCTGATGAGATACCCAAAAACCCTGAGAGCACAACAGGGCCTCTGGCCATGGAGTATCTTGAAAAACATCTGCTTTCCCATCTGGTCTCCTCATCCCATCCTCATCTTCTAGGCTTCAATAATGTTCTCCAGGAAGGCTCCCAGTGTGTCAGTGAGGAAAGGGGAACAGCTGCAGCCCAGGCACAGCACAGTCCTTAACTCTGGGACCCACACAAGGCAATAGAGCAGCCAGGTAAGGAGGCTGAGCTCCTCTGGCTGAGCATCCTCAACTCTGCTGAGCTCAACCTAAACCAGACCACTGCAAGAAATTTCTGGAGTTCAATTTCTTTTGAATTTGAACCAGTCCCCACAGAAACACCACCAGCACTTCCTCCTGCAATGCCCTGGGGCAGCCACAAAGAGAAGGGTCATTAGTCAGCAACCAAACTTGCTCCCAAAGCCTGGAAAACATCTGGAGAGAAAAAAAAATGTGGCTCTTCCTATTATCCCTTTCACTGGATACTATTCCTTAACCCATGGAGGTGAACTGAGTGCAGACTTTTCCTCCAAGAGACAATCTCCCATCCTGCTACCCATCCCCTGCTCCTCCCCAGATTGTCCCTGTGGATTTGAGTCTTCAATTCCCAGCCACACCATGCTTTTGCAAAGGGCCCCTTCAGCCTCCTCCACCCCAGAGCTCCCTTTGTTCCAGCATCCAGAGAACAAGCCTCAGGAAAAGCACCTTCCTCTTCTTTCATAGGGAGAGGCTGATTGCTTCAGATAATGGCATTAAGTGAACAAGTCGGACACTGAGCAGCAAGATTAGTTCCCACAAAGACTGGGTAGTAATGAGAGTGGTTAAAGACAGGTAATGAGTGGGTGGCACCTGTCAGCTTCATAATGTAGATTATAATTTGTTTATTACTCTTGCTGCTGCTTTCGCTGCTGTTGGAATGCAATTAATTAATAGCACCGATGAGTCCTGCCGAGTATCTGTCATCCCTGACCTACAAACATCCCTGGGCTGCCACTGCACAAACATTAGCACTGGACAAGTGGTGGCATCACAGGGACAGTAGGAAGGATCCCACAGATCAGGGAGAAAAATTAAGAACTTCATAAACAAACCCAAATGCTTCCCCCACAAGGAACAGGCTCACAGGAATTCTGGAGGTTCAAGAACCATCATCTGCAGTTTTGTTGACTGGAAACTATCTCAAGAAAAGCATTGATTCTGTATCAGGAGAGCACACTGGCAAACTGCAGCTTCAAACATCACTGACTTTGTTTTATTAAAAATACCAACATTTGTAAGCCTTGATTCATGCACACACACTTCATGCACTTCTCTCCAGTTTTACCAGATTTAAAACTAGACTGGAAATTTCTCTAAGTTGCCTGAGCAGCTGGCAACATAGGAAAGTAACAAGCTGGCTGCTCTGGGCTTTTTCAGAATGAGGGTTTTTGCAGATCAGGCCTTTATTTGAACCCCCATCAGGCGTGGCACCCCTCAACACCAGTGCCTTCACCATGTTCTGCTGCAGGACTCACAGGATGGAGGCAGCCAGGGTGAACTGAGAACCTCAGCCTGACTAACTTTCAGTAACAACTCCCCTCCCCAAACCACTTAAATCCTTCCCTTTGCAAAGAAAAACACACTGCAGGGACATAAATAAAAACCAATGGTGAACTTCAGCACTGAACTGCACTATCAGTGCATGTTTGGGCACAAGCTAATGCCCACTGAAGTCAGCAGAAGTTTGGAAAGACAAAACACCTCCCACACAAAGGAGAGACAGAGGAAGCAGTCAGAGCTGCCAGGCAGATAAGCTGCCTGTCAGAACAGGCTTGGACTGTCCTAGCAGGAAGATGTTGTCCAATGAGAGGGAAAGCTATTTGGGGAATGAATGAATAGTGAAGCTTCTTGTTGTAAAAAAAAAAAAGCAACCAAAAACCCAAACAAAAAAACCCACAAGACTTTCCCAAACATTTCTCACTCTCAGCTTTCTGCCAAGAGGATGCAAGGCCAAGACATGCAGGAGCCTGCCTGAACCTTTAGCACAGGATCACTCAAAGACAACAGCTGGAATGGGGGCAGAGGGAAGGTGAAGAATGGCAGAGAGGACATGGAGATGGAGCTGGCAGCAGAGCAGATCCTTGTTCTGTCAGAGAGAGCTTTCCGCAGGCTCAGCACCCCGAATGCTGTTAAAGTCTCCTCCAGCATCTCGCTTTGCAGAGCTCTGAGAGGATCCTGCTTGGCTCTTGGGGCTGTGATCCTGCCTGGACCACTGCCTGCTCAAAGCAGCAGGGATTCAGCCACCCAGGGAGAGGAAATGGCAAATTTAGAGTAAGACCCAAACAAACTGCATCACTGGAGCAGGGCTGTAAATCTTTCACCAGGTACTGAGCACTTCACTGCCAGGATAAATGCATGGGAAAATGATGGGTTCACTTTGGAGCCACATTGGCAAAAGGAAGGAGAGTGCTAATCCCTCTAACTGCACCCCCTCATACATAATTCAGTTCAAAATCTCCCATACAGAAAAATGCTGTGCTTTTAGGATGCAATCAAACCTCAGAGCTCAGCTTCTCCTGGCACAGGGCTTTCACTAATGCCATATCAGTGACCAGGGTCTCGCCAACGCACCAGTCTGCTCCCTCCCATTTTTTGCAGGGCTTATCACAACAATTCACCTCCCAAAAGAAAGCAAGGCAAAACCACAGGTCAAACTGGAACAGTCCTTTACAAGAAAAGGAAAGAAAATAGAAGAAAAAGACAACACAGACCAGAAACAAAGAGTAGATTTCATAAAAGCAAAACCCCAAATCATGAAGAATCTGCCCCTGGGGCAGTGATGGGAGATGAGAAGAACAGAATGCCTGATTACAGAGACTTTCTAAATAAAGCAGTGAAAAACCCAGAAAATGGCTTTACATAAGCCAGATGTTTCTCTAGGGAAAGAAAGTAGGAAAATAAATAAATCTGTCTGGATTCCCCTTTCTCCCCAGACTTGGGTCCCTCACCAGATATTTCTTAGAGCCCTACATGCTCTTGGATTGCTTGTACCACTGAGCAGCACAGAAGCAGCACATATATATCCCCACAGCACAGCTGGTCTCCATTTCCAACACATCCCAATGTCTCTGAGAGGAATCCAGGGCTCTTTTCTTCTACCAAGGGACCCCAACTTTGCAGGAACCACTGCCACATGAGATCACCTCAACTCCCAACCATCTGAAGAAACAGGAGGCAGAGGAGAAACCAGAGAAAGGAAATATGGATAAAGCAGAACAAGAGCAATTTCAGTTATGTGCACAATCAGAAGGGAGGAAGAAAGGCCAGCAAAGCACTGGGGGTCTCACCTTGCACCAGGCAGAGCAGGAGGGTCTGCACTGCTCCAGCACCAAGGCATCCATACAGCCCATGGAGGCTGGGTCCCAGCAGTCCAGGGCTGGCCAGCCAGCCCAGGCAGCTGCTCCTGCTGCAGGATTCATTCCCAACCCATAATTAAACCCCAACCATTGACAGAGCCACCAAAGCTGAACCACAGTTTCTGCCCTGATCCAGCTTCCACCCCAAACCCAGGATGGCAGCACAGTGGAGCAGAGCAGCAGGAAGGTGTCAAGGAGGAGCCTGGAGGCTCCAGAAGCCTGCAATTCCTGCATGAGCAGCTCCCAGTCTCTGACAATGGTTGCTGCCTCCATCACAGGCTGAGGGGTTCAGCTGGTTCAGAGCCTTCCTCTCAGGACTCTTCATCCTCTGCAGGACCCAGCCACTGTGATGGCCACAAGCCTCTCAGGCTGTCCCACACCACCAGTCAGGGTCCCCCCAGATGGCACCCANGAGCTGCTGTCCCTGGTGAACAAGCCCTCACACACCCTCTCACCCCAAATTACACTTAGCCAGCCCAGCACCCCACAATGAAGAGACAGATTTGAGGAAGCATAGGAGCAAATAGCACAAAATCCAGAAGAAAGCTCATTTTCACACACATTCCAAGCAGCCCAGAGCACGACTATCACAGCCTGTGCCAGTAAATACGGGGATGTGTTTATTAGCTGAACTATTTGCGTGCCTTTACAACACTGCAAATAGCCTGATTTCCTCACATAAAGAATGAAACAAGAATGTAACAGCCCACAAATAACCTGGTTACCTTGGAAATGTGAGCACCCAAACTCAGATGGTAGCAGGAAGCGTCTGCTTTTCCACGTGCGTCTCTGTGTGTCGCAACAGCAGGCAGGTGCAGAGCTGCAAAGATTGACTTGCATCATGCTCAGGATGTGTTTGATGCCACACCAAGGGAAGGGTAGACACAAGCAAGGGGAAAAAAGCTACAAGCAACAACAGAGACCCTTCCCTGAACTTGTGTCCTGCTCATTGGGCTCCTGATGCTAGACTTCCCAGTGGGGAATTGCAGATTAGCTTTTGCCATTACTTGAAATGGAGGGAGAAACTTTTTGAAAGCACCTGGGACCTGTAGTCCCTCTAATGGTTCAAATGAGTTAAGATAAAGTCTTCCACTGGGGGGAAAAAAAAAAGATAAATTCCCACTCATATCGCCTGAGGGCTTGGGCATCATGTGTGAAAACCCAGGGACAGGAGATCTCTATGCCCAGGCAGATCACCTGGTTTTGCAGAGTAGAACACCACAGAGCATCTTTCAAACAGCTCATCTGGAATCAATGGGTTAACCGAGGAGCTTCTCCCTGCTGCATGTGGGAAGCTGTATCTCCTTGCCAAATTCCACTGCTCTGAACATAACCAGCTTTCTCACTCAGCCTGTGCTCCTACGCTCAGCTAGTGCTCGTGCCTGCCTCTTCAAGGGAGTGTAGACAGACCCCACGCTCTCTTTTCCCTCTGTAACTATTTCTCCAGCACTGCCCCTTGCCTGATGTCAGTTCTCTTCTCCTCACTGAATTCCAGGACATCAGGTCTCCAAGGAAACCCGTCTGAGATTTGTAAAACACTGATGGCTGAAGACCAGCCAGGCTGGCTGCTCCTTACTGTTGAGGCCAGAAAGCTTGGAAAAAGCTCCTCTGGGCCCTGCTTGCAGGTGGCAGGATGATTTTTCAGACTCCTTCCTTTGGCAACAGGGCTTTTGAGTGCCACAGTGCCAGGACACTCACAGCATGACCCGGGATCGGGTCCCTGAGGAGCAGCCTGGTGGCTCCCTGCACAGCAGCTCTTCCTCCAAGGCCACAGCAAACAGCAGCTGCGCTGCTCCAGACAGCCACAACTCAGCTACCACACCAATGTGCTTACAATGCTAACTGCTTATATCCTGCTCCACACCTTAGCAGAAAAGCCTAGGAGGAAATTAGATGGAAGCAAATATAGCCATACACCCGACAAGCTGTTCTGCACTCCTTCAGTGCACAGCCAGCCTCCAGCATGGTTCCCCCCACAGTTTCCTATCTTCCTCAAGAGCTACTCTACCATGAAATTACAGGGGAAAACCTAACAGTCTTCTTTTCCCTGCATACCAGGTAAATTTTTGTTTGTTTAGCTACAAACAAGCCTCTAAATCAATATATAGATTCCCATCATGGAGTCCAGGAGTAAACAAACTCATGCACACACTCCCTTGGCTCCTGCTTCAGCCTCTATCTCCCCTCTACACCCACCAGCCTGAGCTGCTTCTGGAATAAAACTGGTTTTGGTGCTCAGACCCTAGGATTAGAACAAGAGGACACATACACTTACTCTGAGGAACTGAACAGTCATTTAATTTCTTGCCATTCAGGTTAAAACAAGCAATGCTGGGGGGAACCCACTCCTGCTCAGTCCTGCCCAGCTACAAGCAGAGTCGTGGGGAGCCACAGCTCCCTTAGCTAGGCCACACTTAGATGTTTAGAGCCACCTTTCACCCTAAAGCATCCTCATCAGCCCCTCCAGATTTCCCAGCAATCATCCAGGGAGCACAGAGGGACACAGCACAGCCCAAGCACAACACACACCACGCTCCCTTCCCCCAGGGATGCAGGAGGGGGCTCCTGCTCTCTGGGGGTCCTGGGAGAAGTCATCAGGTGGCTGCCCACAAGCCCCTGACTTCTTGATTTCCTACCAAAATAAAGTCTGCTAACACAACAGTTGTGGGCAAGGCCTTGCCATGCCTTTGTAGGCCATGCTTAAACAGCGAACAAAAGTGTCTTTCGTTTATCTATTTATTTTTGGCACAGAGGAATGGCTGGGGTCAAAGCCAGTCCCATTCTCAAGCTGTTCTTTGTTCTCCAAGTTTATCCAATACCCCCGATCCCTCTCCTCGCCCTCCCACCTCCCCCTCTCCATTTTATCACAGGTCTTAAAAATTAAGCTGTGCATGAAACCAAACACCACACTTGAACACGGCCCAGCAAATGCTCTTCATGGTCACAGAAGGATCCTAATCGACCATAAAAAATGGATAAGAGCAGTGTGCCCTTATATGGGCAGAGGCTAGACAAGCATCTGACACAAACATCATTTTTAAAGAAAAAATAATATTTATTTGCAATATAAACAAAGTTCCAATATTGGATCAGTATATATAGGGTCACTAATTTTCCTTCATAACTCAGAAAGCAGAACCATTCCTCACTAACAAGCTCTCATTTATACTAATCAGAAGATGCATCTTATTTTTTTCCTTTAAAGAATAAAGACCACTAACAGCACAGGAAGCCTTTACAAACCAGCTTAGCTGTAATGCAATACAGATGCACTGTCAAAAAATCCCTGAAAAAATAAATTCCTCCATGAGGTAAGATGCAATTAGGATATTCTCAATTTTCTCACTCACAACCGTACGCCCATTCTCCCTTCCAATGACCCACGATCCCAACATTGTGGCAAACAAAACCCAACAAACAAACAAAAAACAACCAGAAAACAAGAAACAGAAGCTCATTCCAACATTCTGATAACATCTTTAACAAAAACAACAGTTTCAGGATGTGACAGCGTCAAACATTCCTCCAGATGGAGATTTTTTTTTTTTATTTTTTCTTTTTCTTGAAAAAAGTACAAAAAACTGGATATTTAGAAAAAAATCCGTGGCTTTTTTTTTTTTTCAGTTACATGAGAGTTAAAGTGGACAGGGAGGGGGGAGAAAGGAGGGACTACATTGCAGCCAATAAAGAAATCTCCAAATCCGTTCTGCCCTCCTCCCAGAAATTATTACCACTTCCTCCCCTCCCAGACTGGTAAAAGGAGTTTGCCAAACACTAGCCAGAAATACATACAAGTCTTCTCAGAATAGAAGGCACGGCATAAAGTTATTCGAAAGAGGAAGAAAAAAAAATCAGAACCTCTGTTGAAAGCTCCAATCATCTCAGAATTTGCCAGTTAATATATATATTCATATATATATATATATATAAATTCTCTGTTACAATGCTCTCATTTCCACACCTCTTCACTCCCCTCACACGCTCCGTGTGTGACGATTGAGTCCTGTCCCGCCACACAATCCTCGCTCTGCTCCAGGCGCTCGCTGCATTCCCCCTCCACCCCGCACACGTGGGAAAGAATCCAGTGTGCACAAGAAACGCCAACATCGCAACTACCTTCTGGACTCGGGAAGCTGGAATGGTTTCGGGCCAGCTGGATGACGTTAAGTCAGTCAACAGGCAGCAGAGAATGAAGCCGGGCTCAGACATGCTTCTACCAACTCTGGAGGCTACAAGAGTTTTACCTCTGGCAATAGCAAACTGTTTTTGGCAGGGGTGGCATTAAAAAAAAGCTTGCGGCTTAGTCACCTTGGCTGAATCAGTGCAGAGTTTGTGATTGTGAGTGCAGGAGTGGTGAAGGGGTTGCGTTCAAGCCCAACTGGCCTTCACACATAACAAAGCTTCCTACCAGATGCTAACAACAACAACAGCAGCATGTATCTCTCTCTGGAGTACCCAGTTATATGCCAGGACATACCAAGGCTTCACAAAGTGTGCAAAATGCATTTGGTCAATATAAACATTTGATTAAAAAAAATAATAAATGATCAAACAAGAAACAGAATAAAATACTGGTTTTGCAACCTCGTCTGTACAAACAGTCAAGAACTTACATATTTTAAAAGAGTTTGAACCCAAAGCTCGAGTAAGATCTACCTTTTCTTATTCTTTTTTTAAATCAAAAAAAGTAAACTTGGGTTTTAAAACAGTCTTGGCCCAACACCTTTTGTTCAAGGTTTCCAAGTGCATAAATCTCCTCATTTTCCACAGCAAGCTAACCCCCGGTAGCTCTTCACACATGTGCGTGTTCTGACAGTCCCAATGCACCCAGGAAAGCGGTTATTGCCGGTGACAGCTGCGTTCGAAATGCTGTAACATCACCCGTGTTAAATAACCCCCTGTAAAAACACTACCTCTTCAAACCACTTGGATCAGGATACTAGTGAGCGGCAATAGCCTTCGTAAAGCAGCGATCAGGCACCTCTGCCCAGAGAAGCTACTCATCTCAGAGCTGCCTGGCAAGACAGATATTTTCGTAAGAGTTGAAATACTCAAGAGAAGCGATTCGATGCTCAAGTTCCCGACCAGGCAGTGTCCTCTTCATGTGGACTCCAGAGTGTTCAGCTGGAACAGGTTGTGGTTGGTGGGGGTGGTGAAATAGAGCTGTTCACTGGGAGAGCGGTTGTCACAGGGGCTGTTGAGTCCCAGAGTCCTCTCAAAGTCCAGGAGCTGGCCCATGAAGTTAAAGTTTGGGGAAATGTTGGATTTTTTCCTTTTCACAAAGTCATAGGCATCGTTCAGGGACAAGTTGAGTTTTTGCATCAAGTAGGCGACAGTGACTGTTACGGACCGGCTGATGCCAGCGAGGCAGTGAACAAGGATCCCACACTTCTTGGAACGGGCCTCATCTGAAACAAGACAAGGGGAAGGGAGAGTCTATTATTCTGCACCAAAAACGCATGGCTTTGGAGCAGGGCCAGGTGGCAGCTGCAAGCTCCTAGCACCACGATGACTGCCAGGAACTGGATCCCCTCTCCCTAGTGACACCATCCTATGTCCCTTTGACACCCACATCTCTCTCCACAGGGTTCCCAAGATATTCCTACTGCATGGCAAAGCTGCACATCCCCAGCAAGGCCAAGTACCTCATGTGCTTGAGAGGTATGAATCAAGTCTAGCAACATATCCCTTGCCTCGGGAACATCAGTACCCTCTTCTCAGAGAGCTGGAGTAACCCACAGGAGGCAGATGGAGCTGGAGACAACAGCTCCAGGGAGATGCTGGTGGTTGGGCACAGCACACCCACCTCAACACCAACTAAACCAGGGAAGGCTGTGCATTCAGGGCAAGGCTGCAGCCCAGCAGCACGTGAGCTACTCTCTTCTGCTGTTCTTGTCCTCCTTCCACTAGAAAGTTACATGAATGCAGCCAATACCAATTTAAGCAGAGTCTGAAGTGCAGGAACTTCCCTTATTGTGAAATTGTTGTTTAGGATCGACAGAAATGCACTTCACTACAAACAAATGCTTGTGTTGGAGGAGACTCTCAGGATCAATGGTAGCGGGAAGCAGGAATGCAGGCTGGACCGAAAAATGGCGAGAGAACAGCAGCGAGATTTTCCCTCCCTTGCCACCGATTGAAAAGCACACACACACTCATTGTCTCTCGCGCAGCCGGAACAGCGTGATCCCTTTATCAATTGACATCTCAGTGCTGAAAGAGGGACACGCCACTGAGAGCACTGAATGCACGCAAGTACCCAGAGCTGCTGTTACTTCTGGGCAGCCCTATCTGAAGTCAGTCATTTGACTGAGAGCTTGGTGGGGAGCGAAAAGGTGGCAGGAGAAAGAGGATCCTCGGGCAAAGCCTGAGGTAAGAGACATTCTGGCACCGTAAGTGCAGGGAAGGGCAAAGAAGATGCAGGTGAAACAAAAATTCAGACCCAAGCTACAACAGGTTTTCTGCCCAGCCTCGAAAACCAGGCAAGAATTTCCAGTAGGGTGGGCAATCACCACCCAGCGTACCCAGCCCTCCCCCCAGGCTCTCCTGTTCAACATTTTTCCAGACATTTTTGCCTTTCATCTGACCTGCACAGCATTTCTTGGTGTTTGGTTTTAGAGTGAGGTAATCCTCCATTTCCTGTCATTAACTGGAAAGCACAAGCTTGGTGTTCACAGAGACATCGGCTGACTGGAGCAGACAGATCCCAAATGCCACATGTCAGCAGGGACACTGTGCCTCACCCCTGACGTTTAACACCGTGCTCATGCAGGAAGTGCAGACGGGACATCAGACAGGTCCCTGTTGCCACACTGAAGTGGCGGCTTCTGACCACAGTCGTGTTACTGGAGGGCAGAAGCTGGGGGCAAAGGAGAGCATGTGGGAACCACAGCTTGTGACAGCTGAAGATCAGCCAAGGATCCATCACTGCTCTGCCCCATTTCAGACCTTCCAGCACAGCAAGCGCAAGCCATGGAGTCTGAAAGGGGCAACACTGAAAGGGGCTGCACAGGCTTCAGTCTGCAGTAAAGGCTCCCCTCTCCTTTACCTATACAAGTGTTTTTAATCAGACATGAAGCCATAGGACTTTTAATAGTTAACAGTGATACTAGTGCCTGTGCCATTCACCCCCATAAAACAGAGCTGATTAGGCTAATGACTATCGTGAGCAAACAGCACAGGTCAGGCTGGAAGTGTACATCCCTGTTCAGCCTAACACAATTCTCTAAGTCAAGGCTGGCCTGAGAGAAGAGATCTTCCTTCCTTAACCCCACCATCACCAGCCAAAACTGTCACAGGGGCTGTCTGTAGAGCAGTTTTCCCATCCAAATTCTGCAGTGTAATTATAATCACTAACTCATTGTGTTGACACTTACCTTAGGAGAAGTATCCATACAAGGAGTTAGTTATGTTAGGGTGACTTACAGCAGGATCCCAACTAGACTAGCAAATACCCTCAGGAAAAGAAAACACACACACAATCCCTGATTCTAACCACATTTGGGGCTAAGGAATTGCTGGCACCAGTCACACTAATGCAGCTCCGATCAACATTCATCCCCAAGCAGAGCAGGCAAAGGAGCTCCCCACTGTGTGGGTCCAGCCATTTCACACCAGCACAAATCCCCACACAAGGGCGAGAGGCAGCGGGGCCAGTTCGACCACTTGCAGGTAACTTGGCTGAGGTGCTGCAAGAGAGCTGAATTTTGGAAAGGGAGGCCCCCCCAAACCCAGCCAGGGTGACATGCGCCAGATGTGCCACCTCACAGCATGACACCCGGCTGCTAAGCTGATGCTGTGCCCCAGAGAGGTGAGGCTGGAGACAGCAGCAGCCCTGGGAAGCAGCACACCACATTCCCAAGCAGTGAGTATGAAAGGAGATGTTCTGCCAACTACCTACCAATGAAAGCAATGGCCTCAGGAAAGAACTGTGAGAGATTCTGGCTCCAGTGATCTGAGATGGGGATCTGCTTGTACTTGAACTCTCCGTCATGCTCAAACATGTTTGGCAGGTTAGGAGTCACATTCAGGATGTATTTAATGCCATATTTGCCCAGGACATCCAAGTTAGTCGAATCTTTGGCACAGCCCAGGTACAGGTAAGGTAGGATCTGGACCGGAAAGGCAGGCTGATTGTTAGGGATGGGGCTCCCGTCCGACTCCGTGGCACTGCTGGGTTCCCTGTCAGATTCACCATCCGAGCAGTCAGAACTTATCCGCAGCCCTCCCAGGCCAAGGACCGATGCTGGGGGAGAGTTGCTGGGTGAGGAGCTGTCAAGGTTTGTCTCGCAGTGCTCAGAATATTCAGTCTGAAACTTGTTAAAGCCACCTGGGAAGGGGGAAAGGAGAGAGGGAAGGGAAGAGGCAGAGAGGAAAATAAAATAAAAGGTTTATTCTTCAGAATGGGAAATCCTTCTACCTGTGAATATACGTATGTTACTCAAAGTCTTTACCAGCAAAAAGTTGGTACCCCTTCAACTTCACACCAAGAAAAGCATCTCCCTGCTCCCTCATCTTCCCTGGGCAGACTGATACTGAGCAAACAAGTCCCAGGAGACCAGAGAGTTGTTCTTACAAAGTTCAATATTGCTGGTGAAAAACAGGGACCAAATCTCAACCACAAAAGAAAGAAACGTTCACAAATAAAATCAATGTCAAGACACAATCTCGCCTTGTTAGCTTCTCAAAAATATGGGTCTGGGGCAGTTTAGGCAAGAGCTATTATGCCACTTAGACAAGTACAAAAGCATCCCTGTCTGAAAAGACAGATCAAGGACAACCACCACATACTCACCCCAGGGACTAAAACCTAACGAAAAAATTCGTCTCCAAGCAGGAAAAAAGACCCTAAGTTTTGCCACAGAGTGATCCTCACAACTATTTTATCACTGCAAATAGCTTTTGCAACAGAGCAGTGTCACGGGTTTGTTTTTCATCCAAACCACAGCAAAAGTGCAGAGGGATGGGACCCTTCACATCTGCCCCCAAGTCTTTTACTCCATCTCTTCAGCTCGGGACAGAAGGCAGAGGCAGGGAAGCAAAAACCCCACCGATCTACCTTCTCTCCAGGCAGTATTAAAGCGGAGCTCAGCCATCGGGATCTGACACTGACAAATGGTTTAATTAGAAAGGGCTCCTGGAAACTTCGTTAGTGGGTTCGGTGGTTGTGGCGGGGTCACTGAGCAGGACAGACAGCTCCTGCCACATCCATTCATGAAAAAGGCTCGTCCTCGCCCTCCTCCTCCCCCCGCGCCGCCAGACAGCGCCGAGGAGCCATTTTGGAATTTTAATTGGAAACATTTCCCACCGAGGCTCCCGGAAAAAGGCAGAGAAAGGGGCTCAGCTCCTCCCCTGCCCATCGGGGAGAGCTTAGAACTAACTTCAAAGCCGCTCCATCCTGCTAGGGGTGAGGACGACGCGGAGAGAAGCGGGAATGCAAAGCAAGGGAGCAACGGAGCCCATGGGGAAACCTCAAACCCGGATGGGATGATGAGATGGGAGACTCGCCCACGGGCCGGGATCGGAGGGTCGAGGGGGGAATGGGATCAACCCCTGTGCTGGCCCCCCAACATGTTTTCAAAGCAGGCGTGTGCGGGCTGCGCAGCCCTAAGGGCTGGTCCTCAAATACCTGCCTGTCCCCCTGCCACCCCACCCCGCTACCAGGGGCTTACCCAGTTCCCCAAAAAAGATGTATCAAGGAACAGCCGTGTTTTTTTAAAGAGCCGCAAGTGGCAACTTTCTTGACCATTCTCCCCCACACACGCTCCCCCGCTCTCTTGTTATTCCTGCCTCAAACCCGCCACCCAGCGACCGGACTGGGAGCACTGGGAGGATGGGAAGGGTCCCAGCAGCCTAGCTATGGGCTCTGCTCAGCCCGCTGTGATCTTTCAAAATGGCAAAAAACACCCAGAAAACCAAAGCCGCCCAAAGCACCCGCAGCCTTCACCGAGGGGCGTGTGCGGGGCTCGGCTGCCCCGCAGCGCAGCTCCCCGCTCCTCATCGCCCTGCCCCGGGGGAGCAGCCGGGCTGCGCTCTCCCAGACCCGCTGCATTGCCTGGCAAAGGGGGAGAAAACCCCAAGGGCTCGTTTTTTGCATGTGGAGGGAGGTAAAATAGTGGGAGAGCTCTCCTGTCCCCCAGAATCCGGCCATCCCTGCCGGAGGGGCTGGAGAGGAGCCTGGCGCCGGCGCAGGGAACCCCTGCGAGGCTCCCTCCGGGGAGCGGAGGCGAGGGGCGCCCGGCGCTGCCCAGCCGGGGTCGGCTTGGGATGGGGCAGCGCTGGAGGGGCCGCGCCGGCGGCGGGGCTGGGGGGCTCCTCCCGCCGCTACCGGGGAGGCGACGCAAGAAGAAGCGGGGCGCTCCCGGCCGCTTCCAGCCTGCGACCATTTTGTGCGGGGGATTAAAGAGGGATGGAGAGGAGGGGGAAAAAATATAGAGAAAAATAAAAATAAATCAGGCAGAGGGGATGGGGGAAGGAAGCAAAACAAGCCAGCCACCTCCGTCCGGCCAGGGGATGGGGACTCCGGGGATGCAGCGGCTGCGCAGGGGGACATGGACATGGGCTGCGGGAGCGGGACGGGGATGGAGGGAAGGCGAGGGGCACCTCACCTTTCAGGTAATAGGCTTTGCAGCCGTCATCGCGCAGCTTCTGGAGCAGCAGCCCCAGGACGGAGGTGGCGGCACCGCTGTCCTGCCAGTCGGCGGTAGCCTCGTCGTAGAGCAGCACGGTGTCGGCCTTGCAGCGCTTAACGAAGCGCTCCTTGTCCTCGTGGTTGGGGATGATGGAGCGGATGGGCAGGTTGCCCTTCTTGAGGCGGCGCAGCATGAGCCCGGGGATGGCCAGGTTGATGGCCGTCTCGATGTGCGAGCTCTCGAAAAGCTCGTGGGGGCGGCAGTCGAGCAGCAGCAGCGAGCGGCCGCCGCCCGACTCCAGCTCCTCCTGCAGCCACTCCGCGCTCTTGCACGGCATCGCCGCAGCCATGGGCGCCCGCGGGGAGCTCCCCCAGACCTGCGTTTTCATGGGGCTCGGCAGCGGCGGCCGCCAGCGCCCGGCCCGCCGGCCACCCACGCGGCGTCCGGACGCGGCGCCGCTCCGCTGGGTCTGTCTTGCGCTGCGCCGGACGCGGCTCCGCTCGGCACGGCCGTGAGTACGCGGTGTCTGCGGCCCGGAGCGCAGCGGCCCCCGCTCTGCCCTACGCGCTGCGCCCCATCCCGGCGGCCTCAATTAAAGCGAGGCTTCGCCGGCGGCTC
>JACBWW010000009.1:3284355-3375221 GCA_020086605.1 Lanius collurio
GCCGGCTGAAGTTTGATACAAAGGTCAGGCAGCGAAGTGACCCAGTGCACGGGCCGGCGGGTGCGGAGACCCGCGTGGGTTTTGAGTGGGTCGTGCCCAGCCCTGTTTGGTCTTTGACAGGAACTCAGAGTTCCAAAATAAAATCGACTGAGACTCATTAAGCCTCCGCATTCCCTTTCGTTCTCAGAATGAACTACAACATAGATGTTTTTATCCGTGCATCCTTGTTTATTTTTAGAGTATCTTCCCTGCTGGTATCCACTACTATAAATACAAACCTTTTGTGCTGCAACATTAACATTTCAAGACAGGAATGTAACTGGAGGAACCCTTTGGTTTCCTTCCATCTTTTACATTCCTTTTCATGTGAATCAGTCCTCTGGTACCAGAAGTTTTCCATGCCTCACACAAACTGTTCCTGTTACAAAATAGATTTGATCTTTCTCTTTTTAATGAGCAGGATGACATTAAAAATGTGGTTCTGTATGAGCCACTTCTACAGCAGACTATTTTCACCATGCAGGCAGTCAAACATTGGTGGATTGCTCAGAGAGGTTGTGCAATCTCCATCCTTGCTCGTTTTCAAGATCCAACTCAATGCATCCCCAGGTAACCTGGCCTGACCCCAGGGCTGACCCAGTTTCAGCCAGAGGTTTGACTGGAGCTCTTCTGTGGTCCCTTCTCACATGGGTTGTCCTATAAGCCCGTGCTCTCCAAATTCCTTGTATGACTGGGGACCATTCCTTTTCCCCAGTCTGAGGCAGATGAACAATTCCATTTTCTCCCTAACTTCTCATCTCTTTAGCCTCTTAATATAAACTTTGTCAGCACACACTGTTTTGAAGGGAAGAGGCAGGGTCTGTTTCACCAGCAGATTCCCAGCCTCAGCGACCTGACTAGATCTCCTCAGGTTTTTTTTTCCCCAGATGGCTGAATTTCAAGAACTGGGCTGTACTTGTGTAACAGGAAAGATATTGCTCCTAAACCACTTCCCCACACGCAAACAAACACGTGCACACACAGCAGCTTAGTTGTAATGTTGTTGAAAACTGTGCTGTTCAAATGACATTGTCTCCAGGCAAAACTTCAAATTGATTAGTATTTGAAGACACTTTTCTTCTGATCAAAATCTGCTTTTCTGAAAGCCAAGATCTACTACTGAAACCACTACAGAGTCACTGTCTCCTTGGTGGTCTTTTTTATATTGTCAACACATAAAATATCCCAAGAGGGCTGCATTCCTGTGTCTTTAGTACAAAAGCAGCACTCGGATGTGCAGGAGTCCCTGCCGCCTTTTAGTCTAATTCCTAAGGCTGGATACTAAAGAAAATACCGACTTAAGACAGCATTTGAGCACATGCTTAACTTTGAGCGCAACGAGCATCTCATTGCAAAACACTCCATGATTTCAGCGGGACCGTGCTCTGAACCATTCATGGATTTCATTGGCATCAGCAAAATAAATGTCTTGTTCTACATCGTTTTTTTGGTGACTCAAGTGTGCCCAAGAAAGCGGAACAGCAGAAGCTGTCCACTTCCCCTTGCCCAGTTTATTTTTACCACCGGTTGCTGTGGGAAGCTATTGTGATTCAGTGTGGCAGTAGGAAGTTCCTAACACTGCTCTTTGCAGCAGAGGATGTTGAGGTTCTTATGCAAGCCACAGGCGCAGTGAAAATAGCTGACCTTTCAGAATGTTTATCGAAGCACCTTCAATTCACAAGGGGAACAGCAGCAGCTTGTGCAAAGAACTAAAATCCGGGTCTAAAGTCGCTGTTGTGCTGAAATGAGCCCAGAAATCTTACGGGGATCCTTTTTGGTGCTGTGAGGGAGGCAGGTGTAGCCGCCGGCGTGTGGTGGTCCTGTGAAACCAGAAGAGAAACGTTTCACCTCCATTCTGCGGTCGCATCAGGAACCACATAAGTTTCGGGACAGGCTCCGGACGCGTCACGGGCAGAGACAAGACCAGATTTCGCCTTGAGAGGGGTCAAAGCAAAATAGCGTTACTTAACAGCAGGGTGACATCCTGTGCCTGTGCAGCCAGGACCTGAGGGACATTGGAAGAGCTTGCCCTCGCTTCTGCCTGCTCTGGGCTCCCAGGGGTAGGGGTCACCCTGGTGAGTGCCCCGGCCAGCCCGCGGGCAGGGCGGGCGCGGGCCGGGGCAGCGGCCGGTGCCAGCCCGTGTCCGTGCTGCCCTCTGGAGTCAGCCGCTCCAAAGTGCGCTCCTGCCAGCCTCCGGGGACTGACGGCCAGGCGGGTGTCTCCCGTCAGATAATAAACCCCTGCTCTGCAGAGAGCTGTGGGCATTCCCCCAAATCCCTGCCACGGAGAAGGCACCTCGACCCCACAAGGTTGCCTGAGACATGGCTTGCTGGCTGAGGCCAGGACAGGGTGTGCCAGCACCTCCTTCAGCTCAGCATGGCTGGCAGGGGCTCAGGGATGGTGCTGATGTTTGTCTCCTCCTGAACTAGGCTTTGCTGACAGGCAGAAGATCAACACATTTCCAGAATTGGTGGCTTCCAGCTCGGCTCCCAAAAGCCCCAAGTGCTTGTGACAAGGACAGCACAAAGTGATAACCACTCTTCATGCAGATTCATAAAATCATAGAATATTCTGAGTTGGAAGGGACCCATAGGGATCACTGAGCCCAGCTTCATCCTGCATGGGACCATCCCAAGAATCCCATCATGTGCCTGAGAGCATTGTCCAAACCCTTCCTGAGCCCCAGCAGGTTTGGTGCCGTGACCACTGCCCTGGAGAGCCTGGGGATTGCCATCGTCCCCATGCCATCCTACCAGATCTGATCCTGGGTTTCTAATATGGGTTGTGTGCACCTTTCTGGCTGTTTTTCTGCTGTGGGAAGATTCTATCCTCCAACAGTCCTTCTACTTGATGCCCAGTGCAGTGGCCAGGCAGCTTCCCCGTGCCCACAGCCTCATCTTGCTGACTTGGCTTCGGAATGCTTTTGTCTTCATCTGTCCCCATCTCCTGCAATGCTGGTGCAGATACCATCTCAGGTTCCTCATTCCATCACCACCACATTCCATCTTCTCCCACATTCTCTGGCTGCAGAGCCCACAGGCTGTTTTGATGTTTTGGAAACAAAGACCATGAGTCCTGGCAGAACACCAGGTAAGTGCACCGTTAGCAGATGTCTGCCCAAAACCCACTCCAGGCCCTGGCAGCCCCTGCAGAGGCATTGCTCCCAAGGATGTGACAGACCCTATTTTGAGCCAAGGGGGGAGGCAAGACATGAGTAAAGGGCAGAAGGTGTCACATCCCAATGGGATGCATGGTACTACCTCCAGCTTAGGTGACGCTGGGGCACCTAAGGATTTGAAGAGTAAAGCAAATTAGAAGCTGGTCAGAAGGTAATATTTTTTTTCTTCTTAAAAACGAACCTCTGAAAAGCTTTTTCCTTTTTCACATGAACTTTCTCCACAGTATTTCATCCCAAAGGATTTTCCTTCCAGTCTCTCCCCCAACAAATCTGGGCTGCAGCAGCTAAACCTTCACCACTCATCAGCTGTTTGCTACATCTAATAAGTGGTATCAGGTATGATTGGTGGGCCAGATACCAATCCATAAAGCTATGAAGCTCCTTCTAGAAGGAGTCTTCACCTGTCTCAAGTGCCTGTGGTCCAATATCCATCAGTACCAAGAGAGGAAGCACCTTCCTGGGCTGGCAGCTCAAAGCAGTGTTTTGTGAGCAGGATTTCAGCTGGGAATTTGCTCAGGTAACCTGGGCCCCCAGGCCAGCTTCTGTTTTGCTCCGTGACATTGAGTGAAATCACAGTTTGCTGTACTGCACTCTTCCCATCTGTAGAATGGGGCTGATACCTCCCATCACCTTGCAAGCGTTTGGGTGCTAAGGAACCAGGCAGGTGGGCTGGTGTGATGTTAACATCGTCTTGCAGTGCTGAATTTCTGGGACTGAATCACTTTTTTCTATCTTTAAAAAAAAAAAAAAAATTAAAAAGGCTTTTTATTTAACTTCAGCTTCCCTTCCTAATTATTTAATGTAGTAGGAGTTATTTTGTCAGGAAAGGGCACTTGTTGATGGTTTATCCCATGTTTCAATGATGCATGTAAGAGGTTAACTCCTGGTAGAGAAACAGATGCATGGTTTTAACAGGGGAAAAAAAAAAAGCCCCAATTTTACTTTCTACTCCTGCACTAATTTGTGACTATTTTTATCAATGTTAACACTGAGCCAGGGTAAAAATACTCCCTAGAAAGTTTAGAATTTACATTTGTCTTCATATATATTCAGCAGAAATCCAGCTCCCCAGCCTCCGCACTGCCTAATCTGGACTCATTAACTTCACCCGCCCCCGACAAAAATGTCAGATGACTTTGGCCTGGCAAAGCCCTTCACCCACAAACACTCAGCAGGAGGGTCCAAGTCTCCTGTCTGCAGCAAACCATCCCCGTGGAGCATCAGCTCTGGCACTGCAGGCATCCAGCTCAGCCATAGGAACAGATTCACCCTTCCTATCACAGCCCTGCCTCAGGGCAAAGTCTCTGTTATCGGGCTCCATCCCACGAGGATGATGAGACCTGGAAGCATCTTCCACATGGCAAGGCAGATGGATGGGGGCTGGGGAAGAAGCACCACAAGGAGAAACCTTGGTGAAGCATCTCGTGAAGCACAGGGCAGCCACCAGCACATGGAACTGGCCTCACCAGGTCCTGGGATGGTGCCATTTTTCTTCTGTTAAATGGACATAATACTTGACTCTCCGAGATGCATTTTTGCTGCACAGCTGGAGATGTTCATGTCAATGTGTCAATGAACTCTGCTCCAAAGACCACACAAAATTGTTCTCTGGCAGGTTCCTGCAGAAGAAGCAAACCATCCCCTCCTGTGCAAAAGCCAGAGGGACATGCAGTGTCTGGGCAGTCTGGGGCTGTTACCACCTCACAGTGGTCACAGCAGCCCAGAGGGGCTGAGGCTGGAGGTCCCTCTGAGGAGTGTCCAGTCCACACAGTCATGTCTCACAGCAGCATCTCTTAGGGCAAGTACTGCACCTACTATTGGGTATCCCAATATCTCCAAGGATGGAGACTCCACACCTTCTCTGAGCAAGCTGGTGCAGTATTTGACCACCTTCACAGTGGAAAGGTGAACTGACATGTCCTGTGCTTCAATTTGTTCCTGTTGCCCTCACTGGCCACCCAGGAAAAGTCTGGCTCCACTTTCAGGGTCTGAGGAAACCCTTGCATTTTTATGGAAAGGGGTGTGTTCTCTGTGAAACCCAGGAGAGAAAGGGGGCTCATGTTTAAGCCGGAGCCAAGAGCCCAGAGGCTCCACCAGCAACAGAGGGCAGATCCTATCTAATTAAACTGGGAAAACATCCATAAGCAACACCATTTCCTTTGTTCCCTGTCTCACTTCCTGGGCTCCTTCCGGAGGAAGAACTGGAGAATGTTTAAGATTATTTATCCTTTTAGCAGTGAGTTTTAAATGAGGAGGTCAGGAAGCCATGTGTAACCACCCTTAGAAAATCCCCCCCTGCAGAGGACCAGAGGAGGGGAAAGCTCCAATGCTCCCCTGGGCATAAGACTCTCCAGAGTCTGTCCCTGCAATGATGGAGTAGGCCAGGATATTTATGGGACTTAAGAAGCCAATAACATCTACTCTCAAGCCTGTCTCAGGCATGTGTTGGACACAGCCTGCACAATGAGGAGTTCAATAGAGACCTCCATATCCCATTTATGAGCACTTGTCCTTCTGTGTGCCAGAAAAGCCCTTCCTCCTTACACAAGAGTCAAGCAAGAGAGGGATGGCCCCAGACATGGAGTGCAGGAGCTGTTGGTGCTGTCTGAGCCCTGGGCTCTGCTCAGCTCCATCGCCTCCCTGGCCCTGCAGATGCGGCCCCCGGCCCGCCCCTCACACCCGTCAATTCCTCGGCAGCTTCTCTCGGCGGACAGGCTGTTTTCAAGAAGCAATTTCCTGCAGAGGAAGATTTTTTCCCAAGGAGCCTAAGTGGGGAGCTTCCTGGGGCAGGCTTTTCACAGGAAACCATTGTGAAAGCAGCTTTGCCGACCCCCAGGAAGGGCTGTCACTGAGCAGGCTGCAGCCAGCTCTGTGTCCCCAACCCAGCTTCCCAGTACATGTCCCAGGGGGTGATTTCTGTGCCCCTCACCCCTGGCTGCTGCTGGGATGATGACTCGGGGCAGGTGAAGCAGCTGGATGGTGATGATCTGGACTGGGTACAGGCAGTGCAGAGCCTCCCAGGGAAGGTGCTGCATGGCTTCTCCAGTGCCCAGCATGGCCCTCTGGTGAGAGAAGGTGTGGGAGAAGGTGAGAGAAGCTGAGAGGAGACATAGGACTTCACCAAACTTTGGGTCACCAGCTTTTGCATTCTCCATCTTCACTATGCTGCTGGGTCTGATTTCAAGTGAGGCCACCAACTAACAGGACAGGTTTCTCCCCACATGGAGCTGGGTGGTCCCTGCTCCTCAGCTTGGTTCTGAGAGGCATCTGGGTTTCTGGGTGCTTCTCTGAAATGAAAACCCTGCCAGGACTTCTTCCCACTGCTGCAAGGGTGGGGCAGCCCAGCTCAGCCCTGGTGGAGCCAGGGCAGTACCAGTGGCTTTAGTAGAGCTGGCTGGGATTTACACCAGAGCATATCAGAGGCAGCCTCAGCACTGTGGCAGTGCCTCACAGCCCTGGCTATCAGTGAAACCCCAAAATGCACCAGTTAAACCCTCAGCCAACACAGACACTGGGGCAGCTGGTTGCACTGTGCTGCTGCTTCTCACCATGGGTGGCTTTAAAGTCAATTACTGTTCATATCCTTTTATTCCAATGAGCCGTGCAGGTCTCCCAGCCAGTGCATGTTCCCCACAATGCTGCTTTTCATTCATGGAATTGGTCTGGTTCGGGTGTATTTGTGGCTATGGATGGACAGGTAGCCCAGGCTCCTGCCCTGCTTTGAACTCTCACCCCTTGTGCTGTGGCAGCACTGCTCCCACATGGAGAAGTTCTGCTGGACATCTGTGAAGATGCTCCAGTTCCAGAGGTTTTTTCCTTGCACCGAATTCTCTGGTTTTGCAACCCCTCACTGCAATTAAAATAAAACTGAACAACTCCCAGGAAGCCATTTCTGTGAAGCATTTCAGGAGCAGGAGGCTAGTTCCTCTTTCAGAGCATGAAAAACCAAGTTCTATTTTCCTCTCAGTGTTAGCAATATTCAGCTGAGCCTTGCTCTTTTTTCCCCCCAAAAAAGTTTAGTTTCCAGGAAACAGGACTTTATTTTGAACACAAAGAATCTCTTTGGCCAGCTTGATGCTCCTGGGTACACTCACAACTTTTGGATACACATATATGACCTACAAGAACATGACCCAGTATAGAAGGACCTGAGCCAGGTCTCAGGGAACAGTGTGGTCACTTCCCAACCCACCAGTGGCTTACTTGTGTGATCTTGGGCATGTCCCTTCCCTCTGTCTGTGTCCCGCTTCCCAAGCCTTGAAATGGGGTTTAAGTCCCTTCATGCAGCACTTTGCTGGACCTCAGAGCTGGCAAGAAGAATCTGAAACACTCACAAGGTGCCAATCCAGTTTCCGCCAATGGCAGCAGTGCTTGGTCAAAAAGATGGATCAAAACCTCCTTCTCCCTTGGCCTGCTGGCAATGCTCTTCTTCATCCAGCCCATGATGTTGTTGGCTGTGAGAAAGCACCACTGGCTCATGGTCAACTTGTTGTCCACCAGGATCTCTCAGGTCTTTACCTGTAAAGTTGTTTTCCAGCTGGCTGGCCCCCAGTTTGTACAGGTGAGTGGGGTTATTCCTCCCTGGGGGCAGGAGTTCCTATTGCTTTTGTTGGACTTCATAAAGCTCCTCTTTTTCACAAGGACATTGAGGTCCTTGTGAACAGCACCCTGGAACGTGCAAAGCCAGGGGAGCAGGGAGAGCTCACAGCATTTAATAGCTCAAGTGGTGGATCTGGGAGAAAAGGATGGGATTGGAGAGACACATCGCTTCCCTTCTGACCACTGCCCACAACAGAGTGGGGGCACCAGCCTGGGGACACCCAGGGCACACAGAAAGGGGGATCCTGGTGCCATCTCAGCACACACTGTGCCTGCGTGTCACCGTTCCTTCACTCGCCATCTGACAAGTGAGGAAGCAGCGCTCAGGGAAAGAGGTGACCAGGCAAATTTAAGCAAAGACATCCCAGGGAATGAGTCATCAGCTCTGTGTAAGAAGCCAGACTCCACTCTGGAGAGACAAGGGCAGCAGGAAAGAGGAACGCTCTTTCCTGAGGAGATGGCTGCAGGATGATTAAAAGGCTTTCACTTGGACCTTGCATTGGAGACCCCCCTGCCACAGCAGCAGTGTGAGAGCAGAGCCCTGGGTGTGCCCACAGAGCAGCTGCTGCCCACGGGGACATGGTGCTGGGAGCTCAGCTCCTCAGGGAGGCTGCTCCCAGGAGCAGGAAAAATCACCCACTTAACCCAAGCTTTTCTCAGGAAAGGCTTGGCTCTGGTGGTGACATTTCTCATGGGAAATGTTATTTCCTTGAAAACCTTGGGTATTCAGATCAACTAAAAGCTTTGAGCACCAGACACACTGAGCTGGTTGAGTCAGAAGGTAATTTCCAACACATGTAAGGCAGCTTCCGAGGACCAGAGTGCTTCATCACCGTGTTTTCCTGGTGAGAGCTTCATTTGTTCTGCTTCTAAGAATCAGCCTTTTGTTTACTGTTTTAGCTTATTTCCTCATGGAAAGCCTTTCATTTACTCCCCATCATTACCTGTAGCTTTTAATCTGAGCAGATGAAGGAGGTGGAAGAGGAACAGCTCTTCAGCAGCGGGGCCAGTGTGCCAGAAATGGTACTTTTTTTTAAGCTGTTCATAAAGATAACAAGAGATGAAAAGGTTGTGTCAGGAGCGGGATCTTCTCTAGTTGGAAAGCACGAAATACAAGAGTGCTGCTGTCTGTTCTGCTGGGGCCCTGGCATTTGTGATGTTATTGCTCCCAGGGTTTGCCCTATGGAGCAGATGCCCCAGAAGGGCAGCCAAGGTGGACGGGTGGATGGGAGAGAACCTGCCAAGGGACTCACACCCATCCTAGAGGGGCTGCAAGGCCTCAAAGAGAGAAGAAAATCTGGCTGGAGAAAAAAATCTCAGAGCCCAGACTTGTTGGGTGAAAGGTGTTGGAAATGCAAATTGTTAATTTAAAGAACTGGGCCAGGAACCAGGGGTGCCAGGCTGAGCTATTATCTGCTGCATCAGCTGCGAGCCTGGCTCGGGATTTCAAAATAAAATTAGACTTGCAGTATATGTCTTTAAATATTTAAATTACTTTCAGTAATTCATATGGTGACATTTAAACAAAGTACACCAAGCAAACGGCTCCCAGTGCTAAAAGGAAATGTTTGCAGGTAATAATATTTAATTTAAAAGGGAACAGCTGATATCAAGGCAGAATCTTAACGCTGAATTCAACCTACATTTCCCTCTCAACCAAGCAGGGAAGAATAAATCCCCAGGCCTGCAAATGGTTAAACATGCAGAGTGGTGTGATTGAAGTGCTGGTCCCAGACACCCCAAAGTGCTGTGAATTACGTGGGTGCCTGAATAATTGCAGGATCGGGGCCGCTGTGCAGAGCAGCTTTGTGGGCTCCCAGAGGTGGGGATAAGCAGCTTCATGCAGGGAGGTGAGGACCATGGGGGCTTGGTGATGCCAGCTCCTCATGCCACACTCACCTGCCCTCCCAGATCCTTCCTAGGCTCTTTGCTGTGAGTCTGTTCCAGAACTAAAGGGAAAATCCATCCTGGGTGCAAACAAGCAAAACTCAATGAAGTCAACTCACACACAGGCGGCTTCGCCGTGGTGCTGCCGGCCAATTTGGAGAGCTTAGCTGGGTCTGTTACATCAGTCACACTGGATTTCATAACATCAGACATTTCAATGAGGGTGACTCATTCTCTCTTGAAGTGTATTGTATGTATGAGCAAAGATGATTAACTTTTGCTGAATGGTATGATTTCTGGGATGGGAACTGCTATTAATTAGGAGCGGATCTCAGATGTTCGCAAACCCTGTTTTCATGGCCTACTTTGTATATTTTTCTCCATTCTACTTGTTTTTTTAGCTCAGGATAAATATTAAAGTGCTCTTCCCTGCTATCTGGCACTAAAGCAGCCAGATGTCCAGCAAAGGCATCTGACTTTCATAGACAGGCACGGCCCAGGGCTCAGTTCCTGTGGCCAAGCTTCAGCTACTTGCCCTAAAAAGCTCAGTTTTCACATTAAAAGCAAACAAAACAAAATAAAAGGGAGTTCCAGCCAGCACAAGTGTAGCAGATAAAGTACCAAGGGAGGTAAAATAAGCATAGGTGGCTCAGAATGAAAAAGCCAAAGAATTATCTTTTCTCATCCTCCCCCCAAATTTTCTTTATCCAAAGAAAATTGGGGACTTATGCTAATCTTGTGCTTCTGGCTGTTGAGGGTTGAGCTTTGGGGGTCAACAACACCAAGGGTCCTTAGGATAAAAAGTTTGCCAGATTCAGGGAGGAAAATACTCTTTCATCTGTACTGGCTGCAAAGCTGGAGAGCTGACCAGGATAAGGGTCAGGGTACTCAGTGGCTTCAACCACATCTGCAGCACCAGCACTGTGGTCCTGCAGGAATTGTCTGGAGACATTAAGACCAGTCAGCTTGGAAAAGCCAAAGGAGGCAGGCATGGGATGTTGTCCTTCCCCACCCCAAGCAGTGCTGAGGGGACGCCAAGGAGCAGCCAGGCTGAAGCTGAGGACCCAACAGGTCAGTGTTTAACAGCCAGGCTGTTCAGTGGTATCTTGCCACCACCTCATGATTGCCAGCATCTCCGTCGGGATGACAAGGTGCCCTCCCAGATCCAGCCTATCAGCTCCCTCTGGTCCTATCCCATGGCACTGGCAGTGAGCAACACAACATCCCACAGAGCCAACCATCCCACCCTGCTCCAGCTCCATTGCTGTGGGCAGTAAAACAGTCCTGGGAATAGACAGACTGTGGTCAGTCCCTCTGCCTGGCCAACAGGAGCTGGAGGAAGTGTCCTGTTCTTGGTTCCTGGTGAGACATCACCATGAAAGTCAACTGGGACTTCCAGCGGGGGAAAGAAGGGTCACGGCTCAGCCTCGTATTCTACCAGCAAGGATGAGGTTCATGTGCTTTGCCCAGTACCCCATCCCCATGCCCCCTGCAGCACTTACAGCACTCCTCAAATGTCAGGCAGCGACTGTGGGCAGCAGTCATGCAAACAAAGGTCACTGGATCCGCACTTTTCCCTTCCATCAGCTGAGGCTGCTCGAAGCTCCTGGGCACAGGCTGGAGAGCTGGTCCTGCTCCACAGCAGGCAGCGATGAGGAGCGTGAGCAAACACAAGAGAAGCAACTGTTAGTAGTTAATCGAGACAAGAAGAGATTATTTTTTTGATTGAAACTCAGGACTGGGCATTTCAGCACAAAGTGGGGGGCGAGCAGTGAAAAGTGCCCATGTAAGTGGCCAGCTCTACCCTGTGAGGGTTTGGAAACTTTTGGGGCAGTGACTTACTCTGCTCTGCTCCTCCTGCTTGTCACCAGGCAGTGGGCAGAGGCAGCCAGCTCAGGGTGGCCTGCCCTGGCTCAGGTACTGCACCCAGGCTGGTGGCAGCAGACCTGGAAGCACCTGCTGCCCAAGCTTCTCTGTAAGCACCACAGCTCCCAGGCCGGCTCTCGAGGAGCTGGGAGGTGTGGGAGCTTCTCCTTCCAGACTCAACAGTGAGGAATGTGCATTCGAAACAGAGAGAGGGCTGGTTTCACCTCTCCCGCACACCAAATCCAACCATGAGTCTCTCTGAGATAAAGTGGCATCTAGGGGTAGGAAAACCCCACATTTTGCCTAAATTTTGCACACGTAAAATGCCACTGGCAGATCAAAGTGTGGATGTGTGATTCAGGCATAAGTCTGGGATGTTTGTGCCACTGCTCAAACTCCAGGCATGCAAGAAAGGCTGAGCCGCGCAACACCAAAGGGTTTCCTTGGAGACTGACGCAGAAGGGGCTTCTCCTCCAGAAGCGCTTTCTCCTTGCCTTACCAGGCAAAGCAACACCCTAAATTCCATCCCTACCAGGAGAGCCAGCAGGGCTCCACTGTGCCACTGGAGGAAGGGGCAGTGCTGAGAGCCTGGAGGGGGGCTTTCCTCACCTCCGGGTAGTTTTCCTGTTGCGCAACTCACTCGTGCTTCTAAAAATGTTTGCTGGAGCAACAGTCTCTAAGGCGATTTCCATAACAATGGGTGAAGAAGAACGATCCATGCTGCTGGAGTCATTTGCTCGCTCACACGCTTGCTGAGGACAGGGCTCGCCCCAACTCCAGCGATGAGATGTTCGTGTGAATGAAGAAAAAAGGAGTATTTGACTGAACTGTGGAAAGTTCCCCAGAGGCGCTGCTGTCCATGGCGCGGCCATGGGGCACGGGCAGGGCTCTCTGCCACACCACTGGACTCTGCAGGCACAAAAACACCCACAGCAAAGGTACAAAACCACAGAAAATGCTTCCACACCTTTGCCACTGGTGTGTCACCTCTGCCCAGCAAACACACACCGGGGCAGGCACCCACAGAGGGGCATGACCAGGCAGCAGAGCTGCACCCTAACATCAGCCAAAGCTCCTGCTTCATCCGAGGCCTCAGTCCTTAAAAGGCCCTAAAAAGCCCCCACGTGTTTCTCTTTTATCTCCCAATTCTTGGTGCTCAGCCCCAGCCAAAACCAACCAGGTTTGTTCCTTCCCCCCATCTTTTCCAGCTGACCCATTAAAATCAACACTCAGCCACTGCTTCCAGTGTGGATCCCTCACATCCTGCCATTACAGCTTTGTTTAAATCCGTATGGAGCTCAACCTGTTGTCAGACAGACACTAATTTGTGTGTTTCTAATTATTTGTTTCCATCTTAAAACCTGTTTTTCAGCAGATTGCAGCTTTATTTTAATACATGCTTGGCTAGAGCTCGATACACTGGTTGCCAGTAACCTAGACACAAATGGAATTGCATTGCACAGGGGGAGCAAAGAGACTGAGCTAAACTGAATTAAGAGCCTGTTCATATAAATGAATTAAGCAAAATTGTGAAACGAGCAGCAGTGTTGGATTGCAGAAGATTGTTTCTATACTCCTGTTTCTACCTCTCCAAATAAGATGAACCTCTGCATTCAAAAGGGCTTTTGAAACATCTCCTTACACAAATGTTTCGACCATGGTTTTTTTATGTGATTAAGGTTCTTAAACTTAGGGTTAATCCTTTTTATACTCACATGATTGGTGTTGAAAATTAGCTCATCAATGGGTGACCAAACCAGGATCAACCTCCAACTGCTTTCCCAGGATGTGAATGCAGTCAGGCACTGTCCTCAGCCCCTTCAGTCAAGCAACACCAACAGCCTTTTCCTCTTCCAGGAGCAGGCTGGGCCCTTTATTTCTGGTTCATTTTTGCACAAGTTGTCAGAGGGCAGGAGAAGTAGCTGAGGTGCAGCTCTGAGGCAGCTGACCCTGCTGTGGCACACCAGGCAGCACAACCAGTGCTCTGGGACCTGCCTTGCTTCATTCTCTCTCTGTAGCTCTTTCTCTTGTGCCGAGGATTTTGGGGTCACTGATCTACAAATGCGGTTAAGGAGACGGAGGCAATTAAACAAAAAGAAAACCAGATGTTATTTGCTGGCAAATATTGACTTTTTAGTGGAGGTCATGTTCTGCACAGCCCTGACTCAAGCTGCTTACAACAGTCTCACCTTTGGCTTCTCCTCTCCAGCTCCCTGCCTTTCCCTGGGTGTGGGAAAAGCCAGCAAGAGCACCCCATAGACAAGAAAGCTTCAGTCCCCCCCAGCTCTGGGGTTGTGAGTTGCCCACTCAGAAAGGCAGGAGCCACAAGAGGAGTGGCAGTGTGCATCCAGCAGCACATTGACTCCCCAGCACAGCCTGACCTCTGGTTGTCTCCACAGTCAGCCACAGAGGGAGGGTGAAATCCTTGTGCAGCTCTTTCCAGCAGTGGTCACACTCCAGGGACTTTGATTTCTCTGCAGGCTTTTTGTCAGCAGACAAAGGGGCTCAAAAGCTGATGCAGCCGGTGGGGTGTGAGGATGTACTTCCCAGGAGGAACCAACAGCTAGAGGGAATTGGGGGTTCTGTTGTCAACAAAATGGCCTAAGACTTTGGAGGAGACACTAGGCTGAAGGCACAGCCCAGAGCACTTGGTCCATCTTGCTCCTGGTGTGCAGAGGCCCATGTGGGAGGCCGACAGGGTACAGCACCTCCAGATGAACACCAGTGACCTCCTCCCTCTGGCAGATCTTGGATTCTGTGGGATACATGGCCCAAAGCAGTCATTCCAACAGTGCCAAGCAGCATGGAGGGCACCTGGGAAAAGGCCTTTGCCAGGACAAATGTTGGAAGTGGCCTCCTGGTTTGGTCCTTGCTGAGGAGCATCTCATCCAGACATACCTACCTCCACCTGGAAACTGAGCTGGCAGGGATGGAGAACGTCCATCACCTCCTTGCAGCCTTTCCCTATTTCCACCCAAAGACATTTTTGGTGAGCTTCTACTCCTTTTTTATGCTAAAAAGGAAAGAAAAGAGGAAGATACGTACTTGATGTTAAGGAAATCTAACAGAGCGTGCAGCAATCCAACTGCTCAGACACATATGCCTCCTTCCTTCTGCTCCGTACCAGCGAGGCTGTGCCATATTTAGATCTGGCTCCATCTCTCACAAACTTGACCAACTGTTCCTCCACAGTGTCATCTTTGCTTGTTTACCCCCAAACTGTTCACTGAAATCTTCAATTCAGTGAGGGGAAAATAATAATAATAATTTTTAAAAAAATGTTTTATTTTTAATTATATTTTTAATGACAGGAAAAGCACTAAATGCCAAGAAAGGCAGATTGTTACAGTGGCGGGTAAAGAGNGGCCCTGGGATGCTCCCACAAGTGTGTGCTCCCACAGGAGCGGCCCTGGGATGCTCCCACAAGTGTGTGCTCCCACAGGAGCGGCCCTGGGATGCTCCCACAAGTGTGTGCTCCCACAGGAGCGGCAGGTTCAATGACCACACATGAAGGCAGGCACAGAGCTGTGGCCACGCTGGGGTTGCCTGGGTGTAACTCTTCCAAGGAGCTGTGCCGTGCAGAGGACTGGGCATCTGCAAAGGGGTAACAGCCTCCCCAAGGGAAGGGCTGAAAGTACAGCTTTGTTGCAAGTAGGAAATGTGGGAAAGAGCAGAGAGCATTTCCCTGCCTTCCTCATTGTGCCAAACCATGGCAGTGTTTGGGCCTCAGCGTCAGGACAGGAGTCAGGCAGAGCTGGTCTTGCTCCACACTTCAGCCATGGTTGTATCACACATGAGGCAGAGGTGAGCCCTCGTCCTCCTGCACACAGTGAGGAGCCTTGAAGACTTCTCACTGAACAGCCACACCTCTTCCTGGCTCACCTTTGATGTCGAGACACTGCTGTCTCCTGGAGGGCCTGGTGACAGCCTGCCCTGCAGTCTTGCAGGATGCTGCAGCACTGCACCCCCCACACCAGCCATGGGCCTTGTGTACAGAACTTTCTCACACTCGAGGCAGATCTTACAGAGTTAAGAGCATTTTCTTGGCTTGCTGTGCTGGTGGAAGAGCGACTTACAGCACAGCAGATGGATAAAATTCTAATTTGGGTTTCACATGATTTATATAAATAGGCTTAGACGAGGTTGCGCAGAGATGGCGCAGTCATCTGCCAGCCTTGCTGTGTTTACCTCGAGCCCTCTCCTCCCCGTTAATGAGCGCCCCAGCGGTGCCTCGTGTGCTGGCACTATCGAGTCACCTCAGCCATGTCACCTCCTGCCAACGCCACAGCCCTGGGCTGCGCTCCCAGCGAGGCAAAGCAGCCTCCTGCCACCCCACCTGGCCGGGCACAGCTTTCAGGCTCATCCCTCAAACCCAGAGACAAACTGTCAGTGAGCACACCAGAGCCACAACTCCCATGGTTGGCTCAAGAGACTGGGGGAGGGTATGGGCCACACTGCTTCCTACCCAGGGGAGTGGGAACAAGAACAGGGCTCCCCCAGCCCTCACTCACGGGACACTAAGTTCTGTTGGGGCCTCTCCCCCAGAGTGAAGGGACACCAGTGACCCCACAGCCACCCTCAAAGAAATGACACAGTAACTCCCCCTCCTCTCCCCACTAGTGAGTCACCAAGGAGCCTTCATCACATCCTGATGAAAATCATCAAGCACGTCTTTGTCGGGTTCAGTTAGAAACCCCTGCCTCATCTCCACTGCTCCTCTATCCCTCAAAGGGTGACATGAGCTGGTGCTGCTCCTAAGAAGGGGCTTATGACAAAGAGATGAAGGTCTGGCTCCTGTGAGGCTCCAGCATGCATCTGCTGGACATCTCCATCACACATGTACTGTCTCCTAGGAATCAAATGTGACATGATCCCGGCAGAAAAAAACATAGAGAACTAAGCTGCTGGTTCCTTTACGTGGTCACCAGAACCTGGATGTGTGACAGCTGCATCTTCCCAGTGTCAGATACAGCTCAGGGGTCACTCACACCTGGTGCAAGGGACAGGGGTAGGGCTCTGCTTTTAGCACACATTGACCCCCAGATATCCCAAGGTCTGAGATGCAGGGGCAATCAAAGCAAAAATGCCAAGTCTGGGCTGAAACGGGAGGTGGGACACAGGTTTCTCGAGTCCAAAGGCCAAAAGTCAGACTGCCAAACAGAATGGCCCCTGTGGGGCCAAAGTACCACAATCCAACACTTTGTCAGGGAACACCTCTGCCTTTGAGTGTCTTTGGCTCTGGCAAAATGATCATTATCACAAAGCAGATGCATAGTTTGAGGGAGAAAATGATGGAAACATCATTTAACTAGCTCATAGTTTGTCTGCCTGCATCCTCATTTTTACAACTTGTTTTTCTACAGAAACAAGGTTTACACAGCCACACCACCTCTGCACCCCTCCTCCCTGAGTCTCCCTTTTGGACACTTTCAGCCACATAGTATGGGGGCTCCCAGTTATGGAATGTGAGGTTTGGTGGCTGATGAGAAGGTGATGGTGTGTGTTTAGCTTTCACTGGCCAGTGAAAGCTCACACACGTCCTTTACTCCACAACACAAACCCATCGGAAACCAGGCTTTGCTGGTTTCCGCCGCTCGTGGAACAAGTATTATTTGTATAATTGTATCCTAGGAGCCCTAGTTTCTGTCCTGCATAGTCCCTGGCATGAGCAGTATTTTCCATGGTCAGCCTAGAAGGAGGGAGCAGACTTTAACCCCCTCAGTGCAAAGAGCAGATTCCCACATCGGGTTATTTTCATGCAACCTTCCCTATGAGAAAAAAAGCCCTCCTAGCATCAAGACACATGCAGAGAAATCTCAATGCCAGCAAGGGGTTGCCACTAGGAGAGGTGCAGGTGGCTTGGGAGCAGTTGGGGACGCTCCTGGGGGGCTGCTTGAGCGTTTGCAGCTCCTGCAGCCAGTACCTTGCTCAAACCCCACCTTCAGCCTGGCCACTGCCCAAACTCTCTGATTCAGTATCTTTCTAGCCATGATCATAAACCAGCTCTTCACCAGCTGGAATAAGGCACAGGTCACCAAACAAAGGAAGAAAAAGAGATTTCTCAAGGGCCAGAGTAGATAAGACCCCGTGGTTTGACAGTTTCCCTGCTTGTGCATCTGGACTGGAGGAGCAAAGTGATGTCACACTGGTAGTTGGAAATACTCGTGTCCAAGGAGATGCAAGCAAAGCCAGGTCTCTGCTCTGGGCCACCGTGGAAGGTAACAGGAGCTTCATCAGGCACCTCTGGCTTGAGATGAGCAGGTCAAGGCTTTGCAGAGGTGACACATGGCTTGGAGCTTTTTGTTTTCTGATTCTGGTACATGCTGAAAGACCCTAAGTCGAGGAGGAGAGGTCTTTGGGGAGATCATCCAGAGCACAGCTCCCCTAGTCCTTGTTGTCCGAGTTCATCACTGAGGTCCTCCTTAGCCAGCCTGAGCCACATCAACCACCATTCCCACCCCTACTTATTCCTTTTGTCTGAGATCTGCCCCCAGTTATGGGCAGCAGAGAGAAGAAAGGAAGCACAGAAAAGCTAGAGATTCACATCAAAAAGTGGTGGGATTCTGGGGACACCAGCAATTCCTGAGAGAGCTACAAATGTCCTGCAGATGAGGACTAGGAGAGATGTAAGGTGCAGGACCAGGTGGTCCATGGAGCCTTCCACCATCAGCACCTCCAAGGGCTCAGAGCCAAGCTGGGCTCTTTGTAGTGTGGGTTGTGGGCCTAAAAAGCTGGACCATGAAACTTCTGTTGAACTTGGAGGGTCAGTTTGTGCTGCCCTGGAGAAGAAGAACAAGTGGCAGGTTCAGGGCACTGCCAGCAGCTGGGCAGAGTGTTCCTGCATTTCCCAGTGCCCACAACAGTGGCAGATGAGAAACATGTCAGGCGGAAAATATTTGGGGTTTTCTTCTAATAGCTGCTGCCTCTGTGTTGAGGACATGAAAAAAACAAGGGCTGGATCTTCTGTCAAAATAATTTCCCACTACTGCAATGTTTTTAAGCAAAACCCAAAGCATTCCAAAAGAGACTGGGGAAGACACCCAGAAACCAGAGAAAATGATTTAGGGTTCAAAAGGTTTCAGAACTGGATTATTTGTTTCTGGATTTCATTTAAGCCTTCATTTTTCTAAAGTTTTTAAAAAAAACCTGCTTAATAGTAATGGCAAAGATATTTTCTTGGAGAAGTGTGAGTAGCTTGTAGAGATAATGTTTGAAAAATAATAAAAAATAATAAGACTTTGCTAACTCCTTAGAGCAAAGAATAAAAATCACATTTGTCCAGGAATATACTTACACCAGCAGGTTTTCACTAGCCTGTGAGCCAGCAGTTGGTATGGACTCAGTCTCAGAGGCTTTCCCAGTGTCTTAGCAATGAAGTGACATTAGTCTCAAGTAGCAGAATTTCTTTCATGTTCCAACAAATATCCCATCATCAAGCTGGAAGCTCTGATGAACAGGACAGCTGATTCCTGCCACAGATCACAAACCACTGCTTCCCCCTGTGAGCCAAGCACAGATTTCAGTGTGAACCATTAAGCACAAATCCAGCCTCGATCCATGCCAGCAGAAAAGCTTGGATGAAGCATCTACTGAAGCCTCTTCCTTGAGTGAGGGACTTTCCTGAGCTGGGTGCTCAGGGTCACTGCCTCTTCCTTGGGACACAAGGGCATCCAGGCCTGGGTTATTTCAGTCTCATGTGGAGTGAAGTCACCACCACTTCAGCCACTGGTCCCCATTCACAACTCTCTGTTCATTCACTCCAGAGCATTCCCATGGCCAGATGTTTATCACTCTTGTGTAACCCTCCAACTATTTTGCAGGGGTGGTAGGAGTGGCTTTTGGAAAACGTTTGAGTACACACACAAATACAGGCTTGGGCTGCTGTGTGTTTGGACAAATAAATAAGTGCAACTAATCAGTAGAAATGTTCTTATGTAAGCTCTGACCGAGAAGAGAGTATCTCAGCCCTGCCAGATGAAAAATCCCCATGGGGATTTCTAAGTGCGCCCAAAACCAGCTGGACTAAGACCTCACTTGTTCACCCCATGGATTTGTGTGGGCGAAGAATTAAAAAAATATAGGAAGCTTTTAAAAAATAAAACTAAGCAAACAAAATAACCCCTCTGCCCCTTACCTTCACACAGTCTGAATGGCTGGAAGAACAACAAGGCTGTGTGTGCTGGGCAACACAGCCCTGAACCAGGTCTCTTCAGCCCTGAACTGAATATGCAGCAATGATGGAGGTGGTTGGTCCTGCAGCTCCCAGCACCCAGAACCAGCACTTCTGTCTAAAACTCATATACACAGATTCAAAAATACCTGGGTTATTACCCCATTTATAAGACACCTTGGAAGGCTGGCCTGTCTGAGAGTGCTTTTCCTGGCCTCACAGCATGGCAGCAGCAGTTCTAGTACAACACCAGTAGTAATGTCCTACTCCAGATAAAACTGTCCCAGACCCACTTACCTTGCTGCTCAAAAGAGATGCTGTCAGGATCTGGTGGAGCTGGTTACAGGCAATGATGAACTGTTTCCATATCAGGAGATGGTTTTGAGAAGGCAAATGACAAGTCAGCAGCTGCTGCCTGGTGATGGCTCAAAAGGAGCAAGGTGGGCTTGTTTTGGAGGCAGGAGCTGTACAGAGGAGGCAAAACACAGCTTGAGCACCCACTGCCACCCTAAATACTCAGAGATCATTGCAGCACCCAGGAAGCCAGCTCCCACCCCTGGGAAGGGCAGCCCATCCTGCTGAGGTCAGTAGGGCAGATGTGCTCAACACCTGGCAGCAGGTCCTAGCCCTGATCCCTCTGAAACCAGCAGCTAAAGCTCCCATTTAACATCAATGGAGACAGGATTTGGCCTGGATCTCAACTAAACCCATGACCATCAATGGCTTTGCTTGGGGTTTAATTCCCTGGATTAAAGGGAATTTGCCCCACAGTCACTCAGGGAGCCCCAGCTCCCTGGGCAGAGCTCAGCACCCACATCCCACCACCGCTCCTCCGTGGCCAACGAGAGCAAACCAACCCCAGGGCCCTGGGTTTTAAACAAACAAACAGCAAAAAGAGAAAGAAAAAGAAAAAAAAGAAGAGCATTTATTTCCCCTGCAGCTGTGCTCTCCCAGACAGAGGATTTCTGTGGCAGGACAATGCCGCTTTATGCAGCGAGGTTAAGTTTCAGTTACTTGACACTAGCAGCTCTTGTGTTCGAATCATCTTATTACCTCCACAATCAAACAAGGCTTCCCCATGGGCAAGGATTTGGTCATGCTGTTTAAACTGGACACAAAGGTCAAGCAGGGCTGGATTTAAAGTGATCTAATGGGAGCTGCCCAAGGCTGCTTTGGGAAGGGGAATACAGCCAGTGTGGTATTCATCCTGTTGGGAGAGGCAGGTCCTGTGTGCTGAGCCCCATTTGTGAGAAAGAGGAACCCAAAATCAAGCTCTAGAGTTGGGGATTTGGTTCCCAAACATCCCCTCTGAGAGCAATTTACAACCATCTAGCAGCAGTCTTGGTTCTCTCCAAAGTACATAAGGTATCTTCAGACCCAGCGTGACAGCTCCAGCAGAATTCCACTTTATCTTTCTTCAAGCAAACCCAGTGCTCTCCTGGCTGTTGCCTCTCCCACCAGCAGTTTGGGGAGGGCAGCACCTCTTCTAATTATCTATCCAAGTGCTCTCCATGGCCCAAGTGGAAAGAAACAGCACTGGATCCCATCAGTTGCAGTTAGGCCCAGCTTGGGAAGTTATTCAGTATTTGGGCACATCCCACAGTCAGCAGCACAGAACATGTGATGAAGCCAATGTGCATTTCAGGGCTGCAGAGCTAAAGGGAGCAGATGCTAAAGCCTGAGCGGTGCTTCTGAGCTGAGACTGCAGAGAGGCAGTCAGAGGAAGTACATACTGAATGTCACCTGGGGAGGCCATGGCTGACCAAGTGCTTGCATCTGTCCCCAGCAGGGGACAGGCATTTACAGACCACCCCAGTGCCATGCAAGGGCAAGGGAAATATCCCTCACACTGTATGGGTGTGGAGAGCAACATGCAGTGGAACAGGAGAAAAACAACTTGCCTGCACCTCCTTTGCTCATACCAGAACTGCTGCTCCTGCAGCCAAAACCTGGATCCCCATGAGCCCCTGTAGCACTGCAGCTTGGCATGGAGCAGGCAGCAAGCCTGGGAGCTGTGCTTGGAGCTGCTCCAGCTCTGCACAAGTCTCCAAGGGAAAAACGTGGCTTCCATGTTCTGATCCACCCCCTTGCCCAGGGGTGAGACATGTCACTGAGGAGCTGCAGAATGAAGATATGCTGTGGGGTCTCCCCTGCAACCAGCTTGCTACCCTACAGACTTGACAAGGGAAAAAAATGTTCAATTACTAGATCCAGTGCACAGCTCCAGCTCCCAGGAATTAATGCCCTGGGAAGGGAAGGTGGGGGAGCAACACAGCATTCCCTGGGGATGCACACAAGCAAGGAGCTGCTTGGATCTGTCTTCCAGGGTGTGTGCAGCGATGCACTAAGGAAGCTCCCAAACACACAAGGCCTTTCAAACTAAAAGCCTTTTTCTCCCACTCGGCTTCCTTCCCAGTTCCTTGGGATCTCAGTCCAGGGGAAGGAGAAAGCACAAATGCAGAGGAGTTAAGCAGAACCTTTCAGAAAAAGTGGCATGACCCATTCACCAAAGCAGGACCAGCCCCGTGTCCCACATCCACACACCTCCGTCGATCTCCCTTAGGTCCGGTCCTTACAGGCACCACCTGAGCTTGCTGGCTGCTCCTCATGTGAGGTGACATCCTGGCCTTGCCAGACAAGCCCCAAACACTCTGCAACATGGAGCAGAAGCTCAGCTAAGCCTTCTGCACCAGCCAGCTCTGCCTGTCCCTCAGGGGCACCGGCCAAGAGCTGGAGTCACTGGTCAGGTGCTCAGGGGATGGTCTAGACACAATCACCATTTAATGCACAGATTTCATACCTTCCATATTCAAGTAGCTCCTAAGTAGCTTGATTTAATGACCCCACACGTTTCCACCCAAGCCCCAGGCTATGGGGAAATTTGCACAGGTGTGGCAGTGTTTCATTACACAGCAAGACAGAACAGCTCCTGGCCCTGTGCACCGGAGCTTCCCAGAGCTTCCCGAGGGCTCTGGATGCTCCCTCTGCATCACCCCCTGCTCGAGATGCTCCACAGGCAGCCAATGTGAGCCTGGGCACCTCTGAACTCACCAACACCGGGAGAGGGGCTGGCACAGATCAGAGTGCAGAGGCTGGGCATGGAGTCTGCCTCCCCTCACTGCTTCCTCTGGTACTTGCCATCACATGGTCACTCAGGTGTGAAAAGGCACAGGGTAAGTGAGCTAAATCCCATAATTATTTAATATAATTAACCACAGGATTGAAATGGGGCCATTACCAAGGAGATAGGCTGCTAGAAATCCTCCCTGCTCTTCTTTGAGCACTAACCTGAACACAGGAAAGGCTTTGCCATATCCTCCCAATGAGGGAGTGGAGTAGGTCCTGCTTTTTGTTTTGCTTTTGTCTAATTAATATTATTTTCTGAGATTATTGATCCTGACTTCAAAGAGAAGCCATGTCTCATCTCGGGCTCTGGCACTGCAGGATACCAGCATGACCCCACATTTCCAGACAGGTGCCTCACACTGGTTTGGATCAAAGCAAGGGAGGCAGCTGCCTTCTCCATCCCCATCAACCACTTCCCAGGGCTGTGGCCAGCACCCTTCCAATGGGGAAAGTGAAATGAATTCATTAATTGCTTCCATCCTTTGGTGTTTCATGTTTTCACCTTACAAGAACCATCCATTCTGCATTTCTACATCTTCCCAACACAAAACAGACCATTTAAAAGCATTTTTGGACTCCAATGGAGATCTTTTCAATGAACCTGCTTCTCACTCTTGCAAAAGCAAAAAGGATCCTCCCTGAACAACACACAGTGGATGGGCTCCCTTGCATGCAGCCCTTGCACCAGGGCAGGAGTGTTTCTGCAATGCTCTTCTGTGGTGATGGGTGGGATGCAGAGCTATCCCACAGAATGCTGAGGCTTGGGCTTTTTCACCAGCAATCAATTCAGCCTATGAAAGTTGTGCTGCATTAGGAGATCCCCCCCTGTGCTTCAGGTGCAGCTGGAGAACATCACTATGACTGTAAATGGGGAAATCCTCCCCTCACAGGACTGTTGGGTTCAGCAACAGCCATACTGGCTTCCTAGCCAAATAGCCAGTTCCCTCCTTCCACCTCCTCCAGAGTCAGCCAAACCCACCACCACTGTGACCCACAAGCCAAAACACATCTTGAGGCTTTTGGGGCTTTGAGCAGAGCCACCAAAAGCTACATTATCATCCCTGGCTGGCTCCTCACAGAATGGCATCACCTCAGCGTTTGCAAACACTGCCTGCATTGGGGTGTGAGGATGAAGCCATCATTGGCAGTGCTTCTCCTGGGCTCCCTTCCAGCAGCCCTCGCTGAGAGGAGGGGTGACCAATTCCCGGAGCGGCTCCGTGAAGTCATCCTCTCCCGACAGGCCTTCTCCTCCCTGACATCATCAGCTGGGCACAGCAGCACAACAGCGGTCCCCTGCTGCGGGAATTGCTCCCAGAGGCACCAGAAGGGAAGGCTGGCTGCTCACAGAGCGTGGCTGGGTGCACCTGAACGAGGGACCTGCCATGGGGCAGCAGCCCCCCAGGACTGCTGTTCAGTGAGCTGGGTGACACTGGTGGGAAAAGGCTCAGGAAAAGCAGGACAGAAACAACTCACCCAGCTCAGTCTGTCTCGATGAATCTGGCTTGGGAGCATCCTCACTCTGCAGATAACCAGGAGTCCATGGGCTCAGCAAAGCCTCTGCCTACTCCAGGGACAAGATCCTGGAGCAGAGACTCATGTGGTCCAGAGCAGGAATGCATGTGGATGTAGAAACCTTCATTTCAATGAGAGAAACAAGGCATTAGTGATTAACTTCTTCCAGTGGGGTTCCAATAGGAAAGGAGGCACGCACCCCTCACTGCAGCAAGGCTTTCTCCTCCTGCCCCTTTGATGTCCAGCACAACACCCAGGCAGAGAGGGCAAGGAGCTGTCCTGGGGGGTGCTGGGTGCCCAGGCTGCTGACCCTGGGAGTGGGGCATCCCTCAGAGCCAGAGAAAGCAGCTGGGAGTAGCTCCCAAATTAACAGGAGTGGGGGCTGAGCTCCTGTGTTGGAAGTATTTAAAGATTTTCTGGGCTGGCGTCTTCACCTCCTCGTCCACCCCAGCAGCACCCGCCATGGTTTTACCCAAAGAGAGTCCCAGTATAGCTCACCCTGCAGTGCTGGGGCTGCATCCTGCCCTTCTAAAAGCTTTTCTCTGCTCAGGATGCCCCTGCCAACACACCCACAAACACTCACCTTCTGCCCCAGTTTCCAAATCAAATGTTTTAATTTAAGGCTGGATGAATTATTTCAAGGGGGGGGGGGGGGAATGACAGGCAGAAACTGGAATTTCTCTGTCTTTTTCCAAAAACTAGCATGAACCATTTCTTTACTCTTTAAAGTTCTTAAGAGATTAAGCAGAAAATTAAAAACATTTGGTCTTTTCATTACTTCTTCCATTTTTTCCTCCCATTTTTCTGCTGCAACAAAAAGCAAAAGAAGAGGAAAATATTGAAATCACTGAAAATCATTTACAAAAGGGAAGAAACTTTCATTTCTCAAGCAAGACTTTTAATCTTTTTTCAACATCTTCACTTTCTACCTTCTTACTCCTAGAATTTAGCAGAACAGGGAGGTATCTTAAAAAGATTCAGGAAAAAAAAAAAAGCTCAATTCCAGAGATTCTGGCTTCTCATACCCAAGAGAAGTTGCCAAAACTTACTGATACTTGAAGACAACATACAAGCACAGGAACAGTGATGGTGGTAGAAACAGCCAGGAATTGATTTGAAATCAATTGGGTTTGATAGTGTTTGTACCATTTTGTGTTCACTTTCATGCCATTGGGGTTCAGTAAGAGGCTGCAGCACAACCCTTTTGGGGCTCAAAACTCCCGACCACAGACAGTAACATTTCTGCTGGCTGGGGGCAGCAGCAAAGCCACACACAGCTGCTGTGAAGCTGCATGGCTAGGGTTTGCTCATTTGACTTCCAAACACAGTGCAATTTGAGAATAAGCTTCCCCTGAGCAATTTCCATGACCAAGTCCGAGATAATTGTGGATCTTTTGACGGCTGCTCTGCCAACAAGAGAGGATGCACTCAGGAACTGTCCTGAATGCTGGCAGTCAGCTGCCTGCAGTTTGCTCAGATGGCCAGGGGACACCAGCTTGGGAATGAGGTGTCCTTGCATGTCCCAGAGTGACAGAAAGAAAACATATCCCATGAAGGTTGTGTGTAGCTCAACGTGCTTTAGAGGTGCTCTTTAAGGGGCCTACAAGCTCTTGCAAATCAAATGCACCTAAATACCAAACGGATTTCAACCTAATTCCAGAGGTAACACCACCTACTCACATGCCAAAGCAGGGAGCAGACGGCTTGCTAATTAACGTGTCTCCTTCATGAATATTGCACTTCCCGAGGAGGAATTTGGTGCTCAAGCAAAAGGCTGCTGAAATCGAGCCAAGCTGGGCTGAGCAGCAAGGATGCTTCGAAACTGCTGAGATCCCTCTGGCAGGGCTGGTGCTAAAGCCAGCCCCTGGTTTTCACACCCACTGGGTGAGTCAGTGGGTGCTACCCGGGTGCCACCTCCAAGACACACAGTCAGCTCACAGCCACATCTTGGGGGACACAGCAGGGACAGGAAGGGGAAACACAAAACCACAGGATGTTTGTGGTCCTGAACCTCTGTGACATTTGACGATACCTGGGGCCTGACCTTTTTTAACCCACAACCAAACCCTTCCCTAGAACCTTCTGGGAGCTTCCTTGGGCTGCAACACCCACCCCTGCACTGCCCTAATTCCTGTCGTAAGCAGCCACCTGGGCAGTGTCCAACAGTCTCATCCATGCACAGTTGTCACACAGCCCAGGGAAGGGCCAAGCACAGCCCCACACTCTGTGCTGAGAAGAGCCAGCTTTGACAGCCTGATTGGAGCCAATCAGGCAGGTTTCTCTTGGTCAGGGCTTTCAAGGCTCTCCCATGATGAGGTAGTACCTTGGTCTCTATTTGTTTCCCCTGGCAGCCTCCTTTGATGTTACCCCATGAGACTGAGCAAGGAGACACCACAGAAACCTCACCGAGATACATCTGGCATTCTCAGAATGCAGCAAGTTTCCTTGGTGTCCTTCCCACACCATCCCCCTCCCACTTCAGCACAGCTCAGGTGCCTGGTCCTCCAAAACCCACAGGGTACCTAAATCCTGTTGGCCTTGTGCATGGTTAGATACTGAAGTAGAAATTGTGCACCTAAGCCCCCCCAGGAATCTCACTTTACGAGTTGTAGTTGAACTGGACAAGGAAAGCCAGGTCTGACCAAGGAAAGCCAGGTCTGACCACATTAAAAGGGTTCCTGCTTTTTTTAACCAAAGTGCTGGAAATGCCATGCTGGGGTCACAGGACTCATCATTTCAGATCCCTGCAAACTCAGCCACTGTGCTGACAATGCTGGAAAGAGCCAATCAACAGCCCCAACAACATCAACCAACAGCAGTGACCTACCAACAGTCCTATCATGGCCTCATTTGCAAGAGACTTCCAGAGGTACCAAATGGACCCCTTTGGACTGCACCCCATCTCCAGAGGAGACCATCACTGGCCAAGCTGAGACAGTCCTGCCCAGCTCCTGCTCTTAAGAGATTAAATTCTAGAGCTTTTCCCCCAGCCTGGCTGTTGGCATTCAGCCCATGACAAACAGCAATCCTAGTACCAGGGCCCAAGCTGAGACTGGATCCCACAGCGTTAAAGCCACTTCTGACAAAATACACAGCCCATGTTATCACCCCCTGGGACAAGGAGACTTCAGAGACCTGTGCTGTAGCCCTTTTAAGGACAATCACCCTTTAAATGTAGCTCCTACTACATGTGTGTATGAAATCTGCTTGGCAGAGCAAAAAACCATCCCAGAAAATTCACTCAATCTTTATTTGCATTTCTAGCACTGCACAAACAGCCTCCCTAGCTACTGGAAAGTCTGCCTTTACCCAGCCAAAAATGCTTCTTTGCAAGTCTTTTGAGCTCTTACCTCAGAAAACTCCTTTCCTGCCCGCACACACAGTGAAGGAGCTGTAAGCTGACTTCATTATGGTCACACACGTGCTGTTGCCATGGGAACAGACATGATGCTACTGGGTCCGACTGCAGCACGGCCAGGCACGGCCAGGTACCACAGCCAGGATCCTTGAGGCAGTGCTGCTGGAGAATCCCCTCAGGCCAAATTGCTGAAAAATCCCCCAACCAACAGCAATAAAACCCCTCAGACCAGGAGCCTCAGGGTAGCACCAATGGCAAGTACACCAGAGACCACTGGAGACCACTTGACACGGTGGTAGCAATGCAGCTCTTGCTTTGTCACACAAAGTGTGCTTATCAACACACCTGCTCCATCAGCTCCACTGGAAAGTTACTGAGTGGAGGGAAAAACATCTCCAAATGTTTCTTGTTCTTCAGGTAACTATGCTCAAGGACTTGGTCTCTTCAGTCATTTGGCCAGTCAAGTCAGCCCTGTGCAGGTGTGACCTGCCACCACCACAAGAAGACAAAGTCCTGGCAGTGAAAAGCAGGACAGATCCCAGCCTGATGCACCCTCTTTAGACTTGAGCCTGCAAGGTGCAGCCCCCTCAGGAAAGTAACAGCAGCCTTGGTGATGGGGGTATTTCCGCAGAGCCTGCAGGACAAGCTTAAGTTGTGATAATAACAGAGGCTTTAAATTCCTGGAGAAGCCATCCTCTCTGAAGCATGATGGAAACCATCATTCCCAGGGGAAACAGAGTTTAAACCAGGCTTGCCAAGGGCTTCCTGCCAGGGAAGGATGGGTCTACACATGCCCCTGATTCTTCTTCTAACCTCCTGGCATCCCTCACAATTGCTGCTGGAAACAGGAGATGCTTCCAGTTGGACACACAAAGGCTGTACTTATCCTTCAGGTCTGTGCTCAAGCCCAGTGCTGGGCAGGGGTGGGGACAAGTCCAAGTACAAGGCTCAGGCTGTGCCAAAAGGGACCACACTCAATCCGGCAGGAACCTGCCCCAGGGGCAGGATGGAGGACAGCTGTCCTGGAGCTGAACAGCAGCAAGGGCTTTGTAAGCATGGAAACATGAGAAGCAGACAAGTCCTGTGAGTTTGGGACTTACCAGCATGTCAAGCAGAAAGGGCTTCATGTTCAAGGCCAGACTGGACAGGGGCTTTGAGGCAAGCTCTTCTAGTGAAAGGTGTCCCTGCCCATGGCAGGGAGTTGGAACTCAATGATCTTTAAGGTCCATTCCAACCCAGACTCTTCTATGGCCCTGGGATGATGCAGATTGCGAAGGAAAGCAGAATAAAAACTTGACTCACTGAAGACAGAGAGAGGACAAAGCTTCACCTGTCACATGTGAGACCTGATGAAGCAAAAATGCTCCTCTAAGGCCCAAGGAAGGAAAGGCATCACAGCACCAATGTGCCCACTGATGTCCAACTGCTCCCTCACAGTGTGGGGAGTGTCGGCTCCAAACCCCTCAGCCTCGAGCAGCCATGGAAATGTCAGGGGTGCACCCAGTGCCACGTCACTGAGGCTCAGCTCTTCGTGTGGGCAGGAAGGCTTTCAGCCTCCTGCCATCCTGGAGCCAGTGTGAGCCATCTCCCAGGCTGGTGTTGGCAGGCAGGAGCCGTGGCAAAGGGAGAGCCCACATCAAGCACATGGCTCCGTGCTGCACCCGGAGCTGCCAGCCTGCATGGCTGAGCTCCCTGCTCACAATTACACATCTGCCCCTTCCTCTGGCCCTTTCATCATCCCAGACATGCAATACCAACCAAACCTGGCAACAGCCTCTCATTTACCTTCCCAAGGGTTGAAAGAACCTGGCCAATATTTATAGTAGCAAATCAAGCCAGTAGTGCACTGGTTGCTTTGAGAAAAAGAGCTGGGGCTTTTCTGAGTCCAGGATTATTTATTATTCATCAATTTGGATTCCAGCTTCCCCCTTTATTTTTATGTGTTGTTTTTCCTAAAATGTGGATTTTAGTTTATGATGAGATTTTACTTAGGGATTAAAAAGGACAACACAGAAAGGCAAAACAGGAGAAAGGAAAACAGGATGATAAAAAAAGGCATTCTGTAAAAACAAAAAAAAATCAGCAAACAAAATTTACCCTTGCAGAAACCATCAAAGGCCAGGAGATCAACAAAAGTGACAGAGCATATTTTTTATGAATTACTTCATATCAATTACTCAATGGATCAAGAACCCAGTTTACACCAACTCCTCTACCAGAGCCAAAGTGTCACAGCTGACAGAAAATGTCCTATTTTGGCTATGGGACCAAGTACCCTGCCAACCAGGAGGATCCCTCTGGGAGGGCTTGAGCAGGCAGAAGGGGCAGGAAAAAGTACTTGGCTGATGCAAAGCTCCTGCTCAGAGCACCTTGCTCTCCTCTCAGCCACCTGGAGCATATTTGACACAGCCAGCTGACCACAGGGCCGTGAGAAAAGGATGGGATCTGCAACTGAGTTACCACATCTATTTTCTCCAGGGCTTGCCCAGGAGTGAGTCATGCCAAGAGGAGGCTTTGAGCAGGGTCTGGACCTGGGCAGATAAAAGCAGTGTTATTTGTGTGTGTTTGCTTGAATCAGCCAGAGAGGAAAGTGCACAACACATCAATTCTGTAAAATAAATACGGCACTGTACAGGCTTACCCAGGAGAGATGTCCTGGGAAATGCTCTCCTTCATTCATCACCTGCCCAGGGAGGAGAAACCACAAAGCAAGAACCAGTCATAGCCAGACAGGAGATGCCAAGGCCCAGAACACCCTGTGCCCACCCAAGCGCTGTGGTGGTGGTTGGGGCAGACAGTGCCTGGCACTACTCGGGGCTGGGAGTGAAATGATGGGATCAGATCTATCTGGGATTGTTCCTTCTGGGTCTTTTCCCTTTTTCCTTAGAGAAAGGCATCCCAGAGCACAACAAAACTCATGTCTCAGAGGTGGGAGAAAAAGGGATGATCCCTTCCCCAGCACCAAAACAAAGCAGAACTGACTGCAGTTACATCTCACTTGCCATGAGGCTGCAGTGGGCACATGGTCCCTTGCCCCTGCACCAGGGACCCAGTGCTGTGGGGTCAGGGTAAGAATTACCCAGAGCTGCACAAGGACACTCTCCTGCAGTGCTGCCAAAGCCCTGAATAAGGAGGGGAAACAACCAGGGGAGCTCTTTCCTGAGCAGAGTATTTTGGGAGAGCCACAATAAGGGCTCTAATGCAGCCAGGCAGGCATTCCCCATTTCCCTGGCTACTCCAGCAATGAATGCTCTCTCTCCCCTGTGTTACAGGTATTCTCCACTGCTGCAGGATCACGTCAGGACAAGCTCTGCAGTCCCCAGGGCTTGAGCAAGTGCAAGTCAGACAGGCAGAGCCTGAGTGCGTCTCTTCCAGGCCAAGGGGAGGGAGAGACAGCAAGAACCACTTAAATGAGGAAAAACAAGTTCACAAAAGGGGTACTGCTTCATGGAACCAAATCCACCACAAAAATCCAACCCCAAACCCGACACCAGGATGTTGGTGGGAAGAAGGCTACAGAGCAGGCTTAGGATGGAAGACCAGGAAGAGGGAGAGAGCAGCACCTGCAGTAGAGACCATGGCTGGAAAGAGAAGAACCAGGCTCAGGAAGACATCAGGAAAGGCAAGAGACACCTCCACAGCAAGAAACAGATGGCCCAAATGACAAGCAGGTCCTTGCACGTCACGTCAGGCACCCTGGGTAAACATTCACTGCTGACATTTCACACCTACACAAGGCTGCATCATCACATCTCAACACCCAGAAGGGGAGACAACATCCTCACTGCACTTGTCCCCAGTGCCAGGTCCTCCAGCCCAGATCTCTAGAATTAGACTTCAGGTCTGTTCCCTGGAGAGTCTAAACAGAAGGTCTGTGTGTGAGGGGAGTCCAGTTCAACTGCTTTGTTGCTCTGAAGAGCTGCTATGCCTAAAATATCTTTGCTCTGGAGGTCTCCAATTTATTTGGTCACTTTTTCCTTGCTGTTCAGTCCAGGGCAAGGATTTGCAAGGATTTTCCAGGGACACAAAAGTCCCTGAATTCTCCTTGATTTCCTCACCAACCCAAAGGTCACAGCAGCCTTCCAAGGCTTGTGGTGAAGGGGACACCATGAACATCGAGTCATTCTGTCAACCAAGGCCAGAGGGGAAGCATGCAGGTGTCACTAGCCAAGCAGGTAACATCACAGCAAGAGCTTGCTGAGCCAGGGTGGGTGATTTAAGGAGCCTTCTCCTTCCTGACATCTTAGAAATTAGCTCTGATGTCCTAATGCCTCGATCATTCCAGAGTTTATCTTCTCCCATCTTCACAAGCTTCAACACAGGACAAACTGAGCAGCTTCTTACTTGACTGAAAAAATGCTGAATAAAACAAGATGAGTAGGATTTAGAAGCTGGGCAAAATGGATTCAGATCTTGCTGGAAACAAGAGGAAGTTGCACCTGGATGCAATTCCAAGGGAGTGCTTTGAGCACAGGGGAGCAGCAAAATCTCAGGACTGCCCTGACCACAGCCAGGCTAAATCTGTGATGGGCTCAGGGGTAAAGGAAGTGACTTTTTTCTGCAAATTTACTGTTCACCCAAATCTTTCACCCAACTTCCCTCACAGCAAGTCAGTAGATGCTGGCTGGCAGCAAATGCCACCTTGCTGATGTTGCAGAATGACTCCCACTGAAGCACTAAACTGACTCCCAAAATTTCCACCTTAGGTAAAGAAAATTTTCCCCAATGCTACCCAATGAGAACTCTATTTCAACAATAGCAAGAAAATAATAACCACTTGTCCTTTGGAAGGCTATGAACAACTAAGCAGTAAGAAACAAGCAATTTCAAACAGGACAATAAATTTTCTCTCTGTCATAAAAAAAGAAATTGTCATTTTTTTCCCTCAAAGACCCCAGAGGTCTCTAAATGTGAATCAAAACCAGAAAAAAGCTGCTTGATTCCTCCTCCACAACACGACTCTGAGTATATGGCATCTATGTAACAGAGAAAAGAAATCAGAATCACCTCTAAAAGGGCAATGAAGCTCCAAGTTCCTGATAACTGACTGTGGCCATTACACCTTATACCTGCATTGCAAAATGGATTTATGCTAAGGGCAATTAATACTCTCCACCCCAAAACATTTCAATCAGATCTGGACTCTGCTGGAAAACAAAGGCACTTTTTATGGGAAAAGATTCACAGTTGTTTTTCTATCCACACATGTCAAAATTGGGAGGGGGGAAATTAGGAAAGACAACCAATCAGAGAATGCAATAGTGTAACTATTTCCACCAAGGTACTTGTCCATCCTTGCCCAGTGACTGTGTACCCTGGCAGGCTCACAACCCACCTGGACAGAGCCAAAGTTTTGTGTGTAGCACGCACTTCAAACACTTCCTTAACACCTGCCACAGGTATGACACATTTCCAAGAGCTGTCAGCTCTACCCCAGCTCTCAAGCACCTCAAGGCAGTCAGCATTTCTTCTAGACCCACCTCAGTTCCTGATGGAGGGTACCATAGCCATGGCACACTCAGCACTGCTTCCAGTGACATCAGCTCCTACAGCTTGGGAGCCAAGAAGGCATTTTATTGAACTGGGTCATAAGATTTAGTAACTGCTAGACCTCTGAAACAGCCCACACAAAATGAGCTTGTGCAGAAACGTTGGATGGGCTTTGAGAAGAGCAGACATCTGCCCTGGACTGAGGACATCCTTGCTGCAGTGAAACCCAGCTCCTCCAACGAGAGTTTACAACAGTTAAGTGTTCCCTAACAGTGCAGACATTCTGTTCCAGAAAACTGGGGTGAAATTGGAGAGTCACACTCCCTTCCCTTCATTCACCATATTCTCAGTGCCATTTTTAGCTCCACAACAACGAAACCTCACTCTCTAGGGCTGTACAGAGACCAGAGGCATGGGATCCAGGGGAAGCAAGTAGTTGAAGTCAGCCAACACAGAGGCTTTCCACAAGCAGCATGCAACCAAGACAAGTTATTGCAAGCTTCCCTTCATAGCCAGGCATCTGCTGCTCACCCAGCCACACCACAGCAACCACCTGGTAAATTCATTTCTACTCAGACCTGTAGGCTTTTGTTGCAGAAGGCACAACTGAAGGAATTTAGATAAGAGATGGCATTTAAGATAAGAGAAGGTATGATAATCTCCCGATTATGCCTCCCATGCAGCCTAATCTGTCCCCACAATCTGCACAGAGACCACCAAAGCACAGTTCCCACACCGCTGGATGACCCACGGACCCCCAGGCAGGATCCAAGGAGCACTGGGCGATGAAGGGCAGATGAAGTGCACACAGCTTGGCCAACCTCATCTGCCTTTGATCTGCAGCTTATTGTCTTGGCATGGTTTAGGGAGCTAATCCTCCCCTGTGGCTGGGGGAGGACACTGACCTCCCCAGCTTCCTTCAGCTGCACAGCCCCACACAGCGATGGGGTGGGGGGAACTGAACTGCCTGGGGGCAGGTCAGGCTCACAAGCTCAGGGGAAGTGTTGAGCTCACCCAAACTGTGTGGATTTTGTCTGAAATCCTTCTACTCCACAGCAGCCAGCCTAAGCAGCAGGAGCCTCACCTCCTGGGTCCTTCCCCTGCCTATTGCAGCAGCTTCTTCTCATGTCCTGAGCCACCCCAGGCAATGGTGAAAGTGCAGGTGTCACCCTCAACGAATTAAAGAAAGATGTAACACTGCCTGAGCAACCCACTTTGTGCAATGCAGGTGTAACACAACCCACCAGGGCAGATCCCATCCAGCACAGGCTTATATCATCAGCACAAGCTCCGTGGGTCAGGCTTGAGAGGTGATTTCACACTGCACATTATCAGGAACACCCCATGCATGGCACTTGCTGGACAACAGGAGATGCTTTCTCTTGCACTGTACAAGCCAGGTCACACAGCACTGATGGCAGAGGACCTCAATGCCTGCCCTCATCCCAGCATCCTGCTTGGAATGGCAGATTCCCACCAGTCTTGGCTGATCATAGCCATGGGAGAGCGGTGAGAGGCTAGGAAGGGAAATTTAAATTTGCAATTTGCACCTGAAGCCCATCACCAGGGAAACCAGTCTCAAAGTGGTGGCAACAGCCTGTTCAACACCTGATGCTTGAGGAAAGAGATGGTTGTCAGGAACTGCAAATTCTATTAGCAAATTCTGAGCACATTCAGGGTGAGCCAAGAAAATGGACTTGAAGCAGGGACACACTCCTGGTCACTCAGGCACAACATAATATGGAGAAAGGCCTTTTATCAAGAGATGCAGTCTGCAGGGAAGAAAAATGGAGAGAGGCATCCCTTCCTTCTCAGAGGTCTCCAGTGAACCTAACAGGCAGCATGAAACCCTCAGGAGACAAAGAGAAAAAAGACACAAAATCCTAGTGTAGAAACCAGCCTGTGAAGAGTCAGCAAGGGAGGAGGTTTGGTGTGGGAGACAAGAAAGCCTCTTGAGAAAGAGCTCAAGAGATGAGCCATGAGATGCACAGGAAATGAAACAGCACCCAGAGCCCTGCACCTGGGTTGTCACCCAACCAAACACATTTCAACACAGCCATGAGCTATTTCCTCAGCCAAGCATAGACTGGTTAGGGATGCAGGCCACTGTGAGGATCTGTCTTTAGGATGCTGTTCTGCAATCTCCAGATAGACTGGTTCACCCTCAGCAGCCTCTGTTTTGACTGACATTTCCACCTCCTGGACTGTAAGAACAGAGGGGAGAACATCACCACAGTGGGGGTTCTTGTAGAATTCCACACCAGCAGGTCTTTCCTCAGGAACTCTGGTACCACTTAGCTTTGACTTCCTTTCATAGAAATATTGTCCCTATCTACGGAGAAAAAGGCCTCTCAAGGTCTCCAGGGTCAACTCACCAGCTCCAGCTCAGGTCAGGGAGTGCAGAGCCAAGCCAAACTTTCACTGCAACACCACATCCTTATCCAGCACCCAAACTCTGGGGCACCTTCCAGCAGGCAAAGCCACAAGTGTCCCACGGGACAGCCAAAAGAAACAGAAACACAGGTGCTGATCTTGGCTCAGCCACTGCAGCTGCAAAGCTGAGCTCCACACAGGCTGCAAAAGCCAGCTGAGACAGGGGCAGAACAGCTGGATACTCCAGCCACACTGTACTCCCACTGCCAGCAGCACCCAGCCAGCTTCAACCACTCCTGCCTCACCATGGCCCAGCTGGCATCACAGCACCTGCAGGCAAGTGCCACGGTCTGAAACGAGTCACTCCACCTTCCAGTGAGTCAGGATCCCTGCCCAGGAAGAGTGGTCAGAGTATGACCTCTCCTATCTCACAGGTCTACAGCAAAGATCCCAAAGATGCCTGTGCCACGCTGGGATTACAAGACATCCCATCTGTGTGACAGCTTCCATCTGACAGGAGAGCAGGGAAACCTTCCAGCAGGGATGCAGTGGGGCTCCAGGAAGGATTATGAGCTGGAGAAAAGGGCTGTTTGCAACACTGTCCCAGACTCCTGGATGTAGTTTGACTCACACACATACCAACACACAAGTGGTGTGTGCTTTTCCCTCCAGCCCTGCATTGTCTCACAGCACTGGCCCTGAAATCCTTTTGAAAGGGGCTTTGAAAAACCCACCAACCAGGACCTCACCAACAGGGCCTGCAGAAGCCTGTGGCTGCCAGGGTGTGATGAGAAACACGGTGCACACAGTTCTCAGTCAGGCAAGGCTTCTTAAGAGGCTACAGGAAAGCAGAAGCAAACAAAAACCAGAGTGGGTCCATAGTCCCTGCTGAGCTTTTCAAGAGTATTCAGACATGTTTTTCCTCTTAAATTTTCACATCCATTGCTTTCCTTAGCATTCCTGACATGTTTTCCTGGCTTTACCTGGCTGCCATGCTAGAGGGTGATGAGAGGTTTCCAAGGGCATGTCATCACTCTGAGCCAGAGTCTATAGCACCTGATGGACTTCATCCCTGCATGAGAACAAAGACCACAAAATTAAACACAACCCCAAACAAAGCCTTCTGGAAAAACCATCTTCCACACTTTGCACCACCAGCCCATCTGTTTTTCAGATGTGACAGGACCCATTTGACTACCAGCTGTAGGGACAACATGCAATATATCCTACAAGGTCACAAGGCAGCTTTATATCCAGCCAGGATGAAAATTCAAGCAAAGAAAAGCCTTAGGAAAAAGGACAAACAGCGTTGTAACTGAGAGGAAAGGAGGCATTAGAGCCTCTCCAGGACAACAGTCCTGTAAATGATTGCAAAGATGCTGTGTTGAGTCAAGAACAATTTCACTGCTGTGTCTCTGCACTCACATGTTTTGCATTTGGACACCTCATCAGAGCTGATAACCTTGGAAGGGGCCTCCTGAGCCATCTGGCCCCTAACACAGCTCTGAGCACTCTTCACATAGGTACCTAATCTCCCCTCCAGGGAGGCAAAGCTCCCAGGCAGCCAGCTGGGACTTCTACTCAATCTGTGCAACTGGGAAGGCAAAGGGTTAAATCCCTTCCAAAACCCCTTTTGTTTAGCTCCAGGGGCTCGTTTTAACTAACCTCAGGGACTTCAGTGGAGTTATTAGTCAAAGTGGTGCAGATAGACGTGGATGGATTATAGCAGCACTGCTAAGTTTGCCAAGGAACTGACTTCAGATGAACTGATGCAAATGTTCTTAAGAACAATTTCCATGCAGCTTAAGAGTGAGCAACAGCAAGAAAGGAAAAAAACATAATTAAAACAGTTAAATCACATAAAATTTCTCACTGGATGAAAACAAAAATTGCTTAGCAGGAAAAAGGCAAAAGGATCCTAAGAAGAGGAGTGGCCAACCTGGGGTATTTCTGCACATTCCAAAAGCCACAGCTCATCAAAAGCCCTGAGGTGATTCATGTCTTGGGGAAAGCAGAAATACCTGGGAAGGAGGTGGAGCTGGATCCAGCCTCTCTCTGGTGGGAAGGAAAGTCTCACCGGTCTGTGCAGGCAGGAGGGTTTCAGGAGGATGGAGGCAGGTTACTGGTTGCCACAGGAGAGGTTAGTATGCCACACATCAGGAATAAAGCTCAGTCAGACAAATCCTGCACTCTGGAGGAAGATGTTTGCAGTGCCAGGGTGGTGGGAAGCTGATGAAGGATAACAAGGGGACACTGGACATTAAATAAATTCTGGGATAAGAATCACAGTCAAGCTTTTTAAGAGGCCACAGAATGCACTTTCTCCTAGGCTTGGTGGCTGCACTGCCTTGCCACTCACTGCAGACAGACAGACAGACACATTAGCACCAACCATGGTGCCAGAGTCACAGTCCCTTTGTCACTCACCCAGCCTTGAGCTCCCTGAACACCTTAGATACCACAGGGTCCATTTCACATCAGTCTTGAAGACAGGGAAAGCCTTTTCCAGTGTCTGCTGGAGATCTACTATTTGGTATTTCAGCACTTCTCCACCTCCAGCAACACCTGGGCTCCCAGGACAGGGCCAGAGCAGCTTGTTGCAGGATGAGTGGCAGCTGATCCTGCAGCTCTTTGATCCAGATTCTGAACTGCTGGAGTGGATTAAGGAAAGAGGACTTCAGCTGACCTTCATTAGCTTTCTGCTGCTCCTTTCCCAACTTGTAAATTAGCAAGTATTTGCATCCAAAAGGCAGGTGAGCCAACCTGATGGGGCCAGGGCAGAGGCACTTGCAGAATGGGGCAAAGGAGCATTTCATTTAAGTGAGGGAAGGAAAAGAATCTACTTTCTTGGCTACTGGGGCCAGGCTGGAAAGCCCAGGTAACACAGATGCAATTTGGCTTTCTCCTCCCCTCTGGTGCCACAACGGAGCCTGGCACAGGGCTGGCCAGATGACCACGTGAGATTTCAAAGCTGCCTCCCAACTTCAACAGGTGGGAGAGCAGGAAGGAAAACAGCCCCTCAATCACCACACCAATTTTCATTGCCATTAAATATAATCATCTATGCTCTCTTTCATCTTCACTTCTGTGAGAGCTGGCAATGAAAGCAGCACACAGCAAGGAGAGGCAGAGTGGGGGAATTGCAGCAAAGAACAGAACCTATAAAAATGCTCTGCCCAGCCACAGGCAGGGAGCACAGGGAAACAGGGAAACCAACAGGCCCATTGCTATCCAAGGGTGGGAAAAGGGAGCAGACACAAAAACTTGCTCATCTTTGTTTCTTGCCCTCACCACAGCTGCAATGTCTCCAGAGCACTCTGAGCCTGCTCAACACCACCAACAGCCCACCTTAAAGTTTTGAGCATACTCTGCAGCACAGAGCCTGGACCACACCTCCCATCTCCCACTTGGGCTGGCAAATTTAGAACACCAGTCCTGAGGCCCACCCTTATTTCTGGCCTTGCTTCACTATGTGACCTGCAGGTACTCAGGCAAGAATTTCTGCTTCTGCCCCATCACCTGGGCTGCTGTCAAGGTGTTTTCATGGACAATCGACCCCTTTGTGCTCAGGCAAGCTCCTCTTCTCTCCAGCAAAGACACTGGGCTGATGGGAAAGGCCATGCCAGCGGGCAGGTTTTCACTTTCTCCTCAGCACACCTTGTGCTCCAGACACTTTGTGGTAAGTGTTCCTTTTTAAGAGCTATTGATTTAATAAATAATAGAGTAAAAGAAAGAAACACATCACACAAATACACAGGTCAAATAATCTCTCCCTTAGGAAACAAACAGGAGCTACAAAGAAAAAAATAGCCCAGCAGGAGAGCATTGATCTTTAAGCAGGAGATCAAGTGGCATTAGAGTTATTTGTTAATTAACTTAACAGCACATAGATAGGGCCATATTCAAACAGGTCACCTTGCAGGTCTTGCTCCCCAAACAGGAGTCTGGAAGTTTGCCTTTCTCACTCCAGGAGCACTCAGCAGTTTCTGCAACACCACAGCTAGCTCTGTCTTGGTTCTCCTGACTGATGTCCACGAGGGACAAGTGCCAAAAGCCAAAATCTTCATCCCTAACTCCTGGAAAAAGCTCTTGGCCTAGGGAACCCAACATGGAATGAGAAACTTTTCCAGCCACAGTTCTGCATCAGAAGACTCTGACACAGAAATCAACACCTACTGCTCGCAGGATGAAAAGAACAATGTCTTCTAAGTAACCACAGCCTAGAAGAACAAAAGGAAAAGGATATTTCTGGGCTTTCACAGGATGAAAACCATCTCAGTTAACCCTGGTTAGCACAAGGTGCCTGCTTCAGCACATGGGCCAAGTGTAACAGGAGACAGGCACAGCCTTGTTGGCATCTACGAGTGGCAGAGTGGATTCACACAAGGGGAAAAGCAATGACCCCTTCAGCCCCTGCCCATACCATGCTGCCAGCAGGATCTCCTGGTGCCCAGCACACTCCAAGTGCTCATTTCAGCTGAAACAGGCAGAAGTCCTTCCTCCAGTTGGAAGATCTGCACACCAAAGCTCAGCTCTGGCTGTGAAAACGTGAGGAGGGAATCATTGCCAAGAGCAGCCACCCCAGAGGGAAGCAAGGCCATGCAGGAGTTCCATGCAGGCAGCTGCTTAGCTTAACCCTTTCAGTCACCAGCTGCAAGAACAGCTACCACCAGTGGCACATGTTCCACACAGCCACAAGCTGTTGGAGTAAGCAGAATCAGCCTAGCATTCCCCAATGGAGATTTGCAGAAAAATGCTTGTGCCATGCAGAACACCTCAGTATCCTCAGCTTGCCTGGTCTTTGGAAGGCAGCAGTGAGTTACTGGCTGCATGGAAGGTGCCTGCAGGGAGCAGAAACAGCAAGGGAGAACAGAGGTGACAGGTTTTTGGCACTGGGTCACAGCACTGATTCAAGCCTAGCATTTCTGTGACAACAGAATGGTGCATTTCCAGCTGTACTGCATTATCAGGGAGGGAGGGCTGGAGTAAGTATAAAGAAATCTAAAGGTGGTCACTGGGGAAAGATTTCATTGCAGATGGCAAATTCCTGGCCTCGAGCAGTGGTCACCTGGCCTGTCTCAGCTGCAGCTAAGCAGACAATGACTCTGCCAGAACATCCCCAGGTGTTCATGACACTCATCCCCCATCAAAAACCACCCTACAGCACCCTCTCCCAGCTTGCTGGTTTAATCATGTACCCCTGCCTTTGCTCAGAAGTGATACCAGATAACTTCAAACTCCACCCAAGGCAACAGCCACCACTTGTGCAGTGAGCACAAAGGCTCTCAGCACTCCTTCACCAGCAGTACTGGCTCCTGTGCTGCAAGGAGACAGGGAGAAGGTAAGGGATGCCAGAGACCTGTGGCCTGGAAGCTCATCCCTCTCTTCACTGACACCCCACATTCAAATCTCTGACAAGCTCTTCTTTCATGGAACCTGTACCTCGACAGAGGAAGCAGTTTACAGACATCTCCCCTGACAAGGAGAACAGGAGGACTGAAGAGTGATGTCTGCCTGCAGTGACAGTTCTGTTGCAGAGCTACAAATAGATCCCAGCTTTCCCTGAGACGCATGTAAAACTTCCTACAGCACACTAAATCCAGGTCAAATACGCAGAGGAGTACCAATAAGAGAATCTTCTTTCCCAGCTTATTTCCTTTCCAAAACTACAGGTCCTGCCACTTGAGAAGCACTTGCAGACCAACCATTTCTAAAAGCAAGAGAAGAAACACAGCCCTGCTCTCACGTCAGAGTGACAAACCTTTGTAAAATGATTCGCTTCCCTCCCCTCCTACTCACTCATGTTTCAAAAAACATTTCGTTCAAAAGCAGCTCTTTAAAGAGGTTATATAATAAGTGATTTGTACCACAAGGATGGCTAGTTTTAGCCCAGCTACTTAGATCATAGGTGGATTTTATTTCCTAGTTAGCTGGCAGACTCATGTCCAGTGACGAGCCTGTGGGCAGAGGATGCTCCTGGCCATTGCACTTCCCGGCCAGGAGAGTCAGTACCACAGTGCTCTGCTATTTCTGCCTATTCAGTAATGAGCTCTGCTGTCACATCTGTCCAATTCCAGCTCCCAGACAGGAAGGAAAGTGGGCAGTGCTTGAAGATTCTTACTTTTTCACAGATCACGGTTATGTTTAACATGCTCCATACTCACAGCAGCCAAAAAGCCATTTGCAGCAGCACCGGGCTCCCCAGGGGCCAATCTCAGCACAAAGAACCCTTGCTGAAAGTTTAGTGAGGTCATATGTCTGGCAAATGTAATGGCAACAAATTAAACTACTTTTTTAAGAACTTGGCTTCCACCCTGCCTTGGAAATCCAAAACAAAATCCTTAACTCTTCGTAGCCTCCCCCTGCACAGAGCTCACCACAAGAGGTTTGCAAGGCAGGATTTGTCCTCCAGCAGTGCAGAGGCCATGTCAGCCCAAGGACAAACCACAGGCTGCTCCTCACTTGGCTGCTCCACTGCTCCCTGAGTTAACAGCTTCACAAATGGGACGCTGCAGATGTGCCCACATTAAAAAAAAAAGATGACTGTAAAAACAAAAGTGGGTTTAACTCACTCTAGAGGCTATTCTCTCTTTAGCACTCATAAACTGTAGTGCTCAGTGGATAAAGAAAGCATGGAGCCTCAGGACAAGACAGGCAATAGGATTTGGGCTCCTCAAGATACTCTTTTTTTTTTTGAGGTTGTTGCTCAATCTTTAGCACAAGGACTAAAATGTAAACCTTGTCTTTTCCAAGCTGTGCCTGACTCTCAAGCCATAGCCAGCCTTCAGAAGTCCTACTCCAGGTAAGAGGGTTGTAAGGGTTCGGGAAATGAAGTCGCTGAGATTTAGGACAAAGAAGGTAGATAACACTGTCAGAATATTTTCAGATTGCCTTTCTTGCCACTTAAATCACAGAGGTTGTAAGAGATTCCCTCTCCTCCTGACTCCCCACACCCACCCACCCACCCTGGATTACCTCTACAACAACAACATGGGACAAGAAGTTAAGTCCAGCATTGCAATTTTCCCGATCTCCTGATTTTGGTTGGGACAGAGTTAATTTTTTTCACAGTAGCTCCTACGGGGCTGTTTCAGATTTGTGCTGGTATCAGAGTTGATAATTCAGGGATGCTTTAGTTGTTGCTGAGCAGTGCTTCTACAGAGTCAAGGCCTTTTCTGCTTCTCACCCCATCCCAAGAGAGGAGGCTGGGGGACAAGGAGTTGGGAGGGGACAACCAGGACAGCTGAGCCTGACTGATCCAAGGGATATCCCAGACCTCATGGCATCATGCTCAGCATGTAAAGCTGGGGAAAGAAGGAGACAGGGGGGACAATCAGAGTGTTGGCATTTGTCTTCCCAAGTCATCACTGCAGGTGATGGAGCCCTGCTGTCCTGGGGATGGCTGAACACCTGCCTGCCCGTGGGAAGTGGTGAATGAATTCCACATTTTACTTTACCTGATCAACTGTCTTCATCTCAGCCCATAAGTTTTCACACTTTTCTGATTTTTTTCCCCATCCCACTTGGGGTGAGTGACTGAGGGGCTGTGTGGGGATTAGATGCCAAATGGGGTTAAAACACAACACCCTACATCCCACTTGTGCTCAGCACTTCAACACTTCATCTGTTTCAGAGGAACAATTACATCTTTCAAATGGATTCACTCAGAACATCTGAAAAGGAAAAGCATCTGTATCAAACATGCCCAAATGTGGACACCTGTAAGCACAAATCAAATGTGCCAATTCTACTGCCATCCTGTCTAAAATACCACACACAGATTGCTTCTGTGGTTTCTAAGACATTAGAAACTACACATTAAAAGGATGCAAAGGCTATTTTTAAAGTAAACCCCAGAATCACAGAATATTCTGAGTTGGAAGGGACCCACAAGAATCACTGAATTCAACTCTTCAGTGAACGGCCCATACAAGGATCAAATCCACAACCTTGGCATTATTAGCACCGTGCTCTGACCAACAGAGCTTAAAAAATGCTGTTGGAATGCTTAAATTTTCCCCTCAACACCCCAGTCCCAAAGGCCAGTCCACAACGCTGAGGATCAAGTGGAAAGTTTAAGCTCTTGCAACTGGTTTTTGTCATTACTTTAGTGGCAGATCAGGGCAGGAACAGCCTTTTTCTAACAGCAAATTGGCCGCAGTACCTTTGAGTCCCCTCCTCCCCACCCATCTGCATCACCACACAAGCTCATTTCAATGAAAATGATGTCAGTCTCTCAGCAAAAAGCCACTGAAAGCTTAGAGCAAGAGTACAGAATATCACCACTGAATTGAATCCATTAAGGGAAAGTAATGATTTATCAGGCTCAGAGCCTGGAAACACAAAACAAAGTCTGTGGCAGAGCAGAGAGAAACTCATCACCAACCAAGCATGGAAATAAGAAAGCTCTCAGCCTCCCACAAATGAAAGAGTGAAATATTGTGATCATGCCAGCAAGGGGTTCTTAGAGATGTACAAACAACCAGGAGGGAAAGAGACCAGAAGCTTTTTAGTGCTGGCAGGAAAACACAAGCAGCTCCAGCCAGGTGGGATGAGGAGCATTAACACCCCCAAGGTGCTGTCCCATCTAACACAGCCTGTAACAGAAACAGGTGCAACACCAAAAAACCACCCCAAAGCCAAACCCACACAGCCTGGCCTTAAAACCAGCTAAACCCCATGTGAAGTAAGGATGCCAGCCCGTCCTCAAGCAAGCATCCAGAGTGCCACAACACATGTGGAGATGGAGGCTCTGGAAGCTGTGCAAGGCTGGCAGGTGCTGGTGGCACGAGGTACCACCAAGGGCAGGGACCAAGGCAGCCTCCCTGTCTGCAGAGGTCCGACAGACAGTGGTGAGGAACATTACATTAACCCTGAGGTGCTCAAGTTCCCGAAGCTAATTTCTCCAGGAATGTGTGTCAGAGTTTATTGCAAGAAAGGAGATCTCCAGTATGTGTTAGCAGAAGAGTTATTGGAGATAGGATCTCCCAGAAGTCCTAATTCTTGTGCAGCTACATACTGAACACCTGCTCAAGCCCCAAAAAGTCAGGAGGAGCGATGAGGGGAGGAGGGTGCCAGTGATGAGTTACTCAACTGTGAAAACATCTGCAAAATGACTGAAAATTAAAGGCAGTCCAGGATGAGAAGAAGGGAGTCCCATGATGGAGAAAACATTGCACTGCTTAGTTGCCTTCCTCTCCCTTTGTCCTGCCTTTAATTTAAGAAACAAAGATGAAGTAAAATCCCCTCGGAAATCACCCTGCATCTGACACACTGGGGCCTTTGTTCCAGCTCAAATAATTTATTTTTCCTATACTGCACATGGGAGCATGCTTAAATGTGTTGGATTTTATCACCTCTGCACAAATATCATCCAGGGTCTCAACTGCTGTGTCAAATTTGCCACGTGAGACTCAGCTAAGACAAACCCTTCCACGTGTCAGTTGTACAGGACCTCACCTGCTTGATATGGTCCTAGACAGAGGTGAAATACCACTGCCCCAAAGATCCTGAGAGCACTTTGCTTCTTGCCTACAGCCAGCACACACCTCAGCAACAAGCCTAACACAGCCTGGGCCAGGCATCTGGCAACTCCAAGATGCTTACACACTTTAACTTAGCAGGACCAGAAGCAGGAGAGATGTGACCTTCCTGGTTAGTGCTCAGACCACACGCTGGCTGCTGTACCTCTGGAAAGCACAAGAGATCACAATTGTTACACACACTTATGAATAAAATATTGCCTTTATTTTAGTGAAGTAACAAAGCTATTTACAGATACATTAACTATACATTCCAATTGAAAAATAGATTGTGCTCAAAATTGTTAAAGCAAGTCACACACAGTCTGTTAGGAACACAAACAACCTCAAACCTCCCAATGCCTTCAGCTCCTGTCTGATCTCAAGAAATCATTTTGTTTTGTTCTGAATGATTTTCTGCTGATTCTCAAGACATTCCTTCAGCTTGTCTTCAGTGAGTGTCAGCCTCTGCTCCAGGATGGAAACTGTCTGCAAAACAAAGTGAAAGCTGCTGTTGAGCTGCTCACAAAGACACATTGCACACTGCACTTTCAGTGCCCAACAAAATGCTAAATTCACAGCAATATTTCCATGTATTTCAAGGCTGGAACTCCAGTGTCAGCATTTTAGCAGGGCAGAGCCCCACATGACTTCAGAGGGGAGCAGTAGAAGATGGTGGGCACAAAGTTCTCCAGTTCTCCTGCAGACAATACCAAGCATGTGTTTCAGCACTCGTGCTTTCAGACTGGGCTCTGCATTTCCTTTCCTGGACAGGTTCATGAGGCAGACACTGGAGAGCCATCAGACACATTTCTGCTAATGAGACACCCAGATTTTAAACAATTTTGCTCAGTTATGGCTCTGAAGTTACCTCTTTGCTTGCAGCTGTTTCCTCCCCTCCCTGAACACCATGGGTCTGTTGTAATTAAAAAATTCAAAACTTGCTGGACAAGCATCATAACAGGCAAGAAAACCTTCCCAGCCTAAGACAATGCAGCAGATGGAGGGGAAAAACTCCAAGTGGCAATATCTACCTCAACATAATGCCTGCATTTCTTTGTGTAATCCAGTTACCCTGCAAAGGATTTTTCTCTTTCTCCTCAAGCTGAAGTCATCATGTACAGGATGCACAGGAAGAACATTTTAACCACGTGGCAATAAAAGCTTCTGCTGAAAACCTTTTATTGATCACTCCAAGATAATCAAGGGCCCCAGCTATGCACAACCACTTTCAGCTTCCAGAGACACAAGAACAGCTTATAATGGGTGGTGATGATTTAATGCTTTAATATCCATAAACTTATCAGCAACGATCAATAGCTTCACATTTTGGGCATTTTTACTGCATAAATAACATCCTCTGCTAAAAACAAAGGATCTTCAGAACCTTGGACTTTAATAAAGTAATTCAAATAAACTTGGACAACCGCTGTTTGTATAGCAGTTATACATAGAAAGCCTTTTAATAGCGCATTTCGTAAGCACATCTCTAAGTGCCTGACAAAAGCAAGCAGGTCTCATTATCCCCATTTTACAGCTGGGGAAACGAAAGCACAAAGAGAGGAAATAGCTTGGCTAAGGCCACTTGAGACTAAGAAAAGTCTGCTGTAAAATGATTTGGGGAATGAGACAAGTTGTGGGGGAGAAAACAGACATAGTAAAAACAACAGCAGGCACTAAGGCAAAGCCATCTTGTAAGACTCTGCATCAAGGAAGTCAGAAAGGGCTTGAAGATGTCCAGTGCATCATAATGCACCCTTTTTTCTCTCCCTAAACATAGTTCAAAGCTTATTTCTAATACATTTCTTATTTCTGACCTGTGACAAGGCAGAAGAGCACTGCTGCAGCTGTAGAAAGAGTCACCTAAAAGAATAAATCCTGCTTTGCCCAAATATTCTGTGGGCTACAGCACCAGCTGCATTTAAGTTTTTTCCTCCTCTATTTCCATCCCTTTGAGGCACAGGAACTGCAGCACACAGAGAACCAGAAGAAACATTGTGGAGCCAGCAGGTAACATCCCAGGTGCCCCAGAGCCAGCAGGAGCACTGCCATCTATTCAAAGAAGAGAAGACTTAATCTTTTTCACATCCAGCCATGCCATTGCATAGTGACTGTCTTGGAAACCAGGAACAAAGCTACCAAGGGCAGAACACAGCAGGATGAATGTCTACCAGGGGTTTACAGCAAAGATCTTATCCTTCAAGCAACCAGACAGAGAATGAAAGCCAGTAGGGATCCTGGCTTTTCTGTTTAAAAAATGAACTAGTAACTCACCACTCCATTAAAAAGAGGGAGAATGAAACATTGCATCAAATTTCCTTTAGAAAGATAATCAGCTGAATGAACGTCCCAGTCACACTGCCCTGCCAGAAGCAATGCCCAGATCACTCGTGGTTCCTCTGTTCCATGATTTACTGCCACCATGATCCCATCAATAGGAGTTAAGAGCTGTTACACACGGCACCATGAGACACAAGTAAAGCAGATTTCACAAAGTGTTGAATTTGTGAGAAAGCTGTAAGGAAAATGTTTATTGGAATGGAAATTGCATGTAACTATAAGCAGAAAACTTGCAGTAAGTATTTTTTGGAAACTAAAAGTGGAAAAGTAGCAGTCAGAAATGAAATTAAGGAAGTCCAATGTAGGAATCAATGACTACAGTCCATTTAGACTTGAATATATGATGAATATAAATAGACAAGGCATCTGACATCTTAGGAAGGTAAGGGAAAGCACAAATACTGCCCAGCTGCTATAAGTGCTATATTGTAACTTGAACAGAAAAGCTCCTTTATTAGCAGTTGAAAGTTTTACAATATTTCCATGCTGCTATTTATAAAGCAAGTCCTTCTCAGGAGGCAAATGAAACTGCACCCATTCAACTCCTGCATGCTTTTGCTACGGCTTCTCAACGATAAAAAAACAGTAGTTAAGCCAAGGGCAAGAACACTGTTAGCCAGATTCAATGAAGATTCACTAGAGCCAGGTTTGCATTCTGTGGCAGGATCTGGGCTTCCTGGTGTGTCAGGAATACAGTACACATCTCCATTACACACCAGGGAGTAAATGCTGGATAATTTATTAAAGTCCTGGCTCAAATTGGCAGAAGGATAACAGCTTAGGCTTAAATGAGAAAAGAAATCAAACTGTATTTTAAGGAGTATTTCTGACATTACAGTAACATTAGTTACTGTAGTTACATTAGAGCATTACTATGGGCACCAGAATAGAATACAGGAATTTTTCACAGAAAACTTAAATCACTTCTACCAACACTTCCTGCAACATTTGTCTTCATTTATCTTCACAGACTCAGCATTGAAAAAAACCGCTCTTCTCTTTAGAAAAGTTAATGAGAAACTATGAAGAAATAAAAAGTTGCTTCCTATTTACTTATAAGTTCAGGGGAATATTCACTCCCATTCTCCCCCAGGACACCTAAAATGAGGCACCCAGCAGTCATGCTTACTTACCTGATGACAAGCCCCTTATCCTATTCCTCCATGTTATTTTTACTCCCTCAACCCAAATAACAGCGATTTGGGATGCTGTTCCAAAATGCTTTCATCGGTTTCTTTTTCTTAGTCCCTCTTAAACATGTTTGATTAAGCAGCAGAGACAGTTTAAAAATCACTGGCCTCAGGGCTGAAGCTTCTGCAGCAGCCCTGGAGGGGCTTTTGAGGAGGACAGATAAGGGGAACCAGGTGCTAAATGAATGCTAAAAGAAACCAGTTCTACCACCACCGAAGGAAACCTGAACAGCAGAGACCAGAATAAGGGAGCAGAGGTTGTCAGCAAGCCTCTGGAGCAGCCAGGGAGCCCCTGCCAGGAGAGATGCAGCCAGCCAGATGGCTGCTATTAGCTAAAGCAGGACTTAACCTGGAGTGGAGGGCAAGGCAGGCAGGGGCACAGCAGGGTGGAGTAACTAATGCTCAGCTCACCCCACTAAGGGACACTGCAAGGCCAAAGGTGCAGCTTCCAGTATGCAGTCACAGTGGCTCCCAGTTAGCCATGTAATAGCACAGGGGACAGAGAACTGCCTGACTGACCACCAGTAATCAGGGAACCCCCCCAAAAAGTATGGACACAGCAGTTCTTCAGATCAAGTAACAACAGCTTGGCTGAACCGACAAGGGATCCGATCCTGCACAGAGACTGCACCATCAATGTGCTCTTGGCTCTGTGTAGGAAAATAGGACACTTGCACTTCTATTCTTGTTGATTCATAGCAGAAAATCCCTCTCTCCATTGATCTCAAAGGAGGCAGAAGCACTTTTCTAGCTTTACTTAAGAAGATCCTCAAAAGTTTGCTCCACTTTTTTTAAGTATATGCTAAAAGATTTTGCAGAGCACTAACATATCAAACACCTCAAGAAAAAACATTACTTCTGCCTCTTCAGATTTTTCTTTCCTATCTGACACCTTAATTTATGAAGACAGCATTTTCTTCTCAATTTATAAAGAAAATTCACCCACAATGAACACACAACAAATGTAGAAGTTTCTAAGTTTCAGTACCCACAGTTTCTCCACTCCACTGTGTGGGTACCAGAAAGAACTTAGGGATTGATGGTTTTTAAGAGGTCCATTGAAGACTGCAGATGGCCTATGGATTTACAGAATGACACTTATCAAGTTTGACTTGGAGCTTCAGGCTTAAGGGCTCTGCCCTCTGTAACAAGCATGGCCAGTGCTGGTGTGTTTTCAAAGACACCCTGCTGTAATTTCTTATGGTCTTCCCTAAAAGAAGCAATTTCAGAGCCCACTTTATTCCCAAACATGGCCAAGTAAACTGCATCAAAAAAATGCTGCCTTAGCATCCAAGGGGTACCCAGGTAAATTAAGCTTGGAAGCTCTTTCTCTAAACTAATGCAATGAGTGAAACAACCTACCATAGGAAGGGTTTGCACTGGAGTAGCCCTACCTACCTTCTACAGGAAAAAAAAACCTTAACTCCTGCCACTAACCACAGTTTACAACTCCAAACTGCAGCTGCACAATCGAAAGGCTCATGGGAGAACTTATGCAGGGAGAGTTGAAGCACGAACCTGTCTGGCAAGAACAGCTTCTCTTCCTCCCATACTGGGTTTTGCCCCAACACGCTACCAGTGCCCCTCCACCTCAGCAGCTGCACTGGGGACCCCCAGAGCAGATCCCTGCTCTTACTAAGCACACTGAAAGGGAGCTGGGCTGCCCTCTTTGCAAATTATAACTTAACAGCTTTGAGATGGCACCCAAGCCAGCTACCAACGCTCTGCATGCTCAGAAAGCATTCTCAGCATGAGCTGGCAGTTCAGACAAAGTGAGAAGGTAAGTCTCATCTCACAGTAGAACAAGGCATGAAGCTTTCACAGCAATCAACACTTTATGTAGCAAACGAATGCCTGCAAGGACCAGCCTTACTTCAGTGGTTTTGGTTTAAAATAAAATGTGGGGTTATTTCTAACAGAAATGATAGCTCCTCATGTGCTCAGACTAAAACAAGATGTGCTACCCCAGACATTTGAAATCAGGCCTGTAGCTCCTCAGCATCTTGATGGCTTTGAAGGCAACCCTTAGGTGAATTCTCACAAAGCCTATTTGCATAGAATATTTCCCACCAGGCTGAGTTAGTGAGTGAAGACTCAGCACTATCCCTTTCTCTAATTCAACGCCATGAAATTTCCTGGGTTTACTTTGTAACATGCTTCAAATTCCACAAACTTTTATTATTGTTCCTACAACACACTTAGCTCCCATGTGGCTAGACAGGAACATCTTGGTCAGTGCTGCTGTACAGCTCTGAGTCCAGGAAGTCCCACAAACCCCTCAATGCAGGTGTTGCACGTTCATCCAAGGCCACTGAGGGGTCACGTGGATCAGGAATCCATGACAACAATGTCCTTCCTGCAGAAGGACAAATGCCACCACTAGCCTGGCCTCATCAGGATCCCCACACAGAGATCTGCTCAAGAAGCTGTGTTGCCAAACAACCTCTTTGTTCTCCAGTGCAGGACATGAGAGCTCATAGTCCCACCAGCTCTCCTCAGCCACCATTCAGACATCTGCTACCAAGGATACTTGAAAAGGAAATAATTTTTTCTGTTTAGCAGCCCAAAGCACTACAAGAAGGAAGTGGTTAGTTAGAAAATTCAAAACCAGTATTGCTCAGCTACCCTTCCCAAATTATTAAAATGAGGGTGGTGAGGCCCTGGCCCAGGCTGTCCAGAGAAGCTGTGGCTGCCCCATCCCTGGCATTGTTCAAGGCCAGGCTGGAAGGGGCTGTGAACAACCTAACCTGGCAGCAGGGTTGGAACTACATGAACTTTAAGGTCCTTTCCAGCCAAACCATTCTATCATTATCAGCTGCCACTTCTCCTTCCATCTCCCTTTCTACAGACACCTGAATTACAGTTTACCAACCTTTTCACTAAATTACAGGAACAATTTGGTGCAATGCACAAATCTCCTCCTGTGGTACTCAGTGCAGCAGCAAGTGATCAGTGCTCACTGTGTTTTTCACAGTAGGAAAGCCACACAAGCATACCCAAAAATTCCAGTACCATCCAGTACTTGCCACAGGAAGCAGCATGGTCAGTACCAGTGCCACAGTGACCAAAGGGATCCTGGGGCACAGAAAAGGTTGTCCTTTGTATTAATTCAATCCTAGCTACAAAGATGAGCCATGGGCCCTGCCAATTTCATCCACACAGGGTGGAGATACAAAGCACATAAACCCTTTGCAACTGAGTGTTTCCATTTAAAGTCCTCTGACTAAAAATGTTTCATCACACCTTGCTGTTGCTTTAGTCTTGACAGCTGATCAGCCAAAGCTAGACTGATGGCACTTACATCAGATCCTGCATGTTTCTAGAAGGGAATGGCTGATGGCTTCTGTGCAGTTTCCTTGGTGCAGAGCTTCCAGACCTCTGGGGCTGGGCCAGCACAGCAAAAGGAGTCAGGAGACTTCCAGTTTCACCACAGAATAAAACACAGAAAGTCAGGATGAGCTACAACAAAATGTCCAAGCACACACCATGACAGCAACTGCACAATACAGAGGCTGGAACCCCAAATGACCACAAAGACTCCAAAGCCTTCCCATATCCGTCCCTTGCCTCTGAGAGGATGTAAATCACTCAACCAAAATGAACTCAGCTGCTGGTATCCAATAGCTGAATAACAATATATATTAATCTTCAAAGTCTGCTTGTGAAAACAAATTGTGGGAGGTGTTTAGTATTCCTTCCCATTGAAGGAAAATGGAAGGTGAAGGTCCTGTGAACATCCAAGGAGAGGATCATCACTTCTGAAGGGCCAGCCTTCAGAGAGTGTCCTGCTAACACAGCAATATCCCTCAGAGTGCCTTTAATTTAAGCAATCTTAGAAAGAAGAAAAATGTATTTGCATCAAGATTTTATAACAAGCCTATTTTGGAAGTAAATTTCAGGGGAAAAAAAAGTAGCTCTGCTCAATGACACAGAGGACTGGCAATAACCAGGGTACTTAATTTGTTTTGAGTGAGAGATCAAAGCTACTGAACCTCTAAGAGATGGGTCTGACTCATAAGAAATAGCCTCTGTGTCCTTTAAATTCAGATTTAAAAACCAAGCTCATCTGACACTCCACAAATTTTTCAGATGAGAACTTTTTCATTAGTGTTTCAGATTTCAAACCATTTCTCTTGGAATAAAAAGGACTTGCAGGTTTTCTCTTGTATATTGGGTCCATCAGTAATCTGTGGGTGTTCAGGTCTTGAGAGCAACAGAGAAACCAAGATATTTGTGCACAGCAAAGGTAGAAGCACTTGGGACACGATCCCCCCCCACTGCCAAATATTTCTTCTTGACTTGTAACTACTTGAAGTCATATAAGCATATATTGTATTAAACCAGTTGCTTAATTTACATTCATTGCCTCTCAAAAGAGAGGACACATTCATCCCTCAGCAACACAGGCTTGAGACCACATCTCAAAAAAGGAATAAAAATCTGATTTTACTCACTTTCATTATTAAGCACTGGACACACTAACATTTTCAGCTTTAATTAAAAAGCAGCTCACTTGTGTCCAAGTCTTTTTTTATGCTAAAAAAAAAAATTTAGAAAAATTCTTCTCCCTCCCTCTGCCTGCAGTCTTTTCTGGAGTGAAATAATCCTTTAATCTCACATGAGCTAGATTGTCCTTCAATTCAGGCTTTGGATTATTTTACAGATTTATCAAGTCTTCTCCATTTCACTGTGTTGTTTTCTCCCAGCTTCAATGCAAGATTAGTTTGGGGAAGCATATAAAGCCATTTCCTGTGGGTGGATTATTGCAGCTATTTATGTATTTTTATGCTAACCTGATTCTGAACTTTTCATTTGGAGAAGACATCTTCCTTCCCACATAAAACCAGCAGCTTTTGCCTCAGTGCCTGCTGCCCACAGATGAACTGAGTGAACACAGCAGCTGGAGGTGTTTGGAGTGAGGACAAGAGTACATTAAACTGTTTGAAGATGATCACTGCAAATACAAGTTTTCCACTGCAGCCAAGACAGTTACTCACAGATGATCTTTTCAGAAGGGCAGTTCAACTGTAAATGCAGAAAACGCACCAGAACCAAGCAAACCCTTGATATCTGCTACATTTTTGTTTCAGCCAAAACACACCTTTCTGTGCCAGGTTATCCAAGAGAGAAAATCAACTTGTTTTCCCCTTAAGTTTAATAATCACCCCAACTCTTTATAGAGGCACTGAAAGACTGAGATCCAGTCTTCAACTAAAAAAATTGATAAACAGTTTGCACTTTCCTCCTTTTCACATCTCTGAAATGCCAGTAGAGGATTTTTAAACACGGAGACACTGACAAGCTGCAGGAAAGGGAGGAGCAAAGAATCAGTATCATACATTTATTACTCCCATCTTCCTCATTCCTTTGCCAGATGGGAATTGCCTGCTTTCCTACAGAGGGGAACCAGGGTATCTAAGTAATCCAAAACTACTGGGAACAACTGGCTTATGTCCAGGTCTCAACCTCACTCTTCAAGGCAGCAGAATTATTAAGCATATGCTACTCTTCTGAAAAAGAGCCATGTAAGACCAAACACAAACCACTTTTAGGAAAAAACTATGAAGACCCTGTCAGGTTACATTAGACCACCTTCTTCCAAGTAAAACAAAAGCTGTCCTGACAGAGCTTTGGGGAGGAGGAGGAGAAAAACATTTAATTGAATCAAAGAGCAGTTGAAACAAAGTTGCCACAACCTTAAAGAATTAAATCATATCAACAACATTATAATAAAGCTTAGCAAAGCTTCTATTCACTCTAGTGGGTTTTGGTAGCTGTGATATACAGCAGCCACTGGATTATTTTGATCCATCTCTGTCTGATAAGAACTGAAGTACCCAACTGAAGGAGCAAGTCTGCTCCAGTGTATCCTCCTGAGTGGGGCACACCACCTCCATGGCCTCAAGGATTGGTGACCAGCTGGAAGAGACCTCTGAATTGAACAAAAACAATCTCACTGAATCCAAGCACATGACACCTCATTCCAACTGGAAATCTACTGCCAGCAGAGGGAAAGTGCTAATAATTGGTGTTGCAGCTTCCAGTGTGCAGCTCAGAACAAAGCTGTGTGCTGGCAAGAGATGACAGCCCACAGCTGATGTCTTACTATCACCTCTTTCAGCAGAAATTGGAAGTATTTTCTCTCCTTCCCACTTGTACATGATACCAGGTTTCAACCTAGAACTGACAGCTACAGAAAAAATATTAGGAAAACAAATTAGGCTTATATCAGCATAATTTCCCAAAGTAGTTTATCACAACTTTAACCTTCCCCCACTGCTACTTTACATGATGGTAACACAGTATTGCATCTACAACAAGAACAATGAATACAGAAACTCAAGACACCACATCCAAAATAAATCCAAGATGCCATGGAGCCAACAGATTAAATTCCTGAAAAGCCCATGGATGTTTATACCAATACAAGGTTTCTGGAAATATGACACATCCTTTCCCTTCAGCTGGATGGCCCTGCTAATGCCCTTACAGTCCTCTTTAAACAAGCAACACTCAGGAATCATGATTTTAACAGAGCACTAGGAGCATCTTCAGCCCTTCTCCAAGAAGCAAAAATAGTGACACCTGTTTGTGTTATTTATGAAAGCTTCCTGTTGTTTTGAAGAAGCAGTGGTGTGTCCTCCTTTCTCAAAGAGGAGTCAACAGGCCCAAAGCTGACACACACACACACAAATTGGTCAGAATCTGCTGCCTGCAGGGAGCAGCCAGCACCCATTTGTGCTTTGGAAGAAATGCCTTGCAAAGACAACCAACCCCACAGCACCAGGCACTGCTCCCATTTCACTTGGAAATGTGCACACCACAGCTCCTACCAGAGCACACCTAATTGCATAAAAGAGGGGTAACAGCTGGAGCTGCATTCCAGAGCTGCACTGCCTTCTCCTACCAGCCATCAGCACTGGAAAAGCCAAAGTTCAGACATGCAAGTTGATGCCTTCCTCCTCTGCCTTGCTGGCTGCCCACATCCCTCCTCTTTGAGTGCCTTCTGCCTTAGTCCAGGAATGAGGAATTCTTCCAGGCTCCTTTGCTAATGTTTGCTTGGTGTCAGTTTGTGTCACCAATAAATATCAAAACCTTGGCATGAAAAAAGCATGTCAGGAACATCTACCTGTACAAGTGCATTAAAATGGTTTTAATACAAAATACAACATACACAGAGTAGAACCAATGGGAAATAAAGTACTTCAAAGATGGTAAAAATGCTACAAAAAAGGTAAAAGGTTGAAGAACACAGTTACTCAAGGCAGCTTTTTAGTTTTTTACTATTTCAAGACTATTTCCAATTTTATCCTATAACTTACTAATTTATTCCTCCCCCACTGATCTCAATTTCTCTTTCTGTTAGGTTTAAAACAACATTTAGAATTTTCTACAGTTACACAATATCTTCAACAGAGATACTTGCATTGCTTATATTTAGGTTAAATCCCACACATACTGTTTACTGCAATATTTGCCTCCTCTAAACACCTATGACGTTGAAAAGGAGCCATTACACATCCATCATCAGAAACGTGGATGTGATTTATGTGATGAAAGATAACAATCACATTCCAAGCTTACTAGGGAGATGTAAAAACAGTATTAAAATATTTTTTATATACACTGGGTTGCTTTTTACTCACAAGTATGAGGGCCCAGTGTCACACAAGATTTCCCTCCCCTCCTCCAGTGTTCAGTGTTTTAAAGACCACAGCAAAAGTGCTTTTTTGCATTTCTGCCAAGTGAACTTAAATACCTTTTGGGTTTCATCCTACACTATTTTAGTCTGCCTGTAGTTGTGGCATGTTTTTTAATCCCTAAATCAGCCTTCAGTCTCCTGATGGGCCCTCCAACCCATCATCTTGCATTCCTTGACAAGTACTTTACAAGTTAACTCTCTCAAGGGCAGAGAGCTAACTCAGACTGCTAATCAGTATATTCAATACCAAGTGCTTAAGACCTACTTGTTCTTACTCAGAAACAATATTTAAAGCTCACAGAAAAGCCCTCCCAACAGATTTTTTCCATCCTACCACCATGGTCTCAGCTGCAAGAGACCTCCAATGTTTACCATCCCATGCTTTCTCCCTGCTTCTCACACGCCTCAAAAAAGCACAATGAAATTCAGGTCCAAACAACCAGAAACAGTATTTCTCCACAATGAGCAAGGAGCAGTTATTTAGTTAATCAAAAAACACTTCTCTCCCCAAATTCTTGTTAAGTAAACACATTCTGTGATGATCACCATTCATGGCTGGTTCTGTTCAAGTAGTGCTTAGTGACTCCAGGAAAGAACTGTTTGTTAATGTTTTAGCAAGGGTTTAGTTCTTTGTAGCTGTGGGTGAAAAGCATGTTCCAGCAACGAGACACAGAATAGCCCAGACTTGTTGATGGGAGGAGAATTCTGCAGAAATTGGACTGTGTAGGTGAAAGCTGGGTGGGGAAAAGGAGCAGGATCTGAACAGAGTATATCTATAGGCTGTGGTATAACGGGGGAGAGAAGAGAGATGGATTATTCACCAAAAGAGAGTTGTTCTGCCAACCACTCCTTTAGGCATCACCTTAGATAAACCCTGGCTAACAGCACAGTCTATCAGAGCTGGCTCCAGCATCTACTACGCTGCAGCATAAAGGAACTGGGGAAGAGCAGGGCCTAAGCTGGAAGTCAGTGTGAGGGAACTGATAGAGGTAAGCTGAGCAGCAGATTATGAAAGACTTATCAAAATACTACCAAAAAGCAGAGGTTTTGAACTAGCTGTATTATTATTCTATGAAACTATTGCAAAACATTCTCAATTCTTCCAGTTACAGGTACCTTTGTCATTACCAATTAAAAAGCAAACCATACCTGAGTCAGAACATCCAGCTGTCCCATAATATGCTCCAAGGTATTTGCAAGACTGGTCTCCTCCTCTTGCTGCTCATGGGTCCTACCAGAATCCTGAGTTTTTGTTTTCTTACGATGAATGCCACAATCCATTTCTGACTGCTAGAAAAATAAACAGACATAATCTGCTGTTACAATGCAAACAACTGCACAGGGATTTCTGTTCTGTGGAGGGTAAACAGTAAAGGACAGTTTATGCTGGGACAATCTATGCTATTAAAAACAGGCAAAGGAGAAAAGGAATTGTTTTTGCCACAGCTGGAAAAGGAAAAGCTTCTGCTGACTTGTCTGCCTGCTCCAAGTGAAGAGTGGTTTTGGTGTTTTCTGGTGGGGGGGGGGGGGTTGTGTGTGCTTTTGTTTGTTTTAAACCACCACCAGGAAAGACAAACCTTAGATAAAAATCTTGAAGCAATCCTGCAAGGTTCAAGTTTTCTATGTGCAAAGAACTTTGGTGTGCTCTTGCGCCACAAAGGCACAGACTACAGGTAAATAAATAAAAAAAGACTTACTGAAGCTGCTTAGGGAAGCACTACAGCCCAGTGACAGGAATTAAGTAAGCTACCCCAGAGGAGTCTGATTATTTCACTCCAACAGTAAAGTTAAAGCCTCTCTCCAAGTTTGGAAATTGAAAGAAGGCAAAGACATTGTACCATAGCTAAGTTCAGCAGAAGCAAGATGTTCCAATAGGCACTGGAACTGTTTTGATTTAGTAATTTTAATTTTGTTTATATCTTGAACTGGTTTTCCTCCTCAACGAGATTAAGAACAAGTTTACTTTGAAGTTTCAACTGTTTTAGTTATGCAAGCTTGAATATTTCATTCAGAATAAATTAAGCTTGAAAAACACAAATAGATCTCCACTAAAGAACTTATTCTTCTTTCCTTTGCTTTCAAAATGGTATCTTTCTTGTAGAACAAACACTATTTGCATTGTTTATCTGCATTATTGCCAGTAGAAGCAGTTCAGAGAAGTTTAACTAAAGGAGGTAGCCAACTGGTTAAGCAACTGCAGGCTTCAGTTTCTCAATTTACACTAATGGACAAGATTTGAATCGAAAGCCAAGATCACAGCTCTCAAAATGTACTTCTCTGTGGCCCAATGCCTGGTGCAGCTCCATCCCATGCACTTATTACTCACACAAAGTTTACAAATCAACAAAAGCAGCAAGGAATTCTGACAGATTGAAAAACAGTCTCTAGAAGTTCTTCCACATGTACTTTTTCTAGCAGAAATGAAGTTTTGCCTCTGTCTCTTCTCTCCTGTGCAACAGCAGGAATGCATTTCTCACCAGCACAGTACCAATCTCTCTGCTCCTCTCTGTATTTGAGGCCAGATGTGTGCAGATGTGCAACTAAACTGCAACAAGGCCTTAGACCAGCTCACATAACTTCAACCACCAAATTGTTCAGTACATCATGAAGATGCCTACACACATACAAAAATTATATATATTTAAAAATATTCACAAAACCCCTTGTGCTGCAGGGAGCCACTGACTGAGGCCACAGAAAGGCTCCCAAGGCTGAGATCCAGCTCAACACACAGGCAAAATATGCAATAAGCAGTACAAGGAGCAGAAATGTGAGTACCTAGGGAAGGTGGAGACTGGAGGGGGTGAGGAAGAGAAAGGGAACAAAGAAGCTGCAGCAGTAGCAGCTTTGACAGGAGAATGCCTTGCTGCTGGCCATTATTTGCTAGTGGAGCTGACTATTCTTTCAGACCCTGCCAGTCAAACCATCCTCCTCCAGCCAAGCCTCACATGGCCAGTTTTTCATAAGGAACAGGAAAGAAGGGAAAGATTTAAATGACACAGAGAGCCACTGCTCCACAGGGATCACTGTGCTCCACCACAGGCCCGGGATGCAGCTGGGTATCAGGTGGTACCAGCCACACTGGCCTCTGCTAATTTCCTTCCTCCCACCTGCTTGAATAATTTGGATTATCTACAGGCGAACACAGCCCACACTTCAGGTCACACAGATCTGCCTCAGCATGGGAGCCACACTCCAGCTACTCCTGTGCTGCAGGGAGCCCAAGAGCCACACGTTGTTCACCAATGCATTGATTTAATCAACTAAAGTATGTTCTTGCAGAGATGAGATCAATCCAGTCTTAAAAAGCTGCTATTTGCTGCTTAAATTTAAAAGTGAAAACAAACAAAAACCACAAACCATTGCTTTTCAATGGGTAACTAGCATGAAAAAACATTTTCTTTCTATTTTAAGGCTGACTAGCTTATGTTGATAATGTAACTTCAGGCCAGTCAATCATGGCACAGCAGAAATTTGAGTGAGCTAACACTGCATACAACCTGCACTTAAAAACCCCAAATGATGATGAGCTATCCTCTTCAAAACCCATTAGAACAAGCTGACTCACAGAGCAGAAAAATGACTGTACCAACAGATTTTCTCCATCTATCTTTACAGCATATGTCAGACAGCTTTTCATAAAAAGCTTCGGGGTTGAACTCAGAGTCTATATTCTCTTTGCTACAGTTCACAAAGTTTAGGAGTCTGGCAAGGGCAGTACTGCAGAGATGTTCCCACACTGATGCTTTAGGGGTCAGAGCCCCTCATCATGTCAAGTTGAAGCCAGAGCTGTCAGATGCCACATTCTGCTGCTCACCTCACAGGCTACATACCACCCCCACGAAAAGCCAAGCAAGCCACCTCCAGTAAGGCCATGGGGGCTCCTGAAGGCAACAGCCCCAAGAACAGAAATATATCTACATTTTAAAACAGAAGCATGACAACATGGCATACTGTCCCATTTCAAACACCACAGCTGCTTGAAAGGCTCCTTACTGCTCACCATCATCAAGACAACCCATAGCTACAGCCTCTAGCAATGAGGTTCTGAGTTAGTGCCTCTGTCTAAACCAGGGACACAGCCAGCCAGGAAATAAACACTGTGACAGTGGGTCACAGCAGTGACTTCCAAAAAGGAGGCTTCCAGCTGACCAAGGTTTTGACTATTTGGTTCTAGGAAGTGTGCAGCCAGCTGAGGAAGAGCCAAATTGCCTCCACACTGAAACATTATCAAATGCTGTAAAAGCAGACTGAATCAGCTGCTGTTCTCAAGAATGAACAAGAAAACCCTTAGAGACCAAACTACAGACACCCTTCTACTAATGACAATCTATATCATGTGGTGAGCCAGCCACCAGGGATTTAAACTCTAACAGATTTAGAAAAACATCACAAAAATACATAATTGTGTCAGTCTCAGTACCAATGACCATGATTACAGGCAGAGGCACCTGTGCTCTCATCTGACTCACCTGTGGGTAAAGTGCCAGCTGAACCCTGGGGACAGGCACCAGAAACAATGGCACTGTTGCAAAGGTTTAATTCATTTCAGAGTTCAAGTGCACAATTTATTCGGCACAACCAAACAAATGTCTTTGCCATTAAATATCTTATTACAACATCTGCGTATTAAGCACTGGGAGTAGAGCAAGGAGCAGCTGAACATTAAAGGAAGAAGAGATGAGCAGTTTCAGAACACAATACAGCTCTCAGTGACAAAGGGAAAACAGAAGTGATTTATTTATAGCAACCACTTAAAGACAGCACAAGGCAACTACTTGGGGGAAGGGGAAAATTAATCAGCCTTCATTCCAGAGTCTCTTACTGAGCCTCTTATGAAAATTGTTCTGGCTAAACAGCATCCTGGCCATAATTACAGCGCTGATCAGGGGCTGGGGGGCAGGTATGAACTACACAACACATGTGCAGCCATAGCAAACTGCAAGAGACAACTAAAAAAATGCCTTTTTACTTCTTAAATGGTGATCCTCAGGGGACATATTGATACAATAACCACCTACCTCAGTTTTACACCTACTAATAAAAGGTAGGATTCTTATAATTCAGTCCAAAGAAAATATTTCTTTTCCCTTCTCTTCACCTCTCTCCACTAGATGGGAAGAACTGAATGGTGTGAAGGGGGTAGCTTGAGCTCTACCTTTAAGCTCCTTTCAGTTAATTAACACAGTGTATTTACTCTTTTGAGGGTTTTGTGTTTTGGTGGGTTTTTTTTAAGAGAGTATGATGTTGCCAAGAATTAATTTTCAAGTATCTAGAAAGACAGCACACCCCTTAAGCAACACATACATCCAATGTGTTCAATTCAACACAGATCTTCAATATATTAAAATTCCCTAGTGCAATCAAATTCATTATCTTAGCTGAAAAAATCCCCTAAAAACAGAGCAGCAGCAAACCCCCAAAGGTGGCGTATGCAGTTTATCTGGACCCTAATTCCACTAATCCAAAGAAGAGAGAAATACCTTTAAAAAGCTATTCTGAGGAGTCATTTTCACCACAGGTAAAGTGATACTTTAAATGTGTTCCCGAAGAACAACAGTGACATCCAGTGGAAGCATGTCAGCTTCAAGGTAAGCTCCACAGGAAGGTCAGATGGGAGTACACCATGCTAGATGGGAGGGCCCATGAAAAGCTAAGATACAACCTCAGCTCTCCCTGCTGCACACAAAATATCATTGACTGAGCAGGAGCACATTTCTCTGGCGTGGAAAAGCAGCCCCTCTTCAAGGCAGCATGGAAATTTCTGGAGCAATCACATTCTTCAAGACTTGCATTACTCTACATCTACTATTCAGACCAGCATCGGGTAACAACTCAATTTAGAATACAAGTTAAATTAGCTTTGTGAAACAATTTATATGACCATTTATCCATGCTCAATTCTTAGGTCAGAATTCAAGTTGTAATAATGAAGGGAATTTGGGAGGGAAAGAAAAGAAAAGGGAGGTGAACAGAGCATCACTTACCTTTTATTTTTGCTTCAGACAAAAGGTATGTTTGATGCAATTATTTACAAAGAACCCTCCTCACTATTGGTGTTGCTAAAAAGCCAATAAAATTTGGCAGCTCTACTGTAACAGCCATGTTTCACCACAGGCCAATAAACATTAAGCTTCTGATAAACTCAGTAAGAAATAAGCATTATTAGGGACATCTCAAACCCATTTAAATCCCAAGGTGCTCTTGTGCCAAAGCCTAAGTGAAGCACTGGCATAAGGAGGCAGATGAAGCAGGCTTGTGTGTATGTATTTTAAGTGAAACAGCATCAGAGCATCCAGCTCTGCTGACCAAAATGCCCAGAAGGACAGGAACAGGGGAAGAGCTAGTGGCCAGCTAAGGTACTCAAAAATGTACAAAACAGTATGTCCATACAGAGAAGGAAACACTGGGACTGAAATTTGGATTTGCTTGCAGAAATACCAGCATCCTATCTCTGCAAGTAGAGCCTGTCTGGCAATCTCCAGATGAGCAGGTCCTCACCAGAACGGAAAAACTGTTCCCCTCCCATGTTTCAGTGACCTTGCCCAGTGGTTCACTGTCTTTTGGTCCAGTTTACTCACCCCTATAGTCTGTAAGTGTCACTTTTAAATCAGGACAGACAGTAGTACCCTCAGTTTCAAGGTAACATTGAAGACAAATGGGAGTTTGGAATGTATTACATTTCCAAAAGCACAAATGGTATTCAAGAGAAGAGTGAAATGAGAAATACTAATGCCAGATATTGAAAGCCCAGTGACAGAAAAAACTTAATGACCACCAATTCTTTAAAAAAATAAAGCAAGTCTTTCTGTCTTGAGAAGGAAAAACTAAGGGTGGCCTTCAACATTTTAGATTTGTGTTTCCTGCTTTGCTTAGGTCTTTTATCTCCCTTAACCAATTTTCCCCTCCCATCAGCCCTAGAGTTTCCTTCAGAAACTCTAATTCTGGAAGAGGTCTTCCAGAATTCAGTATGGAATAATTAAGCTTTGTTGCACAGGTGATACTCAACTGTCTAACATTGCTCCTGAAGAGTAAGAACAATAAAAATTTCAAAGGAATGTTTTTATGTGGAAATAAGCCACAATAGGTACAAAAACATAAGTATGAAAACCATAGGTAAGAACAGTCACCAAGAATTGAACTACTTCTTTCTGGTCGTGTTTTTTGGAGAAAACCTCCCAAGAAAACATTGCAGCAAAACATTGGAAAAAAGTGTTTATTCTCAGCCTTGGGTTATCCAGCTACAGGTTCTTTGACACCAAAAGCATCAGCCTCTAAGGCAAGACACACAGTGATCTCCTGAAGTGGGAACAACAGCTTCCAGCTCATTCCCTTCATCAGAATAAATTGCCTTTTTCCACTGAATTGAGTAAATATACACCGTGTAACATACAAATCCTGTGCATGCCAACTTTGTTACTTGTATACATGTATAAAAATGCACGCCATGTATATGTAAATGCAGACACAGACACGCACTTGTTATTACTCTTGCCTGAAGTTTGAATTTTAGCAGAAAAGTTTGAGATCTTAGAAACTTTTAAAGCTTAAGCTAATTTCATCCATCTTCAAGCTGGCACAGAACTGCAGCTTGAAAAAAACTTTAAAATCTTTCCTCCATCTCATTTCTTTGAATCATGACTCAAGCATTAAAACAAGCCACATACAGCAGCAACCTCAGTGGGAGAATTTACATTAATTAGCCTGAGATGCTGAACTTAAAAGGCAATTTTTATTCTGACCAATAATGACTTGTCAGGACTTGCCTTATTGTTCCAGAGTCTAAGAACAAATCTATTCATTGTAAGATGACAGAAATTAAAAGCTGATCCTCTTATTTCTGCAAGAAATCTTGTCAAACCAGAACACAAGGGAAAACATTTGTAGCAGCACAGCTGCTCCCATCCACTACCAGGCAAAGCTGTTGCAGGTTGCTGCAGTCATTCAGAGCCCCTCAGAAGGCCAAGCTGAGGCTGCTGCCTCTTCCTCTCTCCCACATTCTTCACCAAGACACTTGTCCTGTCCCTCCATGCCCTTGTCCAAACACCCTCTCCAGCTCTTCTTGCAGTAGGTACCAAAAGGGTACAAGGTCTTCTCCAGACTAACCAAGCCCAGCTCTCTCAGCCTGTGTCCACAGCAGAGGTGCTCCAGCCCTCTGATCATCCTCATGGCCTCCTCTGGACCCACCCCAACAAGTACACATTTTTGTCACACTGGGGCCCCAGAGCTGAAGGCAGCACTGCAGCTGGGGTCTCACCTGAGAAGAGCAGAGGGGCAGGATTAACTCCCTCAACCTGCTGCCCCCACAGGGCTTTGGATGCAGCACAAGACATGTGTGGCTTTCTGGGCTGCAAGTGACCCACTCTTAGGTCATGTCAAGCTTCTTGTCAACAAACATCCTCAAGTCTTTCTCTTCAGGGCTGCTCTCAATCTCTTTTTCTCTGTTCCTGTTGAACATCCGTCCCCTCACAAAACAACCACAAGATCACATCTCAAAACAGGCTTGGGTAAGTCTTTCAATAAAAAGAGAGGCAGCTATGGGCAATCATCTGCAACCACCCTGCTTGGGAAGGATGTAGGGAAGAGCTCCTATGATCAATCAGAGCAAGACTCCTGCTCGTCCCTACAAAATTTCTGCTTGCACAGCCAAGTAGGATAGAGAACAGTGGAAACATCTGGAGTACTCATCACACTGTTGTTCTTTTAAGTAAATAATCTACCTACCTATTCCAGGAGGAAGGTAATTGTGCACCAGACTAAAGCTTCCTGGAGTGGGAATCCTCCAAAAAGTAAGGTGACAGTAGATCAGGAAAAATAATCACTTTGCAGACCACATCCTCACTGTAGGCTGAAGGTTGGATCCCTGCTCTTGAATACAGGATCCCTCCCTTACAATGCTTAAAATTAAATAAACAGAAGGGGGTGGAGAAGGTGCAAACAAAAACCCACATTCACATCCCATCGCAAAGAGCTGCAGCTCTATGCAATGAAACTGATTCCCAGGAAGGAATTTCACAGCAAGTAAAAAAAAAAAGGTATAACAGGATTCGTAAGCATTAAGAAGTGCCAAAATTAGATACAGTTACCATTTTGGAAGCCAAAAGGTCAAAAAAAGAGGCACATCTGGCCCATGAGTAATTCAGAAGGAATTTGTTTACACAAGGACAGGCTGACAGGATGAACTGCTGCAGTCAGCACAAGACCATGGACTGAGCACAGGAGGCACCCGAGGTCACCACACAAACCCAACCAGCAAAGGAGAGAGCTGGAGTCAGCACTGGACATTCAGTTATGGGCCTCAGAAAACTTTATGATCAGATCACGTTTTCTGGAATTTGCCTCTAATCTTACCCCACAGGAATATTTTGGAAAACTTACCATTGAAGAGATAAGCACAGCCCAAGGCCTGGAGAAAGCTCTAAACCCAGTAGTGACAAAAGAGCCTAAATTTCTGCCTTAGCCGAAAGACACATTTGAAGAGTCACAGGCTACTTGTTTCAAAGTCCCTTCTGCTGAAGTTCTGCTCTTACAAAGCCTCCCTTTGTGAGGGTCAGCTATGCCTATAAATCTTGTATCTCCACAAGTGAGTACCATTTAACTTCATAGGAGCTAAGGCTATGTAAGACATTTGTGCTCCTGAATTTCACAAGAGCTGAAAGACTTCTTGGCAAGAGAATGTCAAAGGATAGTTCTCACTCTGCCCATGTCTCCCAAATTGCCCCACTAAGGGATTACCTCTTTTTGAGTCTGTCTGTGCATCCACTTATGTGAGCAGGTCTCAGAATCCTACCAGGAGCTGAAAACTTCAGTTCTGTGGTTGCAGAATTTACAGCTGCAGTGACAGGAGAAACATTTCCCATCATCTGTAAGCTTGTGCTCTGCTGCAGCTCTTACCTCTCACCAGGATACCCTAGTTTGAGATGAGCACACCACACACTCAGCCCATGCATTTCACTGTCTTTTGGGCTGAAGCCCTCACATCTCCTGTTGAAGACAGCTTTGCTTCTGAGCTACCTCAGCACAAGCCAGTTTTAAGGTATTTTTTGTTAGAAAGTCATGTGCAGAGGCTGAGGCTAAAGTCTCCTCATCAGCCTCCTCCTTTGCAAAGTAATATTTTGCACAGTTACAACATGCCTGCAGAAGGTTTAGGTTTAAACCTGAGCAAAAAATCTCTATATCAATGCATATTTCCTATTTTCCATAGCGTTCCATGAAAAAACTGTTTACCCACTTAGCTTACAATGCTTTTATTCACAATTTTCAGTGTTTAGATAAACACCAAAGCACTTTCTAACTGTCCATGTGACATCAACCATTCAGCATTTGCTGTGACATTTGACTGTGCACAGCCTTCCCAGAATTAGCCAACAATAGCAGCAAATCTGTCCCATAATAAGACTAGTGTCCATGCACACTCATGTCAGCTGTAACCACACATGCAAAGCTTTCCTTGTACTTGTAAAAAAAATATTTCCACCACCAAACCCCCAAAATAAAACACATTATCTGCCCTCTCTGGAAAAAATAAATCATATGATGAATGTTTTCACAACTTATTAGAACAGTGAACATGTCCTCTGATCTGATCCTACACAACTTCACCCAGACAGACCCAAATGCTTACAGTTACTGACCCCAGACAAGCATAAGAGCCTGTATTTTTGAAATCACATGCAAAATCCATACCTCTCATTCTGACTTTCCTTTAGGTCCTCACCTCTTAATACTGCAGCATAGAATATGAATTTACTCTTTAGATTCCAGATCAAAGCAAGCAAACTCACAGGATCAAGGCACAGGACTGCAAGATTTCCTTTCTTCTCATCAGTTTCCCACCACACACAGCAGGAGTGCTTGCCCCGAACTTTCGGTTTCAAGGTGATTATGCAACACTTTAAAGTAACAATTGTTAGCCTATAATTTAAGGGCAAGCATTTATTGCAGAGGTACTACTTCTGATCTAACATTTACAGTCTCACATCTATGCTAACTGAATTCACTTCTGACAGCTTTATGGTTTGTCACACTTTCACATCTATGCTTTTACACCATAGTCATGACTGCAATTCCTGCCCATGGTGTCCTTCTCTTCCATTTGCATTAGTCCTTGCACAGATCAGTTCTACTTTTGATGCAAGCTGTATCTTCCAAGCCTCCTATATTTGCAGAAAACACAAGCAGGTGGGCAGAACAACTTTGAAGTTTATGTCTATTGTTACAAACACATCCAATACCCTGATTCAAACCCAACTTGACCCAACTGCCTGAGGAAGCAGCATCTTCTAAAGTCTCCAGTCTCTCTCTGCCTATGGAAGTGAAAATTGGTTTGGAGCAAGTTTGTTTTCAAGCTCACCAGCCCTGACAATTTTTCATGACTCTTATGCCACAGCTTATTTAGGATTGTTTTTTCTTCCTATTCAAATTGATGACAAACTAGTTTTGATGTCTGTATTCAGTTATTCTTTCTTGCATGTTAGTCAGCTTCTCTCCATGAGAAACCAGATACTGCACTGAGTGGTTTTACACAGCCACTGTTTTCATTAATATCTGTGCTTTCACAATGCTCAACAAAAAAATTATACAGCTACACAGCATTATAAGCTCTCCTTGGAAAAATATTCTCATGGACCCAAGGGTGAAAACAGATTCAAGATGTGCCAAGAACAGTGTTCATGTATTTTAGGGGTACCAAAACCAAATAATAACTTCTATGTATATTTTAAATGCAATTACATCCTGAAATATCTGCAAAATCTCAAGATCATTCAATAGGCAGAATCCTGGCAAACTAACACAGCAGTAGAGAAAGAAGGAGTAGGTTCACTTTTCACTGAAGGAAAAGGTGACCTTGGCATGAAATCAAGATCTGCAGGTGGCAGCTTCAAGTCTGAATTTGACAGGAAAAATAAATATCTCAACTACCCCAAAACCACCAAAATAAGCAATACACTATTTTAAAAGGTAAGCATTTGGCTCTAAAAAAGAAAGAAATAAAAATACAGTGAAATTTAAGTCTCGCAGTGAGTTGTAGGAGTGATGGTTCTCTTAAAGAGCCCAGTATGATGTATTTCTAAAAGATACAAGACATGACATTCACTTGAAAGGCAAGAGAAGACTGACATGAGTGTACAAGTTACTATGGAGCCAAGATTTTCATGCTCAGGTTATACTTAAAATAGCAAACGAAGTCATTTTCAGAGATATCAGTTTCTTTTTAACAGTAAAGAATATTTCAGATCAATTCTAAATTTAATATTAACCTAGGGTATTCAGAAAAAGCTCTCAGAGGACATTATTTATTCCTCTCCTCCTAACTTTAGCAATTTTAACTGCCTTAATCCAAGGATATAGTACTAGTTATATTTTGCAGCTCCCATGCTGCATGCCCAAGCCAAAGCTTGCATTTGGGTGGCAGTTCAAAAAAAACTCCTTTGAAGTAATTAACGACCCCAAACCAAAGTAAAGCATTTTTCTGCTGCATGATTGAGCATGGATTCACTTCTCCCTCTGTAAATACACAGCACCTGGTCCAAACCAACAAATTACACCTCAGAATACCAAGTGTCCTCTTTCCTACAGGCTCAGAGCATCAGTGGAGCAAACCCTTGTCAGCCACCAGCACATGACACAGATTTGCCTGTCAGTAGCACACAAACAGCTGGTTCCAGCAGCATCCCTTGGATGTTTGGCCAGGTAAACCCTCTTCCACAGGGGAATAGTTTTGCTGGAGGGATAGATGTTCAGGGTGGTTAGTCACTGCTCTATGGATTTGTTCAGCAGCTCCCTTCAGTGCACATCTTAAGAGGTTTTGTAATGAAGAATTAAGTTTTAGAAGAGCTCAGGCATTTTATTCCTTTCTTTAAATTACTGCTGGATAATATGCTCTGGCAATAACAGCAGCACAGGAGAGGGTGAATTTACCAAGTCCCATTAGCTGACACCTTGTCTACGTTATTTATTATTTAAGCCATTCATCAGCATGCTACAAACCAAAAGCAGTATTTTTCTCCCAGAAAGGATTTGTCTCTGCTGTATTTCAGCCCAGTATTACACTGTGCCATATTTTAAATTAAAGCAGATCAAGTTCAAAGCTAGACCAGTTCAACAGGCTAATAAACAAAGAGGTCATTGGACTGATAGTTTCATAGCCTGCATAACTTTAGAGTTAGAACACAGGAGGGGAGCAAAAGGAAGAAGTCAGATTTAGCCAGAACCAGCCAAGGATCAATAAACACTTTCACCTCCTCCTTCCTTATGTGACTGCTTTCTCCCATGCTCTCCCACTAACCCAACACTAACCAACCTCTGGTTTTGTTTGCTTTCTCTGCACAGCACTCCACATAGTAGGGCATCAGGCTTAGAGCTGCAGACTCAAATCTCATCCATCCCAAAACATTACAGCTATTCCAGTATCTCCAGCAACGGACTGAAGTTATATGAAATAAAAACACCACTGTGTTTGAAAGATAACATCACTTCAGTACCCCAGTAAAGATCTAAATTGATATAAAGACACTGCCTCAGAGCAAGAGATGCTGGTTAGAAGCTTACCCTACAGCTGGGGTAATGCCACTTATGCACAGACCCCTGGTTCACACAGAGCCTTTCAGCCTGCAGCTCATGCTGAACAAGATCAACCAAAAACCAGCCATGGTAATAACATACAGCAGAATCCTGTAAGTGCACCCAAATATAACAAAAATATCCAGAGACTGACAGGATAAAATGAAGACGTTTCAATGAATCATCACAAAAATTACAGCTTATATGGGCAGTAGCTTTAAAGGGTCACTTTTATAACACCCAACATCAGTTCCACTTAGATCAGTGCATCAATGAATTACTCAGTTGCTGGATTTATCCTCAGGTACAGTCAGAACTCAGAGGTGTCAACACATGATTCAGGGAACAGATATGAACTAATGTCTCCAGGTATTTAGGAAAGAAGGTCCAGTACAATATATCACCTACTTGTCAAGTGTGACACCTACATACAGCAATTGGTTTTTGTCTTTGCTGACTGTCAGTGAAAGGATATCGTGAATTCTATTTTCAGTTCTGACACCAGCCTGAAGGATTCATATCAGCTAGCAAAGCCAACTTCAGTTGTTGCTCTTTTTTTTCCAATGTGCTTTTTTTGTGAACTATCATTCATGTCATTATGAACCACACATTGTTAAACAGGGGCTGTCACTAAAAAACCATATCTATACATGCACTAAGTTTATCTTCCTTTTAAGATCATTACATATCATTGCCCTATGAAGTACATACAGTTAAACAAAAACAAATAAAACAAGGTTAGTTACAAAACAGGTATCTTGCAGCTCAAATAAATAGCAGGGAAAGATGATTCTTCAGTTCAACCACCTGAGTCACACTTCTCAAGCTGCACAAAGTGCACTGAAAAGGAACTCTCCATGATTACTGGTTGCTGACCTACCCCAGTGCCATGGGTCTCATCCACACTGCTGCCATATTTCTGGGGTTTCACTACATCACCATAATCAGTTGCATCAAAGTTAGTCTTCCACACCATCATCTGCAGAAGAAAGTTAATTCCATTAAAATTTTCTATCTAAGGTTGCTTATAGGTCATTTTTTTCAACCCTTCAGCAGAAAGTCAGCAAATTCACACAAAGTTTCCCTAGAAGAGCTTTGTCATTGATTAAATTAAGGATGTTGTTTGTAAATATGCTACTGAATACAGACCCAGCTCAACTGAGTTCTCAATGGGTAAGTGACCTTTGGGTCAAGAACATCATTAAACTAGAATGACCAAGAGAACTTCAAAGCAACATAAAGAATATACCATTAAAACCACAAATATTTTAAAATACCATGCCACATTTATCAGCCACACTCCAACCAACTAGTCACTCATTTATCAAGAGACTCATTCAGAGGAAAAGGAGAGTTAGTACTAAGACCAGCATTAGAGATCTTAAGCCAGTCTGTCAGCTGGATGTCAAACTTAAATCCCACTTATAGGCCTCTGCTCTGCATAACACAGTATGGATTTCATAAAAGAGGCCTCTAACACATAAATCACTCCTACATATCAAGAGGAAATCTAGGGATTAAACCCCTTAGCAGTGACTCTACAAGTCTAAAAAGAGGTCTAAAAGACACCCAAGAAACAAAACAGTTCATTTGGTTATCAAAATAGCATTTATTCTTCATTTACAAATTTTCATCACTGTTTGCATGAAATAAAAGCAATTTTCTTCCACAGTTAACCAACAAAGCCATTCCATTGTGCAACAGGGAAAAAACAGTGATGGTCCCAGTGAATAGACAAATCTGTCTCTTCACAGCTAGCAAAGGTGCTGTTAAGGATGGGCACTGCCACCTGGTCCAACCTGGGGATTAAGAGCAATGCAACACAGCTCACTGAGGACTGATGACAGAAAAGTGGATCCTTACTCAGACCACTGCTTTGGGCTGAAGTCTGTCAGTGTCTTCAGCAGGGCAACTCACACTGTGTTAAAACCAGGACATAGATGCAGCACAGGCTTGTGCAACAGGCCTGTTTGCAGTTTGGTAATTGAGTGTGGGTTTCTTGGAAGGCCACATGTCTTAAATTACCACAAAAAAATTGGGTTTGACCTCCAAAGATGCTGTTAACAGAATAGCAAGTCACTTCAGCATGGTCCAGACATACAGGGTGCACTTTTGCTTTTCCCATTGACAACAGAGAACAAAAAGAAGCAGCTTTTAAAGAAATGTGAATCTGGACTATAACTCAGAAAGGAAACAGATACCTGTTCATCAGAACCTCCAGAAGCAAAGAAGTCTCCATCTCTTGAAAACGCTACACAGGTAGCTGGTCCCTGCAAACACATTTAAAGATAGGTTTAAAAAAAGATAAAAGGAAACTAAGTGTTACAAAGTTCCATTCATTACAGCTTTACAAGGCATTTATCATTTGACATCAGCAATCTAAAGGCAAAATTTGAAAAGCTCTTACCTGTCAGGTAAATGAGCCATAATTAAGATGCTAAGCTTGCTGGCACTTACCATTCCCACACTTTTGACCCCAGTTTAAGACACCCACTCTTCAATATCCATGGCACAGGCAGGAACAAATAGATTATTAAAGAACCATGCTTTTTCTTGCTCCTCTCAAACATTCCATCTTCACTATAGAATTAGAAACTTCTAAAACTCCTGTTCACTTATTAAAAGTGTTGAAATTATGAGGGTTTTTTATAGCAGACTAGCTTAAACTGCTTTTCTCTTAATAGTCTGATAAGAGAGATGCCAAAGTTAATGCATCTAGGATCACCTCTGTCCAGCACTAGCATTTTGAAGAAGCCTCATGGCTAAAACAGTCAGTTCTGAGAGACTTCGAATATTTCTGAGTGCTACAGCACACCTACCACACCACAGAGTTACTTCAGTGTGTTTTCAACCTTCCAGCAAGCACACAGGAGCATGCACATGGGAAGGCTGAGGCAGGTACTCCAAGCTGGAATTAAACAGAGCCAAGGAATTGTTATGGGTGTTTGAGCCCAGGTACAACAGACAAACTGTTCTGCTCAGAGAAAACAGCTGAGCACCCAGATCGTGGAGTTTTGTGTAAGCTGCTGAACACATTCCTCTGCAGACTGCTCACCAACATGGACAGAGGTCAGAATGAGAACTTCCAGAGGTTGCCTAGGGAGCTGACAGGCTGGGGAATGTTGGGAGGAACTACCAAAACCAAACACCAAAAACTCAACCAGAAAAGCCACAACCACCACCAGAAAACTCTACCACATGACCACACATCTCCTGACAGAAGCAGTTACCCTCTTTCAAGCAAGATCATGTATCTCAGAAAGAAATTAAGAAGGTTCTCCTCCCCCTGTATCAAGTTGGAAGGAGACACAATTCTGAGTCCACATCTTCCCAATGAACATTACATAGAAACCTCACATCCTTCTTTGCCTCCTTCATGAAAGTGAATTCAATACAATAAATCCTGAAGATAAACAAATACCCAAAGATTGCATCTGAGATAAGCACCCAGGTCTCACTGCAACCTGTGCCCCAAAGTCAGTCCTGTGGGCTTCCAACATTCTGGCACAAGGTTATGCCAGCAAAACCAGAGGCTTTATGTGCTCACACCCAGTGTGAAGAATTTTAGCCTCCTTAAAACACATTAAGGTATTTCCATATTATCATTTCACGTGCAGTGATTTCAAAATGTTTTGAGGCCTTCTCATAGCAACACCTCACTGGAGAGAACTTGCCAGGAATGATCCAGTGGCAGCAATTCCAGACCGCAGGCGCAGTCGCTGGTGTGACTAAGCTCGTTCACCTGACACAGCAATAAGTAGGGTAGATATTTCAGGCCAAAGACACTGCCATCAATCAGCTGAGACAAAGTGTGCCTCTGCCTTTATTCCCACCCACCCACCTTGGTGTTCAGCTCCCTAATCACATGTCAGGAGTAGAGGCTCTAAAAAATTGCAAAAGCAAAAGACAAATAAGCAGTAAGAGAGGGCAGAGACAACTCCACAGACAGAAAACTGCAGTGGTGAATATTGCTCCAGCATAACAGAGGTGAGCATACAGAAGCTGCTCTTGGACTATAATAAACCAGTCAGAGTTAGGAGGGCAGAAAAAAAATTCAGACAAAGTGTTTAGGAACAACCACAAGTAGGGAACACTGGAAAGGAGCAGTGTTTCCTAAAAATATTTTTATCAGTGTAAAGATTTCAGTGTATTTAGACAAAATCTAGTAGAACACAAACCACATCAAAACAGGCAATGAACTGACTCCAAAGTCATGGCATTCTGAAAGGAAAAAAAGTTCAACAGAACATATTCTTCCCAAAATAGAAAATTATATCAAAGACCAAAAGTGCCTTTATAAATTGAAAGAAAGGGAACAAACAAGTCTACAGACACAACATCCTCTACAGATTTGTTGACATAAATTAAGTGAAAAGTACTCTTGCTACACACACTTACAGAACTCTTCCAAGAAACAACAGGTTTGCTACAGCAACATACAAATAAGAGTTTGCCAAATACTCCTGCGATTTAATTAACACCCCAAACAAAAATTAAAAGCTACACTTGTCAGTTATTAGACACAGCCTAACTTCCATTTGTTCCAGGTAAGCACAGCAGAAATCCAACAGATTTCAGATAAAGTTCTAGATAACAGGCATGAGATTGGAGAGTGAAGAATTCAGATTTTCATTTTTTCCCCTCTTTTAACTTACTGCTTGCATTAAAAATATCAAAAAATAGCAGTTGCATAGTCTTCTATAGAAGTTGTAGAGTGAATTTTAAGCTTATTTCCTACATAACTAGAACTTGTGGGATGCAGCAAACTTCTGTGGGATCACTTAGCTTCTCTTTTTGTAGGAGGATCAAATAGCCTTCTGTTAGTATTTCCTGGAGGTTTAGAATTTCCAGTCTGCACCCCTACTGTCCAGAGTGCTCCACACAAGCTGCTAGCACCAATCCCCAAACTCCTACAGCTTCTTGCCTTAGACTACACAGCAAGCTGCAGGAAGAAGGGGTTGGGCAATGATATACACCAAGTAAGTGGTAAGAAACATTTCTATTTAATCCTCAGCAGGTCAACATGAGGACTGTCAAGTTTTTGTGCACGTCCAGTAGAGTTTAAAATTTTAACAGCAGCTTTGGTGACACTGGGAGAGCTGCAGAAATTTTGAAGAAAAGTACAGAAGAAAGCAACAAGTCATCCACTGTGGGAACTCAGCACTTCTGTACAACAAATCAATGTGATTATGCAGAAGCTTCTTATTGCTTAAAATATGCATCACCTCTTTGGGCATCATGTGGGAACTCACACATCTTCCAATTTGTACAATAATAGCTACTTATCACCTCTTTTGTGTATTATGCTTACTTATCCTATACTTACACATTTTACTACTTAACACACTTGTGAATAACCTATACAGTTCACTTACTTTTACTTAACACAGTACTTCTACCTAACATAGTACTTACACATTTACCAACTTATCCATAATACAGCAATACACACTTTACTTACTTATGCTTACTTAACACAGTACTTATACATTTTACAACTTATCCATAATACAGCACATATACATTTTGCAACTGCTGTGCATGAAATCACACATTATTTGATTGGTATCTTCACTTTGTCCAAGAGCTTCACACACACTTTTCAGGTAATACAATTGGTTCCTAAACCAGTGCAGCACAGTCTTCTTTATCTATTCCTTGCTCTCTTGGTATTTTAACCTTTCAGCTTCTCCTTTCCCAATTCTTTTCAATTTAGCACAGTTTATCCCTCTGTACCTTTCAGTCCTTGATGCTCCAAATCCAGGCAAGCAGAGTCAAGATGATGGCAGCAACAAAACCCATCCACTGACCAGCAGCCGAGTTAGTGCAAGAAATCCAAGCAACCAGACAGCAAAGGACAGAGAGCAGCAGATATAAGCTTGTCTTACCTCTCTCTTCTTCTTCTCTTTCCCACTAAACCTTCTGGATGGGCTTAAAAACCCTTCAAGAGCTGATCTGCTACAGCTGAAGGTGGAGGGCCAGGTGAAGCTGGTGAGGGTAATTCCAGCCTGGTCTCTCTCTGAGGGCTCCAATAGGAATAACTACAGATGGTTTGGCTGGGGGAAACTATCATGATTCAAAACATCTTATAACAATCCACTGAAATTGTTGAGTGAGAACATGGCCACTAATCAACATTCAACTCATCTTCAAGAGTACCAGGCAAGGTAGAGGAAAGTCCCAGAGAGCCTTGAAAAGGACAAATAGCTCAAACACTGGATGGAGCAAAGCAACTATACAGAAAAAGGAAGAAATACAGAAGAAATGAAAACAGCATCAAACCTCATTGTTTGCAGCAGCATTTCCAGAGAACAAGATTCAGTCAAGGCCAGATATGCATGGCATGGCAGCTGAAACACCAAGTGATAGCCCATCTCTAGCTGTGCATGTAGGTGGGAAAGGTGAAGCCCAGCACCTCACATAATTTATGTGCAGAGATAGAGATTACACTTTCTCCCTATTTCCCACTTCCTACAAAGGAGGTTTGTGACCATGAGGCCTCTATTGCCCTAGCATTTCACAGCTTGATCAGCTTACATGAAACATTACATTTGGCCTTCAAAATAGATGTTCAAACTATTCTGAATGACTTGAATGCATTAAGAGCCAAGAGAGACGGGATCTGAAGCTAGGACACAGATTACACCACGAAGTGACTGGCAGGATGCTAATAGCATCAGTAACAACTGACATAGGGGTGACATAAGACAACAGGAATAGCATCCCTCAACACAAAGCTTTCAAGGGTAGAGCTAAAATTAGATGTCTCTGAAAGAAACACTTAAGAGAAAGGCCAAGAGCTTAGCTTGGAGAAATATAACTGGAGCCCAGAGTCACACCTGCACACAGGCAGCAGATGAATGTGTACCATCCATAAATAATGAGTGGACAATCACAGAGACATCCTTCTTGAACACCCTTTCCTTCTCCCAGAGCTGCTGGGGACAGAAGATACATCACTTCAACAACAACAGAGCCAACACCAACAGGCAAGTCAAGAGAGGCCAGACTTTCAGGCTTCAGCTAGGAACAGAGCTAACATTTTGGCTTCAGCATAAGAGAAGAAACAAGAGCCAGGTTGGAGAGGGTTCAGAGAGAAGAGTAGTTTAATGATGCACTGTCTGCACTATGAAAGGAGAGGCAGTGTGAAAGGAAGCTGGAGAGACAAGTGGGGTCAAGGATGCCAGTAGATTTTAATTTTTTTTGTTTCAGTCCTGCAAGGAACTAATGCATAGTAGAGAAAAGCCAGGTAAGAGAGCAAGGGAAATTCTAAGAGCTAGAAGAAGGCATATCTAGAGGACACAAATAGTTGAATTAAAGGACAGCTTCCTCTTCCACTGCCACAAAAGGAGATGTAGAAGTGGGAGCCAGTACATTCAGCCAAACTCTCCAGGAACAGACTAACTAGTACAAAGAGAAACAGGAGACATGAGAGGAGGCAAGACCTGAGAAGCAAATCCAGCAGCAACCAGAACACTGGGATCCCAGCCCTGGCATCATCATCAGCTCTAGGCATGAAAGAACTAATAACAAATGGAGCAGTCATTGCAACTGATGACAGTGCTTTCAGTTCTTCATGCATGGGAGAAGAGGGCAAGTCACATAGGAAACGGAAAAGGGAAGGGAACCAAGGAGAAAAACACAGACAATGCCAACAGAAATGTTTTCAGGTGGAATACCTCTGACAAGAAGTCACAAGGATTCTCAGTCCAGTGGGATTTGAAAAATTCCTGAGCAAGACTGTCATGCTTGCACCCTCCTTCACGAGGGAGTAAGGGCTACAACTAACATAAGGAAAGTTTATACTGGCATCTTACAGCTGAATCAGCAGCAGCTTTAACTCCTAAAAGCATCAGTCTACAAAAATAGAAGGCAAAGACAGAGAACTCTTATTTCAAGACTCAGAAATGCTAGCCTAAAGTCAGTTGCTTGTTGTTTGCAACACACATTTCTTTCTTTTTTGACTTCTGTGTAGCCCTGAGATGTCCTCACACTCTTCAAAGAGGACCAGGCCTGCACAGATGTTTAATTCCACTTAGGCAGAGCTGGCAGCTGACAGTAAAGGAGAACATTGGTTTCCTGGAGCACCTCCAGGAGACCTCACTCATTAGGCAGTGAGCAAAGCAGGGAGCATTTATGTTGCCCAGGTAGGTAAAATGTAGCTACTTCATAGTTCAAGTCCAGGTTGCTTGAAGACTTGTAACTTTGCATTTTCTGTCTTCCTCTTAATGAACACAACCATGAGATGTTTTCTAAATATTTACTGAGAAATTCATTCCACTGAGGAAGTCAGTCTGGAAATGCTCTAATTAAACCACTCCAAAGGGCAGACAAGCACCATGTACATACCTGCTCTCCTCTAGCAACTCCCTGGGGGTGACTTAGGGGCCTCAAAACATTCTGTTCTTCAACAGTGATTCAGTACTAGAGGTGGATTTACATACCAAGCCAGTGTCTCATCTGTATGGAATTAGATAAGAGCACTTCACAGCTTGAAGAACTCCAGAACCAAAATATGCAGCACAATACAGAATGATATTTTGCAGCTGCAAGATGTCAGCTCCAAGATGCAAACTTCTGTCTCTAATGATCCTTCTGCTACAAGGGGCCAGCTACATTTCAGTTAAAGACAGCAATGTAAACTTGGCCAGCCTCCCCATATAAACTACAGCTAATCAGCTGCTAACAAATTCCTGGCACTCCAGCAGTTGCGTCAAAGTATGCTTGAAGGACCTTAAGGTTTTTTTCCTTCAAGTATCCACTTGCATGCAGCCTTCCCAGAACAATGTAACAGCAGCCAGCTGTCAAAGTAGGAACAAAGTGTCAACCAGAATGTTCAACCACACCAAGTCAGAGCTCAAGAACATCTCCAGAACAGGCTGTCCATCTAGTGACTAACCTGCAGCACTCACTTAAAAAGGCAAATCTACTTAATGACCAAAAAAGTCCACACCACTTTGTTTTTAGCCTCTTGGGGATACTGGCACAAATCACAGTGATAACAGAGGGGACAAAAAAGTCCCTTGATATTAAGTAGCCTGGATTTATCTATGAGCAGAACAAGCTGGAACAGTCCAGGAATCCATGCCAATGGATCCACCCCTGGTGACAGCAGAGGCTGTAGCCACTGATAGTTGCTTACTGTGAATGAAGGACAGTTTGCCTTATGCTTTGAGTAGAAAAGCAAGGTGTCTGTTCAATCAGTTGGTAAAAGAACCAACCCACATACAGCACATGCCACACAGGGAATGCCAAGCAGGGCTATGCCAGGACTGGTTCCACAGCTCTCAGTGCAATCCCTCCAAGACAACCAGAAAGCTCTACCAGCTGCTTCAATGCTTGCACTTGTTTCCAAACTGAAGGAGCTGTAAATGCCACAATAGCAGCTACTCTTCAGCTGTGCCAGTGGCAAAGCTTTTCCAAGGCCAGTTAGATGCCCAGGACAAAGAGGCAGACACTGTTTTACTGATCTGAAGCAGCAGCAAAAACAGGAAGCTTTAATTCTACTGTTGAATAGACGATCCACAAACTGTTCTGTAAAAGCCTCAAGTTAAGTACAGCATTAGCCTAAAGGGACTTCCTGTTGCTAATTCTGAAGATCTCCATCACCATAATCAGTTTTGGACTCTCATTCAATGCTAAAATTTTTTTTGTGCTACTGCAGTCAGTGAGGCACAGCTAGCAGTTCAGATGGGAGAAAAATGGAAAGCAGGTTCAGCCTCCTGCTGAACCACAACCAGGCACATCCCTTCCTGAGGAAAGGGGGAAAAGTGTAAAGATTTCCCATTCTTCCAACACCCTTTTCCAGGAAGCTACTTCCCAAGAACTCACTTGGCAGATTAACACAACAGACAAGTATGAAAACAAGATTAGGGCAACAGAAGCTCTGCAGCCCCTATCTGATAGAAGTATCTGCTTAGTCCAGTTTTCCAAGTAAGAAAAGTTTTATACAGCTGAGGCTGACATGTTAGGTTAACCAGCATTTGTTATCTCCTCCCTATTCTTTTAGCAATTGAACCCTTTGGTCAGTTTTAATCAAAGCTCTACTTCTCACAAAAGACTTAAGCATAAGTTTTTCCTATTTTTTCCATTAGTATTACAAAAAAAGAATATTTATTAATATATAGCAGAAGAAGAAACTTGACTTTGAAGAAACTTGACCTTTTTAGAAATCAAACAAGGCAGTCACTAAACAAAGCCACAAGAAGCCAGAATTATCAGTTTTACAGCTTATACAGATACCATTATTGCCCACAACCATCCCCACCATTCCAAAAGCTTAAGGCTGTGGTTTTCCCCTGACAGTTTTTATGCTTTAAAACTTAGCCCCCACTTTAAAAGAGACACAAGTGGGTTAAGAATTTCTGTTCTCTTTGTCCCTTCGGAAAGGGAACCCTTAAGGCAGGCCTGCTTTTTTACACCTCACTCTGCATGGACAATGAAATTAGTCTGTTTATCTTCATTTAAAATTTAGAAAGAGAGCACCGAGCATTCATAAAATTAACCTTACAAGCAACACATCCAGCAGCATAATACTAATAGGCCAATCAGTTAAACTTAACCAATCAGCACCATTTGTCACCTTCAATTGTATGATTCAGTCCATTAACAAGATGTTCCCAAATCAAATCCCAAAATAGATTTCCTCTATTTTACTGCTACTGTTCTTGAGTCTCCTGCCAGGTGAACAGCATTTATCTTCACAACACCTGTGTCAGGGGGCCAAGTGTTATTTGCAGCTCTCTAGAGAGGGAGGGAGACAGAGCTGCACTAGAGTCACTGACAAGGTCAGTCAGAGTCTAAGGTGCTGCTCTGAGTTTCTTCTGTCTTAAACTCCTTGATATTGGAACTCACTTTCAGTCTTGTTTTCTCATTCTCTCCATTGCTGCCTTCGCTCCTTCCCTTCAAAACACCGATGACCTCAAAGATTGTTAGCATTATAATCATAATTTTACACAAGGAAGTTTTCAAGCAATTTTTGGCACTGAAGAATGAAAGCCTCAAGCACGGATTTGCTCAGTTTATTATGAGTTTGTACATTACTGTAAAAAAGGCTTTGCCTCACCTGGTGACCATGCAGAGTATAGAGGAGTCTTCCCTCTAGCAAGTCCAGAATCTTAAGAGTTGAATCATTGGAAGCAGTAACCAGATAGTTTCCAGAGGGGTGAAAGGAAAGACTGTTGACCACAGAGCTGTGCACTAAGGATGGAAAAAAAAAACTGTAATAGTCACCAAGACCAGTGTACATAAGCCCAAGGCAAAAGTATAAAATAAAGCACAAGCACATTCCAATTTTCTGTTATAAAATTTAACAGGAAAATTATCATGGGGGAAACATTCCACAAAAGCTCTTCAAAGCACTAGAGAACCATAACAGTAACTCAATCCTTGTAAAAATAGGCACTACTTTACTGAAAGGAAAAAGGAAGCTTTGCCAATTATTCTGGGAGATTAAATGCCACAAAAGCTTCCAGTATAACTCCACAATGTACTGTATGTGCAAGTGAACTACAGGATTCTGGGACAATGCTGAACATTGATACATTTTGCTGTTGTGGAGCTGCTGGTCTCACTCCCAAGTCATTCTAGATTAAAATTTGTATGTTAGGACACCGAGAAGACAGAAATTACAACGGAAGACACTCAGAATTGACACTACACAGCTTCTTTTGGTTTACTATCTGACTCTAGCCAAGACTGGGCTTAAGAGAAACTAGGAAATAAGAGCAACTTGAAAATGGTCCAGTATAAGCATTATTTCCTCAGACATCCTATTTATCTCACCAAACATTTAAAGCAAATATAAATAGACCAACTATCAATAGTGTGAACTTGCAATAAAGCCATTTTTCCTGCATGAAGATGAAGCTTAATATATATTTTGAAAAAAGCTGAAGAAAATGTTCTAGGAAAAAAGTCAAACTTCATTGAAGTTCACTGTAACATTCAACATTTAATATATGACTGTTTTCCCTCCCCGAACTTTTACCAAACAGGCTATTGAACATATTTATTTATGAGAACATGCAGTACTTCACATATGCCCAGCTTTCTGAGCGTATGTGACATTACAGAATATTAATATTATGCCTGAGGAGGGATTTAACCATCCAATTATTCTTAATTATACTATATGCCCTCCAAATGTTCTGGTATCTCAAATCTACTACTTCTGACACATCGCACCCAACTAAATTTATGTTCCGTTGAGAATCTACTGTGCATTTTAAATCCACACTGCAATGTTAAAAAAACCCTTAAAATACCATTTAAAATATATTAGAACCAAATTTTTTTTCCCATATGTGAATTTGAGGCAGATAGCTGAAATAGTCTTGCTCAATTGTAAAACAGAGTATCTCTACTTTTGAAACTCTCAGGAACATTAAATACCTCAGCTAAGTTCTGAAAACAACTTGTCTTGACCCAAACTATTAGAAAACACAGAAGAAAACCTTAACACAGGTAACTATATTCTTGTTGGTGAATACTGCCTCTACCACACAGCTAGGTCTTCCTCTACCCCCAGCCCTGTATTATGCTATGTATTAAAGAAAAAAAAGGTCACTGTGGAGTTTTTTCTTATGGAAGAGTGATAAATATCTTTCTCCCTTGACAATCTTATTCTGAGTGATCTGCAATATTCCTCACCCCCTTAGTGTCTATATGCAAATAAATGCAAACATATCTTGTCAACTAAGGAAAGTCCTGAAAGGAATACCATCAGAAATAGACAAGGTTGGTAATACACCAGATCTTGCAAGTTCCAGGGAGTAAATAAAGTACTTCCAGCGTCACAAAACAACCTTTCCATAATGGAAAAAAACCACACAGACTGTGGCTGCACAAGCAGTCACAGCTTCTGTGCCCAAGGACTTCTTGGTTCTTGTAAACTCAGAGAAAAGTTCATTTCTACTGCCAAAGCAGCTCATACCTCCCACAAGACCGTTCATAACACCTCTCCAAAAAACATGCCAACACATCCTGCCACCTCACTTGATTTCATGTTGTGAACAATAAATTCAGTGCAGCACAAGGTGCATCTCCCAGTGACATGTTGGTACAAGGCTACCCTTCTGCCAGCCAAGCCCTAGCAAAACAAGAGCCTGTTAAAGGATTATACTGGGGGTTAACATCTAAAATTGAGTCCTCTCAGCCTGCACAGAACTGTCCCAAGCCTCACAACACTTCTTATATTTAACTACAACCCTTAGTAAGCATCAGTGAGAAAATAAATTAGGATGGACTTGAACCAGCCACAGTCTCTACTGAACAGACAACCACCATCAGCCCCATCCAAACTGGATGAAGTACCAATTATTCTTTCTAACAGGAATAAAAAAACCAGGTTTGAGCTGTTTCCATAGACCTGCTACGGAGGTGTCCCACACACAGCTTTGGACAGGGTAAAAAATGTCAGGCAATAAACATTGGCCTTTTTTGTAGGGGCTGTACAAAATCTGCTGTACAAAAGAGTCAGTGCCAAGCAGAGGACTGAAAAAAGCATCTGTGTGTTCTCCTGTACAGTAAACGTGACCAGAGCATACTTTGTTGGCTCCAAGGAAAACACACCATACAAAAGGTTTTGCAGCTTGCTCTCTACTTCCAACTTTCATTTACAAATGTCACAGTTGGAACAAGTGCTGGCAAACAAGAGCAACCCTGCTAAAAGACTAATCGGTGCTGGAAACCAGCCCAACTTTAAGACCCAAGAGCCCGAGGCAGGGCTACTCATCTACTAACTCCTCCACACAACTCCTTGTTTAAAATGGATTCCCTGGAAATCGGGCAGCATCAGCATGTTCTGAAGGCACAGATGCCATCTAGTGGGACAGCACTGGCAGCCTCACAGGGGAGCCACAAAACTAAATCAGATTTAGCCAGGAGGTGTCTATAAATCCTCAGAAGAGCAGAACTTATAAACACATCTCCAACAAATGTTACAAACACGTCAGTTTGTGGCCACAGGTGCATAAAGTGACTGCAAAAAGCTACCATTGCAATTTAACGTTTCTTCTGCTATTATTACTATTTTTAGTTCAAAGTTTAATACACAGTTAGGATTTACACAGTAGCTGTTAAAAATAACACTCACCCCAGGAAATGATCACTTCCATAGCAAGGGTGTCACACTAAAATGCCATTCAGTAAGGGTGGGATACCAGGGAAATATGTCATTCCAAGACAAAAAATAAACCTGGCAGCCAAGCCTAAACCACATTAGATTTGGACAATTTAATAGCAGTAAGTGGAAAGCAGGAAGAGATGACTTTTGAGCCAAGTTCTAGTGTGGCTGGAAACATGCACTGCAGATCTTGCCACCATTGAAAAGCTGATAAAGCAGGTTAAAGGACAATCTGACACTGCCCAAGTATTTAAAAACACTACTGATTTTAGCAACAAGATTTCAGGAAGGCGTTTCCAAGTTTTGATATGGGCCACAAGTTAACAATACTTGTTACACAAACTGCGTGCTCAATACTGACAAATTGGAACAACAGTCATCAGAAAGTTTGATTTCTATTAGATCTTGTTAACTATCACAGAACTGGGAGTGACTGTAATCCAGAAGAATCTGACTGAAGTTGTGAGGCTGTCACAGCAGGAACCCACAATAGCTGATGCTGAGGGCATAAAGAACATGGCAAGCTCCAGCTCCATGTCTCTGATCTGTTTTACGAGCACGCCAGAAGCAGTTCCTCAGGGAAAGTTAGCAAAATTAAGTTTAATAAGCTTAATAACTAACACTGGAAACAGTCCTTGAGAATGCATTGATTTTAAAATATCACAGCAGCCTTAAAAACTGTTAGTAGCAAAGAAAAGCCACATTGAGGCTGAAGAAACTAATGCACAGAATAGGTCAACCAATCTCAAAGAAGCTGGCAGGGATGGGAAAGGTCCCTTTTTCTATCCAGATCTACCAAACAGCAGCACTAATCAGTGGAACAATAACAGGTAACAGGAGGAAAGACCATCTGGCATCATCAAAGCTAGTTATGGAAGCTGAAAAACAGAGTCCAGAATAGGAACTATTAACACGGATCATAGTACAGAATTGCAATGGATTGATTTTGACTTTCCTTTTTTGTTAACTTTTTCCTAATTTTTTATAAAAGAACCTAACATTTTGACTTGCTGGAATAGACCTGACTCCTCCTATAGGGTTAGTCAGAGGCAAAGGCTACATCCTTTTTATTGTACATCACCTTCTCAAAAGCAGTGAGAAATGGCATCACAGGTGAGACCCACGCCTACCTGCAACATGGGACAGCTTCAGAATTAGCTCTGGAGCAAACACAAAGCAGAGCACGACGTCTGGTGAAGAAAGGCTTCTGCTGGCAGTGCCTTTTTGGAAAAGCAGCAGCTGATGGAGGAACAATCCTTGGTCTCCAGAGCAATTTGCATCAATACATGGAAATGTTCAACTTTTGTACGCTCTGAACTTGCCTTGGTAATGCTGAAGGAGTCTGTTCATTCTGACGTCCCACAACTTCACTGTGCTGTCCGTACTCCCCGCAGCAATGCAGTTACCAGAGGGATGGAAATCCACGTGGTTCACAAACCTGTCAGTGGCAATCAAACCCAACTGCTTATGTTCAGCTCTTGGTAAAGATCAAAAAAGCATTTTCAACCACATCATGACTCATTGAACATTAAAGAAAGGAGATAACCTGAACATTTATTTTGCTGAATTTCTCGTAAGACCTGACTTCCAACCCCAGGCAGACTGCAGGCTCCTACCTAAGCACACCATCTTCAGTAGTTCACATTGCAGGTGTAGGAGCTGTAGACACAAACCTCCCCAAATCTGATGGATCCAACTGTCACAACAACATTTTCAAGTGTTCATTTAATGTTTGCATAATACACGTCTTCTATTAAATTAACATTATTTCCAGAGTGATGTGTACAAGACTGAACAGAGATTTTTCTTCTGTTAACTAATTTTAATATGGAACTTAGTGAATTTGTGCCTGAAATGATACATTCCCCCTTGAAAAGTAGCAAGGCTGAAGTCAAATTTCTTTCTGGACCTGAATCCAATCAATTTTTAGTTTGAACACATAAGTACAATAAAAGTTTCTGAATCTTCAAGGAAAGATATCTTGGAAATCATCACCAAACAAACTGGTTAAAATTAATTATCTTTTGAGAATTCTTGTAACAAGTACTGAAAAAGTTGAGATATTTCAATAGGTTGTTTGGACAAGACACATACTTAAAGGCACTGAAAAAAAATGTGGTCTGAATTTGTCTTAATATCATTGTATATTACCTAGAAAGAATATAATATTGCACTAGAAATTCAGTGCAGCAAGGAATCAAGGAGATTCTAGCCTCAGTTCTCTGAGGATTTGTTTTATGTTTCTGGGTAAATTCTCTCTTGTTATGGCTCAACATCCCAAATTAACACCTTTTTTTTTCTGAATGCAAAGTGGGGTTTTTCAATAACCTCATTATTTAAAAACATGAAAATTAATCAAAGCATCCAAGTGCCACTCTGTCAGTAGACTTTCGCACTTTTAATTTATGTCAATTCAGAGCAAAATAAAAGAAGAAATAAGGACTTCAAGCATTTCCAAAAATAAATAAGAACAAAGAAACTGAGGCTTGATGTGCTGGACAGTTACTGAAATATAACCCTCACAGTTCTAACCTTGAGCAGTCACAGAGGCCAAGGCAATTCTGGATTGGGCCCTCACACTGACTACTTTTGTAAGAGGTGCTAATGCTTTTTTAACCAGTTTTAGGAACACTAGGACAGGGACCTCTGAACCTCACAAACCAGGAGTAAATTCCCCAAGCAACCCCACTTCAGACATCACCACCAGGTACTTACCCCCCGTGCTCACAGAAGGAGTGGATGCACTCTCTGCTGGTTTTGTCCCACAGCTTCACAGTTTTATCATCACTGGCTGACACTATCAATCGTCCATCAGGAGAGAATCTAAGGTAAGAGTTACAGCAATTAAGAAATGCCCCCAAATGAAAGGAGTACAGGGTCAACTGAATTTGGCTGACTGTCAAAGCATGTCTGTAAACACACCTCACTTTTCAAGAAGTCACAGAGGCATCAGTGAGACTGAAAATCCAATCACTAAGTTGTGGGGAAAAGAAAGCAAGCCCTAACTATCCCTAACTCCACGAGCATATAAAATAACCCTCAGCAAAGTCTTGAGTCTGACTTAAGATCTTGTGTCCTACTTTCTACAATTTAAGTGTACCTCAAGCTGTTTCTCTGCCCTGATTTAAAACAATTCCTGCCTTTGCCACAAGAGTTCAGAGCAACACAGTTACAAGAAAACAGCTACAGCAGAGTCTTCACCATTCCAGTGCATTAGAATATATTAAGCTCCCATCCCAAAATCTCATACACATGACACATCTAGATCTCTCTTCAGAGGCATACACATTACAGAATCAGGACTTGTGTCCCTAACTACAGATCATCAGACATACTGTAAAAACATCCTTTCTGCTCTCCTGTGGGCATCTATAGTGCTACCAAACACTGCCACCACATTCCAAAACTGTAATGAACTTTTCACTTACAGAGGAACCATGGCTTTATCCCAGATACACATAAATAACTCCGCAAAACCAAACCTGAAACAGTTATCAGGAAATAATGCTATTATCATGGCAGGACTTAAAACATGCTGGAGGTAGCACAGGTGATCATTTTAACTAGGGGCATTACAAGTCTAAAGAAACTAAGCTGAAATAATAGTAGAAACCTCTCCCTTTTCCCTATTAGCAACTTCAAGACACAGAATTCTCCTTACCAGGTAAAAGCAAAACACAAAGCAGGAAAGCCTCTGTTTGACACTGATCACTGGAGTAACACAAAGTGGGTGCAGACTACTACTCAAAGGATCTCTCTGCAGGTCAGCAATATACTTCATTCAACAGACACACTTGAATCACCCTGAATAGAAATGTGCTGCATCAGACCATGACACTGAGCCGCTGCCTTGAGGGATAAATCTCCATCTCTGTTTGTCAGAGAGCTGTACTCACCTGGCACAGCGAACCCAGTTGATGTGCTGGCTCAATGAGAACAGAAACTTCTGCCTGTGAACTGTCCACACTTTGACTGTTTTGTCATCAGAAGCTGTAACTAAGGACTGGCCATCGTGGGAGAAATGAACACTTCTCACAGTTGCTGTGTGAGCCTTGAACACAATCGATTCTCCTTTGCTACACAAAAGGGAAGAGCTCTTTAAAATTGCACAACAGGGCAGCAAAGACATTCTGTACCTGAAAACACAGAGCTGCTGTATGCTGAGCAGTGCTACGAACCCTCACTTCTGTGGGAACTGTATGTGACCACATTTGGATAAAAACATTGATCAACCCCACACTTGCTCATGCTTCATGACCTATAGAAAACACACAGTTAAAACCAATTGTTCCAGTTCCATACTGGAGGCCAATCCAACAGGAAATAACCCATGTTTCCTATACAGGGGCAAAAAATGCTACTGCTACTTTGTGCAGCCATTTAAAACACAAAAACATCAATATAAAAGAAGACACTGAGGTTCTGTGTCGCTGTTGCCCCCAGGGATGGCAAGAATCACGACATAAATCCAAGGGAAGAAAAGCTTCATTTACTGTCTTACAGACCAGCTTATATACTTTGGTCAGACAGAGTGACAGGAGGTCATTGCTCCTTTGACCATCCACTTCCTAGAATCATTGGCTGGATGCTACAACACCCATTCAAAATATTTTTCCAACACAAGACTGGAAAACAAACTGCAGGTGCAGAGATGGAGAATTAGTTTACAAAACCATCTCACTGTTTTCATCTAGTCTGAGTGTGAAAGCAAAGCTCTCACAGAATGTGCAGCAAAGCTGGAGAATCTCTCTGCCTTAGCTTCTTAGCATCCACAGTTCTGCACTGTTTCAAGGTCCTTTGCTGCAAGGCAGGCAAGGAGAGAGGTGTTTTCACAGCTCACCTGGACAGAGCCAAGCAGGCAACGACCTCACAACTGTTCCTGTAAAGGCCCATGCTCCAGCTGGACAATTCCAATGCCATGGCACACAAGAAATAACACAGCTGAATTCAGCACACCTGATGCTGTATGACTGTGAGCAAATTGCCATTAACTCAGCCAGGCAAGACAATTCAATTGTGTTAATTTTTCTTTACACATCATTTCCAAATAAATGCAAGATGCATTTTTCTGGCAAATAAACACAAAGTATATTTAGAGATCCAGAGCACAGCAAACTTAGAGATCCAACAGATTTGTGGAACTCTTGATCCAAAATCTGTCTCCAGCACGTACTGTACCACCAGGAGCTCCATATTCACAGACTGAAGAGATGACAAAGACACAGTGGCTCTTCTTTCCCTCAAGCAGATCCCTGTCCCATAGCTGGAGAACTGCTACAAAGAAGGAGAAATCCCAAGCCATAATTAAACACAAAGAGAGGCAGAAGGGAATAGGTACTCACGCATTAGTAAGCCACAAACGGACTGTTTTGTCCCTAGAGCCTGAAGCCACCATTTGCCCAGAAGGGGAGAAATGGACACATAAAACTGCATCTTTGTGGCCCACAAAACGATAAGCTCTCATCTGAGGCTTCATACTCCAGATCATCAGGTACGAATCCATCGAGCCACTTGCTGAAATAAAAAAGGAAAAACAAAACCACACAAAACCAAACTTGCATTAGTTCTCCTCCAGTTACACTAAAACTACATTTCACACTCAGTTCACCATCACAGCTTCCAGACATCTCAATAAATTGCCCTTGAAGCTTCACCAGTCTATTGCAAGCAGCACATTTCATTATTTTCATACATATAATTTCACTAGTAATTCAAACAAAATTGAATGCATGCCAGCCATGCATTACTCTGGACTGACAATTTACTTCCAAGAGTCCAGCCATGCAACTGCGGAGGCAGAAGCCACACAGGTTGCAAATCTTCCACACACTCAGGAAATGAAGGTTATCTCATCACTTTGTTATTGGGAAGCAGACACAGGTATCAGTTGCAGCAGGTTAAATGTCACTACAGATTAAGCAGAGAAGACAGTTGTGACTTAAGTGAGTTGGTGACTTAAAAGCACCCAGGCTACACCTCCCTCCAACACCTCAATCTTGTGGCAAAACACTGATCAAAGTCAGCTCAGCAGCTCTTCACAGCATATTAAATATATAAGCTTGTAGTGTTCAATTTGCTGTCAGCAGGAAGCTCCAGCAAGACCTTCTGCTGTGGCAGAGCTCAGTACCTCCACTGCTCCCTCCATCTAACTAAAGCAGAGCAGCTCTTTCTTTATCCTCTGGCCATCAAAACACAGACAATTTACCCAATTGTTTCTTATTGGGACTGAAGTCCACACTAGTGACAGCATCTCTGTGGCCTTTGAAGTGTCTCTCCAGGGATGGATCTTCCTAAAAAACAAGAATGTTCACACACTACAGATTCAAGAACCATCTTTACACAATAAAATCATTTTATTTCTACAGCAAGTGAACCAAGCCACATATTCACCCCACAAAAACAAGGAAGAGGCAAGAACTGTTGTGCAGGCAACTGCACAACACAAAACACAAATTTCACACATACCATAAATTTTAAAAGAGGCAAATTATCCAAGCTGTTATTAGCTTGGATCTTGGGTGACTGCACAAATCCCTCACGCACTTTTACAACATGCTGCTGGCACAGACTCTAAAGCTAACTATAGAACAGATAAGTCATGTCCATAGCACCTGAGTAGGCAGCCAAGCTCAGCTTTGCTCTGACAGCTGCTCATCTCAGCTCAGGTGTAGCCAAGAGGCCACTACTTGCACAGAAGAGACAAAGTTGCAAGATTTAACACACCTGTTGAAACAGGCAGGAAGAATGAGAACTGCAGCAAAACAGACTGACACACAACCCTTCCCACAGCACCTTGCCAAAAGAAGTCTGAGGTCGGGCAAAAAAA
>JACBWW010000009.1:3390196-3450783 GCA_020086605.1 Lanius collurio
TACAGCTTTTGACCTAATGCTTTTATGCAGTAAGGGAGGTAGAAAGATGATACAAAGCCCACACAAGGTAAAACACCTCTGCAGCAGGAAAATTAAACCCTCTACATAATAAAAGCAAGCAGAGAGTCAGGCCTTTGGGCTCAAGCAATTGGTCAGGTAGACAACCTGAGGTATCTGTGTGCTTTTCGTAGGAATGGGTGACTACTCACACAGATTGTGCAACTGCTTTGCCTCTGCTCTGCAAACACAGCCTGATGTCCAACCAGCAGTGTCTGTAACAGCCTGACTCTGCATTGATATCATTTGTGTGCACCTTGTAAATAAACAAATGGTGACTCACAAGTGACAGGCTTGGAGAAACCCAGGGCAGGGGTTATAGCACAGGTAAGTCATCACCTTCTCGTCTGTCCAGACACACAGTGCAGAATGGGACTGGCTGCTGCAGGGTAACTCCGCAGTGGCAGCAACCCTGGCTGCCAAGGCCAAACCCTCTCTCTGACAGCTCAGTGACATTTGGCCTAACTGGCAACAGCAGCGCTGGCCTGGCAGGATATCCCCCAAAGGTGGACATTCACACTATATCCTCACCCAAAAGCACCTCTCCCCCCAGCCCTGGGTGTGCCATTCACCCTCCAGATTGCTACACTGAATTAGCACTGGGCAAGTGAAAAAAAAGTACAGAAGAGATAGATAGAAATTAATGTTTAACCTTTTCCTGCCTTACACTACTGGCAAATAGCTGCAGGCAATCCAGAATTTTTTTTCCTCATTTAGTTTCTACTTGGTGAGCAACTCTGCTTCCTCTGCCGTGCAAAGAGCTCCATCAACAGCAGACCTAAGGAAGCCAGATCCCTCATGGATTTAGTATTTGGATAATTAGTTTCTGGTTTAGTTTTTTTCCTCATGGCTGCCATGGTTCAAGTTTGCTACAGCCTGTTTCTTGGTTAGTTGCTTGCAAGGTCTCCATCCACTGGCTTTGTGGTTTCAGAGATCCCTTAGGAACCTTTAAAAGCTTCACTGTTCTTTGAGATTTTCACAGAACTGAAGCATGGCTACCACGTTCAAAGCTGCTGGCAGGCAGTCAGCACAACCACAGCACAACTGTGTGCTCTCATGCAGTTCAGCTTGAAACAAATGGAAAAGGAAGCCAATAGCAAATCGTATCCATAACCTTGCAAAAATCCTTTAAAACACAAGAGAATTGCAAAACCAAATCTGAAAGAGCACCGAATCAGAAAGTTCCTGTTTGTAGGCTCATCTCCTCAATCCTTAGAGATGTAGCCTGAACCTCCAAACCAAAGCACTTGAACAGCCATGATCTAGTGACAGGATCTTCAGCCCTGAATACCCAGAGTGTAGGGAAGTTCTTCAGTCCAAGTCCCCTTCTCCTATCACCAACAGTAGCCAGCCACAACTGCCTGGCATAAGCCCTCCTGTCACAAGAGGAGAGTCAGTCCTTTATCCTTGCAGCCCATCACCATGCAGGACTGCCTGGTACTGCTGAAGAAGCTGGACATAAATGGATGGCTGATTCATGCTGGGACACTGGGCTATTTTCTTGTCCCCCCAGCACGATCTCACCCAGCACAAGAGAGCTGTGAAACCAGTTCCCTGCACGGTCCCACTCCACTGGGCTGAGCAACCAGAGACGTCAGAGGCTTACTTGGAGGCTGTGATCCTTAAGGCTTTGTCTGGTTGTAATTAAGTCACCTCCTAGGGAGGGTGTCCTGCCTGCTTTACCCAGCAGTGTCTGGGCAAGGCTGGGAGGGACAGACAGGGGCTGCAAGGGCCTACTTTGCAGGCTGCAGCAAGAGCAGAGGCATGCTACGACCATCTCACTGAGGTTCCAGCAACCTCATCCTGCCTCAGACTGCATCCAGAGGTGCACAGTCATCTCTAATTCCTTCCTCTCTTGCCCAGCAGGGCCCAGCTGTGCTCCTCACTCACTCCTGCCCTGGGCAGGCCAGGTCTGTATTGGGGCCACTGCACCATCCCAGAGGTAGAAGCTAAGACCTGAGCACTGCCAGGCTGGGGGTGTGCAGGAAAGAACAACCCCAGGTTGCAGAGCCCACTGCAAACACAAATAGCCAAGGTGGTTTATTTCTTCAAATCCTTTACTTTGAGATTAATTCAAATTAAAAGTTATTTCATTCATAGGACAACTGAAGCTTGCAAGACAAGTAAATGGTGGCCCAACTACTTGCTAGCAGTCCAAATCATTATTCAAGACTCAGGCTGGTGTTTACTTCAAAGACCCTCCATGTTCCAGTACAGCTCACCCACTGCCCACAAGTTTGACAAGATCTGAGGCTAGTAACTGTTAAACTGTTGTTCCTGGTTTGGGCAAAAACCTACATTGAACAATATCAAGACTTATCTTGATATTAGCAAAGCAAAGTTGAGCAAATGGGAGACGTGCTCTCGCAACAGAAAGCTGTGCAAAGCCCCAGAGCAGGCAGAGTGCTGTCGAGGCCTCCATGCCAAGGGGTCAAGTCCAAGGGCCACCTAACCTCATCTCTTATCCAGACCAACACCACACAATTCCCAAAGAGCTGCAAGAACCTCAGATTGCCTGCAGGGGTCCTGACCTGGCCTCCAGCACTTCAGGAGTGGTTTATGTCTGGACAGTAACACCCGAGATTCCCTTAGGAAAGCATCACTGTTCATTCCAACACCAGGTTGCCTTGCTTCCCATTTAAGAACCTGAGATGGACCCTCCATCTTGCTAAATTTACGGTCTCACCAACTTCTAAAGACAATGAGAAGCACACAAGTAAACTCAGTTAACCAGTGGCTAAAAGGATTTTCTCACAGCCCAATCATCCTGTAGTTAAGTTCCACAATTTCATGACAACAAGCCCAAGATAGGCTGGAAATGTTGGGAACAGGAGGTTCTTCCCAGCTACCACACAATACATATTTTTCCTGGGTGGTTATTTGTTGCCACAAACCATGCTGAGAACAGCACTGTTCCCTGTGGCACAGTAAATTAAATTTATAATAAATTTAAAATAAAAAAGAGAAAAAATAGGGCAGCCTTGACAAGATCTGCTTGACTCACCCCCGCTGCTGTGTTTAATATTGTTGTAGAATTGCTCCATGCAGGGAGCAATTTAGAAAAAGCTTGATGAGGAAAAGCTTGTGATGAGGAAAGCTCATCTGCTTTCCTTTAAAGCAGCTGCCTGCCCAGGACAGATGCACTTGTCACGTATGTGGAGATGGCTCATGCATACTAAAGAAGCAAGTCATTCAGTAACCACACATTTATGAGACAGTTTCTAATCAAACCCTTCCTCCAAGCACAGATAGCAAGCCATCCTCAACGCTCTCACCACAAGTACATGACAGCTCCAGCTCTCTGCTGTCTCCAGCACACAGCAGCCTCATTGTGCAAGGACCCACCAAGCCAGTGTGACAATCCCAGCCTCAGGGCACCCATCCCCTGCTAACTCAGAAAATCTTGTGCTAGGAATGTACCCTAAACCTACATGTTGACTGAGACTTCCAAGCTGCATGCAGTACACTGGCAGATCACATGGCAGTGCCTCCAGCTAAGACACAAGCCCGCTGCCTGCTTCCTTAGTGCTCTGCTCCATGTGCTTTCACAAAGCATGGGAGACGTCTTGTTACTGCAGGTGAAAAAATGTCATTCTGTTCAAAATTTCCTTGTTGTTTTTCTTCCTGCAGTGACTACTCCAGACTACCATGGTGTGATGAGACAAGGACTGCCTGTCCTTGGGTTAGACAGTGGGAGAGCTGGGATCTGCAGAGAGCTCTTCAAATATTAAATAGAAACCACCAAGATTTAGACACTAAAGAGGAAGAACAGTCCAATCATGGACCAATATGCTTTATCAAACCAGCACAGCAGATGCTGGTATAAAGAAAGGAGCAAAGGCTGCAGGAGGCTGTATCTGAAAGAGTGAGCAGCTCTGCAAGAACTTTTAATCTGGGCAAAAGTAACTGCACCTTCAAGCACAAGAGAGTCAGTGCCAGGAGCCTTCTGCAGCTGGAGAGGCTTCAAATGCTGAGCTTTAGGCCGGGTGAATGGGGAGGGGATCCAGCAAGACAGATGCAGGCAGAGCCCTCTGCTCACTGCACAACCCACCTCCCCATACACCTTTTCATCACCAAAAATGCAGCATACTGAAATCTCATTTTACAATTATGAGATTGTGTTGCCTCACCTCGATTATGAATGAAGCCTTTGAGTGATTGTAGCTTCTCCTGTCAAGCCTGGCTGTCTCAAAAGCATGGTATTTCTACATGTTTTGAAGGGAAAGAGAAATGCCTTAGTGAGCACAGAGAGGGGAGCTACATTCCTGCTCCTGCAAAGAAAGAGCTGCAGCTCTCACCTGCCTGCTGGCTGGTCAGCAAGCACAAACACACACCTCCTCAAGTGAGAATTAGCCAAGGTACACCACCCACCAAGCTGATATTTATTAGGTGATTTGGGAGAGAAGTGAGCATAGTGAGGGAGATTAAGATTTATTGCATCAGAGGCAAGTACGAGTGAAATTGGACTTCACCAAACCTTTTGTGCACAGAGCAACCTGTCCCTTGCTTAGGTTACAGTCAGGAGTTTATGCTAAGGGCTTTCTCTTTTCTCAGTGGGCATCACAAGGTGTCAGCTGTGCTACAAGCACAGTGGAGCAGCCCCAGGGTAATGGCACCGGCACAACACTGAGATGAATTTTGGTTGAGGTCCCAGTTTTACTTTTGGTATCCAAAGGCATTTGCTTGCTCTGTGTCCCCTTTTCACCCTGGCTGGACAGCTGTCTCCCAGCAGGGACTGCTCCTCTAGCAACATGGCACCAGTCTCTGCTGTGCACACACATGACCAAGGTAAAGACCAGCAGAAACCTCCTCCTCTTTACCAAAACCAAGCCCAAGAAAGTTAGTAAAGGACAAACAACCCCTGATCACTCAAGTCAAGTTCCCATTGCCTACCTCAATGCACTGTTTCCCCCCCCATCACAGAGCACACTGTGCTTGCTTTCAGGGTATCACACACCCCTACAGCCACAGAGCTTCCCCTCTCCAGCTGCTCTGCCCAGGAGGGGTGGAAGAACAGGCCATGCTGCCTGCCACTTCCCCCAGAAAACCTTTCCTTGCTTTTCCAGAAAGAACTGCTCCATGGAGGATTCATGCTAGATTTCTCCTACTTTTGAAGTTGTTTTTTCTTTTCCGGTTGATGCTGACCTAGATAATAAGCAGGTCACTGGAACACAAGAGATGTTTTTTGAGGCAGAGCAGAAAAGCCAGGCAGCTCCCCCTCCACGCAGGCTTCTGAGGACAAAGTGCTGCTTTCTTGGGGTCCCACTGCACAGCCTCCTTCGTGGTCCTCTATCCAAAACCAGCAGGAGATGCTGGGATCCCACTGGGGATATGGTCAGACCTTGAGCAGAACATCAGGCTGGTACAGCTCCGTGGGGGGCTGAGAGGAGCTTCAGGAACACAAACATTCCTCATGTGAACAGTACACAGGCCATGTGCAGTCCCTGTGCACGAGGCTGGGAGCTCATGCGATGGTCTGGCTGTGTGGGACTCAACCCAGTGGGCAAGGCAAACTCTCACCAGTCAAGCAGCAACTGGAGGGAAGAAGAGAGCAAGAAAATCCCTGTGGTGCAAACCTCTCCCCAGCTGAAGGAAGGATTGGGCTGTAGCAGGTCTGCAGAGCACAGGAATACAGGACTAAGACATTGCCAGCTGGAACACTGCTCTACCTGAAAGCCTGGCAGGTGAAAAGCAGGGTTAGAAGAGCTTGAACTCAATTTGCTTCTCAAGCTCTAGTCATCATTGTTGCTTCCTTATGGGGAGCATCCCTAAAGGCTTGCTACAATAAAGCACCAATTAGAAATGAGAAAGATTTGAGTAGCCAAAAGAAGAGAGGCCCTGGGATAACCTTTCAGTGTCCATACAGTTTCAGGTATGGCAGCACAGAACTGGACTGTCTCAGGATGTTGTCTCCAGCACCAACCTCCCTCATCTTGCAGCTGATCTCTCCCTGCTCCCAAACAGGAGACAACCCTGGGAAAGGTGTGTATCAGTGTATCTAATCCCCACACTGACTGTGGGGATTTGATATGCACTGCAAGCAGGAAGCAGTGAGTTACCTCCTCTCAGGTAAAGCAGGGATCTATTAGAGAAATTAATGTAATGTGATCCTGCCTGGGGCTCAGAGGCAGTCCCAGGAGGATACACAGAGCGAGTAACCAGAGCAGGCAAGGGTAAGAAGCTCTCTCAAACAGCCTGATGGCTCAGAGAGCTCCAGTGACAATAGTGCAAGTCTGGTAACTAGGTCACAGTTATGATCCTTAATTAATCCTGAAGAGACCCCATCTGCCATGGGGAACATGACTGATAAGGTGGCTCATTAAGCCAGAAGCAGGCCAGGGGTAATGCCAGGCCCCAGCCAAGCAGCAGCTGTTTTTTCCAGCCTGCTCCCTGCCAAGCTTTTAGCCAGCAGGCTCTCCTCATCTCCCCTGAGGAAGCCACAGCAGCCCAGAGACTGTTCACAAGCCCCTGCCCAAACCACACTGACATAATCCATGACACAGGAGAGAGATGAGATTGAAAACAGACCAGGGCATGCAGACATGAGGCTCTAGCAGAAGAGCTGTACCAAACCCTGATGGACAGCTGAACCCTGGGTTGTGCTTCACCTGCAGCCCTGATTTTCTTCCCTACATGTCCCTGTGCTGAGTGGGGTGTGCTATCACAAGACACTTCTTCCCAGCATTCTTCTGGGAGAAGCTAAGAGATACCAGCTTCTCTGCTTGCACTGCCTCAGCTGGCACAGAGGCAGTCACAGCCCCAGGAGCTGCAAAGGGGCATCAAGGCCAGCAGAGAAAAGGGCCTGACACTGCAGCTAACTCCAGGAGAGGTCACATGCTGGCAAAGCCAGGTTGTTCACTTGGCAGAATAAGCTGACCCTGACCATGACAGTGGAGAGCCCATCTGCCAGCAGGGAGCAGAGATTGACTGAGGGCAAGGACACAGACGGCTGGCACTGGGGACAGCAGTCTAGGTAAATGTCATCTGCCCTGGCCTCTACAGCTGGTTGTTTTGCTTCTACACATGATCCTTATGAATGTCTTGATCTGCTTAAATCCACTGGTGACAGCGAGATAAACTGAGATAATGTTGATTGAGTTTTCAAGCCCTGCTGCTGCTACCTGAGCAATTAAAAAGCAGCCACTGTCAGCAAAACCAGCAACACCTAACAGGGCTTCTGAGGACTCAGCACAAAGCAGAAGCATTAAAAATAGTTGTTTCAAAGCAGAGATGGGTGACTAATAAGCCCCACACTGACAACTGCTGGGACATGGGGACAGCTTAGTACTAAAGCCATGTCTCCAAGGACCCTTATTAAGGTGTCACTTTGCTCACTACCACCCCCAAAGGCTTTGTATTCCCCAACATGCACAACTGACAGCACCCCAGGGAACAGACACAATTAAACCAGGGCAAGTAGAAAGGAGAAAAGCTGCCAAGTAAATATAAAACAGTATTTTTACCCAAGGAAACTTTGAAAAGCAGAGCAATCAAATTTACAGTATATGCACCATCACTGTAGACATGCACTGTTCTTCCTCATCCAAGTGCAGATGGGTGTGGGACTGCACTACCATGAGATCACTTCATCAAAACTGGGTCACTGGCTATCAAACCCAAGAGATAGTGCCAGGACTTTGGGAAGGATGCAGTGAAACCACTTCTTCTCATTAAAATATGAGCTTAGGAAGCATCTCTAGATTATTTGCTCTCATAATTAGAGCTTTAAATTTCAATTACTTGCTCAAAATCTCATTGTTCTTCATGGTAAATAATCCTGACACGGTTTTTACTGCGGAGGAGACAGGCAGTTTTGGGAACAAAGCTGAAATAAATACAGGAAAGATTAGCACCTTTCCAAGACAGAAGTACAGAGGGCACAGGCCTCACAGGGCAATCCATGGTCTCAAAGGCTCAGTAGTGAACTCAGAGCCTGACCCATCACTCACTCCCCAAACAATAGCACAGCTGTCTGCTGTGCCAAGCACCAGCCTCCTCTCTCCCTCTTCCAATCAAAGTTCAAGGCTACACAAACCCTGAAGATCTTTCTGGATTTCAGCACTAGAGAGCACAAGGATCCAGAGAGTTTGCACATCTTCACTTGTTAGAGTTGTTGGCTCCTGTTTTGAGGTTGAAATGGTGGCTGTCCTCAGGCACTCCACCCTCCACTACAGTGGCTCATTCCTGCTGCAGGTTGGAGAGGATGAACACCTGCTCCATATCGGAGCCTGGCCTAGGAAGTGTGCATTGCCCACCATGGCATGTCTCCCCAAAATTACTTCTTCCAAGATATTGTTGCCTCACAAAATTCAGCTTGGTAAAAAAACCCTACCTCACACCCACCTGGACACAGAGATTGCACAGCACACTCCATCAGAGGCAGAAGAATTAACCTTTAAGTAGTGAATGGGATGTGGAAAAACGCTGCAAAGCAAATCAACCACCCCTCTACTTGTTTAACACCGCAGTAATACATCACCTGTGCTGTATTGGCAGACTTCAAAGTGCCAAAGAACAGAAATACAAAACTGCCACAGGGCTTTTCGGGAAACAGTTCAGGCACTGCCAGCAAGAGCCTTGTGCAGTGGAGCTAATTTGAAAGTTTGCTGGTGCTGCTGATGGCTGGAGGACCAGTTATGCTTTGCCCCGAGTTCCCTCTCACACAGAGCCATCACACCTCACTCTCACAGGGCTCAGTCCTTCCTCCCTGTGTGATCAGTCATCCTTACCAGTGCCTACAGGGGGTGTCTCACAGCAGCCCACCCAGAGTAACATCGAGTTATTTTTATTTTGTATTAATTTTGCATTATTAAATTTCACAGTGAAAACACAATGCATTCTTTCAAGAATATGAATTATGGAATTGCTTTTTCAAGTTAAACTTTGAAGCAGAGACTTTTCAAGACTAGAGGTCTTAAAAAAAAAAAATAAGGAAGTCCAAAACTAAATCATCACAACTACACCCTAGTTTTCCTAAAAGCTTGTGGGATGTTTGCAGGAATTTTTGGGCTGCAAGTCTGAAGAGACTAGATTATCTAATGTACGTATAAGTTCCAAAATATTATCAGAGCTCTCTATAAAACCACAGCACACAGGTCAATCACATCATCCACCACTAGTGCTAAGCCAGCAATAACCCTCCACTCTCCCTTGGTCTGCTCTTACAGTCAGCCTGACATGAGAAACCAGGCACAGAAGTATAGAGAATGACTTAACTTCAGGTTTGTACTTTTGCCATTTCAATCTTAATGTCTCAGCTGATCCCTGTCAACCTTTTTGTTATGTTATGTAATGTTTGCACTTCCGTCTCTTCCTAGGACATTCCCTAGAATCAGTTTTGATCTTCTTTGCCGAGGGCTGGGACAAGATGCATTTCCAAGAGAGAGCACATGCATCTCCCCTGATTCAGCAGGAAAGATTCCTGAAAAGAAAAACTTAAAAGCTCTGAGCTCTTTACCACATCTCTTGGAGACACAAGAGCAATGCATTTTCCCACCATTTCACCATCACCCCAAGCCAAAACAACAGAACTAGGTTTGCTCAGCACACCAAGCCAGACACAGCTCACTCCTTTGAGTACTCTAGTCCCATAGATCTCAGCTGGAATGATGTTCAAAGCAGCTGCAGAACCATCAGGTCTAATAAACCAATGCAGACAAGGCTGCCAGCAGGGTCACGGTACCCCAAGAAATCTCCCAGTCCAGCTGTTCTGGCATCCTCACTCGCACTCCTCCTGGTACCGCCTGTGCTACTTGGCAGGCAGAGTGGCCTGGGAGCCTTGGAAGTAAAGCCCAGAGTTTTGCATGACTGAGGCTGTTTGTAAGACAGTGCACACAGAGCACTTGGCAGCTTTTGGGAGAGTTCACTACAAAAGCAAACAAGGAATGGAAGCCTTGTATTCTCCAATTATCTCAACAGGTCACAGAGTTTCTCTGATCTGCAGCTTTCAAGTTCAGATTTGGAGATACGATGTTCTAATTTCCCCCTTAATATTTCAGCACAAGGCTCCTTCTTCCCTACAGCTGACACTCTTCTCATTTTAATACCTTATCACCACCCTCTAGCTTTATCTGTAATCTCCAGTGTACAAGGAGGAATAGTATGTCTTGCACCTCACGGGTTAAGCAACAAGAGCTATTGCAAAACAGCACAGCAAACCGCTGGGGGGAGAATGCACACTGGGAGGTGGAAGCGTTTGGAGTTGGACCCCAAGATGGCTTTAAGCTCATCCTTCCACCTTTCTGGTATGCACACAGGCTGTGGTGTTACACAGACTCCTCCACTCACAGGAGAGGGTTTGGCTCTGTGAGGTTTTATACCCCCTGTCACCACACACTTTTCACGCTATTTTCATATGTCTGGAACACCTCTACTTAAATGTGAGGCACCCTTCTGCTCCACTGCTTGGCCACTTCATCTCAACCCTTTGGATTACTTCTTTCAAGGAGCTAATTCTGACTGTGCAACTATAGCATCTAGTATTAACCCTAACAACTAATTATAAAACTATAAATTTTCCCTGGCCATTGATGGAAACAATAAAAGATCAAAATTGCTTTACACTTTACTTTGTCACTGCTTGCTTTCTCCAAGACAGTTCTTAAAACTGTCTCACAACCAGCAATATCTGATGCTATGGAATAACTGGAGAAGAAGGAAAGCCACCCAGGTAACAGAGTTATGTTGCCTCACTGGGTACTCATTCATGGGATAACACCTACACAGAAACACCTTTGGCTCTAGTCAGGAGCAGGATTTTTCCCCACCTTCTCATGTCATCAGCAGGTATTTCATCCTGAAATGCTACTCCTTACTTCACTGAATTTCACTGATCTTTGCAGAAGAAATTGCATTACCAGATGCATAAAAGAACAAGCCTTTGCTGAAACAAACCACAACAACGAGCCTTACTAGTAGGTGTACTATGACTATTAGGACTTCACTGGATTCCTTTGTCCCTACTCCCAGGTTGAAAAGGCAATCTAACTTGTATTGCTACACCTGCTACAGGCTGCAGGAAATAGTACTGATTAAAAACTGCCTAGTCAGGGAATCTTCATTTTGACAAACAAAACAACATCAATTTATACAAAGGATTTAACTTACTGTATCAAACTGAGTCTGCAGTGACTGGAGAGAAGTGAGGGCACTTTTATTATGCTTCTGCCTTCTCAGGTGTCCAAGGCAGGCCTGTGGGAAAAGTAGACAAGTCAGAGAGAGGATTTTTGGTTGTGATTTAACCCCAGTAGACACCAAATCCTCACACAGCCCCTACTCAGTCACCCCTTTTTGTCAGACAGGGGAACTAATCAGAAGGGTGAAAGTGTAAAAACTTGTGGGTTGAGATAAAGTCAGTTTAATAACTAAAAAAGAGGACAAAAGCAACAGCGAGAAAACAAATGGTGCAAAAGAAAACAATTGTTTACCACCAACTGACTGATGTCTTCCAGTCCCTGAGCTGACAGCCCCAGCCAACCTCACCCTCCCAGTTCAGCTGCTGAGTTTGATGTCATTTGGTGTGGAATATCCCTCTGCAGTTGGAGTTGTCCCCTTCCAACTTCTTGTGCACCCCCAGCCTACTTGCAGCAGGGCAGTGTAAGAAACAGAAAAGCCCTTGACACTGCACAAGCACTGCTCAGCAGTGACTAAAACACCCCTCTGTTATCTTTGCTGTTTTCATCAGAAACCCAAAGCACAGACTATACAAGCTGCTATAAAGAAAACTAACTCTATCCCAGCCAAACCCAGCATGTTTTTAGAGGACAAGAGGGAGAGAGCAAGGTATGCTCCTTGATTTCTAGCAGTCTTCTGCTCAACAGAAAACTCCTAACATTGACATTTCTTTAAGGGAGAGCACCCATAGGCTCCAGCAGAGCATTTTTCACTGCTGTGGGTTGATTTCTTCTTTTCAAGAACTTGGACAATCCCTCTTCTGCTTTGACTTCCCACCTTCCTGTCAAAGCCCACAGTATGAGCAGCACTAAGGGCTCTCACTAGAGATACCTGGCGTAGCAAAGATGCTTCACTGAATAAGCAAGACTTGAGTGTCTTTCTGAGCCTAAAACATTTAAATTCAAAGAGGAGACACAAACTTCTCTCCTCTGACAGCTGTCCTTCCTATACAGAGAGAAGACTATCTACATAAATCCTTTCTGTAAACCCCAGCTCCAGATTGCTGTAGAGAGCTCTGACTAAAGAGCCAATTCTTTTCCCCACCCTTTCATACCTTCAATACAGGAAGCACTTGAATTCATATTTTCTAAGGTATTTCTGCTCTCTGTTGAGTAGACTTCAAGCTCCTAAACTGAATGTAGAAGGTGCTGTCTCTGCCTGAGTACCTAATGAGGAGAAATGAGGGCTGAGATATGCAAGAAAAATAACAGGCTGAATAACTGCAATAACCATAACTAAAAATATACTGGTTGGGGTCTACTGGTTCTTTCTAAGAGAAGGAGAAAAACTGTGTGAGAGAGGAGGAAATGAGGATGTGGAGGCAAGTCATGGCAAGTGCAGCAAAGCTCACAGTAGGTGGAAGGATTAGTGTATCATTTCCTGCCGTGTGCTGCACAAAGCAAGACAAACTCAACAACGCAGGATGGAAAAAAATACTGTTGTGTGATTTTCCACATCTGAAGCAACTGGAGAGACATCAAGGAGATATTCTGCACTTAGGATAAGCCACTGCTGGATGTGTCAGCCAGCTGGGCTATAGACTGCAGCAGCAGTGTGGGGTGGTGCTCTTCAGAAGGACAGCAAGGTACCTTGCATGAAGGTGGCAACAGCTTCTGCTCTCTGGACTCAGGAACATGACTCATGCCCCTGTGATGGAACTTTGTCAGGAAACCAAACTCCTCTGCATCAGTGGGCAGTTCCTGGGGCCTGGCAGACAGGAGAAGTGTCCTGACCCAACAGCCCTGTGAGAGCCCACCCACAGTCCATGAATTTTAAGAGATCCATTACAGTAGGGAGCACAACAACTCACACTTGTTTGTATTGGGTACGGATCTTGCCTGGCCCACGTCAGTGAGACAGGGGTGCTGCTCAGCCACTCTGCAACACAAGCCTCAGCATCCAGCAACTCCTCCAGCTTGATAAAATTCTCTGCTGCTTAGAGCATCCTAGAAAGAAATGAGATTTCCTGTTGTGTCATGTAAAGAAGACACTGGCTCCAAATCAGGAAACATGTTAAAGAAATTGAGCATGGGAAGAACTGTCACTATGCAGCTGCTATCATAAGCCTCCAATTTTGCCTTAAAAGGTAAATAAACTAAATCCTCTCTAAGAACTGCTGGTCTCAGGACCGGAGGTGGAAGTTCTCAGATCTAAGCCTGGAATCTGAGTCTGGACTAAATCCAGATGTCAGGATCACACCCACTATCTTGGAAAATTCAGATCTCAATATAGACAGGGGGGGGTGTGTGGGGAGGGGGAATTGTTTTTCTGTCTTGCCCTCTCTGACACTGACTGGATGGGAAAAAATTAGGAATATGCACAGCCCTGACTTCAGAAGTGGGCAAAAGGGATTAGAAGTTGCTAATTAGGGTGCAGTTATAGGCTTTCATTTGAACAGGCTGAATGCCGAGGGGCTCTGACCCTTGCTTTTCTGCTAAGTATCTAAATGCTCTCTTCAAAGCATGAAATTCATGGAAACCCTATGAAAGGAGCTACCTGCAGACAAATGCAAGGGCAGACGAATGCTACAAGCCTGTGAATCAAGTTCTGTTTCCAGGAATATTGGGCCAAACATGCTTTAAAGAAGAGGGATGGAAGTATTCAAGGTAACTTACACCTGACCCTGCACGGTAAAGCAGTAACATGGAAAGAGACCGTCTTCACCAGCAACTCTTCATAGACATCTGCAGACATCAACATCATCTTGTGGCAGGGAATTTTTGCCCCATTTTAATTTCTATATGGGAAGCACTTTCTGTGGCTTTTCACCCACCTCCCAAACTGCTGGAATTTAACCTTGTTTTCCTTTAACCTTTATTTAGCTAAGAAACTGACAAATCATGAGAACAGAATGGGCTTTAGCAAACTAAAAACAGCAGAGGCTTTCAAGATAGCTGAGGGTCTTCCTTTCTCTTCCTCTGCTGCTACAACACACGGGCCTTTCAGGCAGATTGAGCTTCCTCTGCTGAATCCATCTGGTCTCACGGACCAGCTCCAAAGACTGCTCCAGAACACAGGTACACCAAGGAACTACCCACTTTCTGACCTAAATTTTGTCAGGGACAGCTGAATTTGTTCTCACACCAGCGCTATCCCCTCTGCTTAAACCCTTTTCTTCCTTTATTACATGTTACTCTGCCCTTTCCATACTCTCAAGCAGCCATTCCTTCTCCCCTGCCCTGTGCACCTGCTGCCTCTCTCCAGTCTAAGCCTGCTTTTTCTCTCTCATGATGGGCTTCCTGTTCCCTCCAGAGCAGCCACTGGGCCTGCTGCACTGTGGCAAAAAGCTTTTGTGTGGTACCTCATGTCAGTTTCTCCTGAACCCTGTAGGATGGCAGTAATACATTGCCACAATTAACATCCTTAAACACCATTTAATTAATCCACTGAAGCCCTAAGAAATTTTAATTAACGGCAGCTTTATTAGTATTTACTTCACCTTCAACACGTAAGCTCTGGCAGTATTTCCAAAGGGAGGACGCTGACAGAGCAGTTGACAAAGACACCCTTTTCCCAACTTTTCCCTGCTCTGCTGCTCCCAGAGCTTGCACCCAGCTCTGTGCACTGACAAGGACACGTTCCTTCAGCAGCTCTACAAGATGAGGGTCAAGTTAATGTCGTTCTGTTTCTCTGCGCAATTCCTGTCATGCACAAGGTTAAATAAACTCACCAAAACCAAGCTTTAAAAGAAGTGTTATTGCAGCGTTTGATTAACAGCATAGATTGGAGGAGAGTCTGACAGAAAAGCCAAGAGTTCTGCTCCATTCAGAGATCTCCAGATCATAGCCAAGGTCACCATGTCTCAGCTGCCAGCCTTGAATGATGTTTGTGTAAAAAGCAGATGCTCTTCAGGCTTCACATGCGCTTCTGAATACAAACCCACAAGTCTCTGAATTCCAGCAACCAAGCACACTAATGTACTTCAATCCCTCAGCCCTACAAAATGGCAAGATGCTGCTGTTCAGATTACCAGGATAAAGAAGGATTATCAGATTTCTGAGGGATCTAACCTGCTGTGGCAAGTGTCCAGGCAGACGAGCTCTGCAGCCTCTTGCAGCAGATTTGTGCTCATTTGCACAACACCTTTCTCTAGTGTCTCTTACAACAAAGCACATGTTCATCTGGGCTAAGTATCATGGACAATTAATAAGTGAAAAATAGGAGGAGACAGAAAAATACTCTCAACATACTAAAAATCAAGTATATGGGACTTGATTTCTGTTGCTAAAACTGCAATTAACCCCAGGAGTGCAGGAGTGATACCTCAGGCCCAGACACATTAACTGTGCTCTAAGGACACTTGTCAGGTATCCACGTGTCAGAATGCCGTGATGCTCCCTCAATTTTTAGAGTAACTGATGTGATACAAAGCTTCAGGGTAGGGAGTCAAATGTTGATTTTCCAGGGAACGGGGATAGCAGTAATCTGAAACACAGATTAGGTGAACTTAGAGTACTAATTAACTATTATTTTGATAAATACTTGAGGCATGTAACACTAGCCAAAACCCAGTTGTGGGGGGGGGAAAAACCAAACAAACAAAAATAAATTCTTCATGAGCAAGTGAATTAATAATTGCAAACATTATCCTGGTATTACCAAATGACCAGGATTCCTGCTATCATAACTGCTATAGAGGCTGAGGTCAAATACCACTGCCCTACTTTAATCGTTTATCTACCAAACAAATTAAAACTACATATATCTGGTTTAACGATGCCAATGATGCATTACACTGACAAATACTGAGTTAAGATCTTAGCACTGAGATTTCTTACATGATACTGTGTTTAATTTCTAATAAGCAAGAAGAGAACTGTGCTTAAAACACACCTACTAAAGCCCTACTAAAACCCAAATCCCACACCCTGCCTTGTAAAGCCCCAGCTAACTTCTTCAGGGCTCTGTAAGTAGTACATGAGGGCAGAACTCTGTCCCATTTCCTACCTCAGAGCTAGTAACACACTGGAGCTGACATCAAATTTGACATTTGCCTATAAGGTTTTCCTTCTGATCAACTTACTTAGATCCCAAAGTTTACATACTGCATGTAGCATCCTCAAATCAAGTCAGTGAATACAGGAGGGTCAGGCAAATACCTTGCTGGTTTGTCCCCCTGCCCTCTGAAATAGGCTAAAGACTAATTTGCAATATCTAAATGCTAACCAACAATTTTAGAAGTGTTTTTTACAGCCAAACTTGTGTTCAGCAGCCACAGTCCTACACAGGTTTTGTATTTCTCTAATCACTCTACATGAGCACCTTCTAGTAACTACACAATGTGACTTCATGCAAGGCAAGATTCAAATAACAGTGACCTTTACAAAAGCTCTCCTCCGAACTCCACAGCTCTTACAAAATCCACTCCTGCCCCAAAGTGCCCAAAACGGCTCTCAGCTCTCTACACAAATCCTGCCTTCCGTGAAATTGTTTCACAAGATGAGGGGAAAAAAAATGTGTTGTCATCTTTCCTTCTCCATTCTTTCCATACTTGAGCAGTCAGTGCTTACAGGAAGTCGCACTACCGTGGTTTGAATGACCACACACATTAGGAGAATTCCTTTTACCATTACCATCCCCACCACCCCACGCCTCAAAATACTCTTTTAAGCAAATAAGCTTTAATGTCCATTGCAAACCAGAGGACGAAGGGTTGAATACGACTTCTTGCTGTTGTTCTTTCCTTCAAAACCTGGCAAAAAATGCAATGGTGGAAGTCTGAGCATCACCGACAGAGAAGCTGTTAGATTTATACCAGCTGTGGGAAAAGTGAGAGGAGTTCCGGATCCCACCACCACCATCACTTGAGCCCCCGGGCAGGGGCTCTGCAGGGAGTCAGAGGTGCATTTAGGAAGACACAAGACGCGTCCGAGCAGCGCTGGATTTCCCCCACGCAGCTGACTCAGAGCTCGCCTTTTCCCCACGAACAGGCGCGCTGGGGTGATCCCCAATCTCCCGTCCTGGGGGCAAGGGACTCCCAGAACTTCTGGGAAGCAAGCACTGCACAGCCTGAGGCTCAGGGGAAACCCAGAGCAGCACTTCCCGTGCGGACTATGCCTACACAGCCCCCGCTTAGGGCCGGCTGCCCCCATCCCCTCACAGAGCCCGGCAGCTCCCCAAGCCCCCTCCGCGCCCTCACAGCGCCGCGGGAGCAGCTCAGCCGCCCCCACACCCTCACAGCGCCTCTATTCCCACACGGCCTCCACACCCACTCCAACCCCTCATGACCCCGGGCAATTTCTCCCTATCCTCGGAACTCCTCCAGTCCCTCATGACCCCCCAGGGGTCTCTCCCTGTCCTCGCAACGCCTCCAGCTCCTCACGACCCCCGGAGGTCTCTCCATACCCTCAAGACGCCTCCAGCCCCTCACACCACCCCTCCACATCCCGGAGCCGCCGGGACCCGGCCCCCGGTCCCTCCCCGCGCTTGCGCAGCTCCACCGCGCCTGCGCCGCGCCCCCGGGACTATAAAGGCGGCACTGCGGGACCACATCCCGGTGTCGCCTCCCCGTCGCTGGTGTCACTTTGCCGTCACCTCCGGTGTCCCGTCCGGCAGCAAGGATGGAGGCGGTGGTGCGGCGCTGCCCGTTCCTGGCCCGTGTGTCCCAGGCGTTCCTGCAGAAGGCCGGGCCGTCGCTGCTGCTGTACGCCCAGCACTGCCCCCGCATGATGGAGGCGGCCCCGCCGGCCGCCCGCGCCCTCGCCACGTCCGCCGCCCGCGGGCAGCAGGCGGAGGAGGAGACCCCCGCTGGCCGCCGCGGTGAGTACGGCCGGGGGAGCGAGCCGAGGGTCACACACGGCCTCCTGAAGGGGAAAAAAAAATAGCACAGACATCGGATGTCACAGGAGGAAACTTCTGGAATAGGCAGCTCTGAGGCAGGGGTTGCTTAATCCTTGAAATGTCCGCGGTAATGAAATTTGTGACCGTGGCATGAATCAGGGACCGGCCTGTGGGGGCGTCCAGCGGCGAGCCCCGGGTGGGGATTCGGGATCCTGGGTCTCGGAGCGGTGTTTCTCGTGGTACAGAGGCCCTTCACGCCACTCGGGAGCATTCCTTGGGAATTGTTCCCCCGGCACTCAGGGGAAGGAGCCGAGGCTTGCAGCAGGGGAATCTCTGTAACTCCTCGGAAAAAAATCGCAGGATCACAATTAGGTTAGAAAAGACCTCTGAGGTCGAGTCCAACCTATGACTGAACACCAACCACCCTGTCAACTAAACCATGGCAGGTAGTGCCACATCCAGCCCTTCCTTAAATATTCTCATTGAGAGTGAAAGAGATATTTTTACCCCTCATAGGGTACAGTGCTAGATCTAGCATCTTAAATTACATGTCCCTGGGGTGTTACTGAGATTTTGCGCTTGTATAAATAAAATGCGACTGCTCAATTAAATAGTTCTGAATGGATCCTGCTAAATTAATTGCAAAAGTAGTGGGTTGAAAAGTTAAAAGTGTATTAAAATGATGAAACTGAAATGTTTTCCCTTCACTGCTCCCATCTCAGAGGCCAAAAATGTCAAAGATGTGGCCCAGCAGAATGCAGATGGAACCCAGCCTCCTGCTGGCCACCCACCTGCCAGCACTAGCCAGAGTACAGCTACCAAGTGCCCATTCCTGGCAGCTCAGATGAATCACAAGAACAGCAACGTTTTCTGCAAAGCCAGCCTGGAACTGCAGGAGGATGTGCAGGAAATGCAGGCGGACAGGAAAGGTACGTTCTCTGTGCACTGAGGCAGTGATTCCTCCCGAGAGCTTCTGGTGCCTGACTTGGCTCTGGAGCGTGCCAGGTCTGACATGCACCACTGAAATGAGGCAGTTGGGATTATGAGAGCCTGCAGGGAAAAGCTGCTGGAGAATGTAGGTGTTAATGACATACCTGTGACGTTGTGCAGGGTTTCCCTGGGTGATCTTGATGTGGGACTACCGTGAGCTGTATTTTGATGTGCTGGCTGGCTCTAGATGTGTGAGTCAAGCTGTTACACTTGCACCCAAGCAGATGCTTAGATCTGAAGAGAGCTTTGACAGCGTGCTGGTTTAGACAAAGGTTTTATACCCAAAGATGGAGGAAAGTGTCCAGACACCAGGCAACTACCAGCACAAATCCAAGCTTGAAAGCAGGAAATGGGTTTGGGGTGGGTTTTTTGTGTTTATGGAACTAAAGGGTGTTGTCTGGCTTGCAGTGGTAGTGGCAGAAGGGCTGTCTTTCAAAGGAAGGAACTTTTCAGCAGTATCAGTAAAGCCTTGCTGCCTGTCTCAGGAGGCTTATTTTACTTTTCTGTTTGTTTTCTGTGGCACAGTTTAAAAAAAAAAACAAACATGTGCTAACAGAACAAAAAGGAAGTAGCTGACTAGAACTCTGCCTTCAGTTAGGTGTGTACCAATCATTTCAGATAAATGCTGTAGCTGTATAGTGTGGTTCTCTGAGTCATTATGAACCAAAGATGTTGTAAGGAAATTGCTGGTTGTATTGTGATTGATTAGCAAAGCTAATCCTTCTGTCTTGTCCAACGCAAACTTGTAAGCAAATAAAACAGTTGATCCTAGCAGGATCAACATGGGGTTTTGGGCATGTCCTTCCTAAAGATTGAAGTGTTGGTTTAACTTAAAATGTTTGCTCTCCTGAATTCAACTTACTTCACTTTGTTTTAAACCAAACAGACTCACTGGAATTTATTACAATGTCTGTAGGTACAGAATTTGCCAAAATACCAACTACTTCCACCATGAGAAAGATTGAGACTGAAGGAGAAGAGCAGAGTGGCCTGCTCCAGAAGTTTAAGGATATTATGCTGAAGCAAAGACCAGAAAGTGTCTCTCATCTGCTTCAGGATAACTTGCCAAAATGTAAGAATGTCTGGCAAACCCCCCCCCCCCAGGCCTGGTCTGTTGTGATTATTTCCTGTGTGCTGAAGTCTCTGTCTCCTTTCAGCTGTATCCACCTTCCAGTATGATCAGTTCTTTGAGAAAAAGATAGATGAGAAGAAGAAGGATCACACCTACCGAGTGTTCAAGACCGTGAACCGGAAGGCGCAGATCTTCCCCATGGCAGATGACTACACTGATTCCCTGATCACCAAAAAGGAGGTGTCTGTCTGGTGCAGCAATGACTACCTGGGCATGAGCCGGCACCCTCGTGTCTGTGGAGCAGTAATGTGAGTAGTGCCATGTTCTTAAGAGGTGTTTTCAAGCTGTATTTTGTGGGAAGGCTTCTGAAGAATCAGTTTCTGTGCTGTGGTACATAAGTTGCTTCTGATGTGATTCTTGGTGTGCAGTTCAGATTACACTCATCTGTTGAGCTGGGGTGGATGACTTAGTGTTGAGATCCAGGGCTGCACTGTATGCATTGGTCATTGATTGTGCTCCTTGGATCTTCTATAGAAGCCCCCAAATGTTACCAGAGAAACTGGATGTTACATTGCAGCTGTATTTGGTCACTGATTTCTGACCTCACTGGACACCTGAGTGTGCAAGTGGCTCAAAGATCCAACAGTTGCTTTTTGCTGCCAGTTCTTTTTTAGAACAGTCCTGATTATGTGCTAGAATGTTTTCAGCAATGATCCTTTATTCTTCTGTGTGTCACACAGCAATGCTAATGCCTCTCTTGGGTCCTCTTTAGGGAAACACTGAAACAACATGGTGCTGGAGCAGGAGGCACAAGAAACATATCAGGAACAAGTAAATTTCATGTCGACTTGGAAAAAGAACTAGCTGATCTTCATGGAAAAGATGCAGCACTGTTGTTCTCATCTTGCTTTGTAGCCAATGACTCCACTCTCTTCACTCTAGCTAAAATGCTGCCAGGTGAGGTCTCAAACTGCACTTCTGTTGCCACAAAAACACAACCTTGCCCCAAGCTGTTCAGAGTACATTTTGCAAATAGCTGTCCAAAGTGAGGATTCATCCTAATCCGTCATCAGAGTATGGTTAGATACTTCTAATATCATATTCAAGTTATGTTCAACACAAATCACAGTATCAGCCTACTGAGATTGAGATCTATGAGCTAGGAACTGCTGGAGGAATTAGACAAGCAGAGTGTTCTGTTCTTTCATTTAAATTCTACCTGGAGATGAGACAGTGGATCTTTACTGTCCTCCCCCTGGAGGGGGTGAATTTCTCTCTCGCTTCAAAAGTTAGGGGAGTTAGAGAACTATTTTTTCAAGCTCCCATGTGTGTTAGTTTGAACACATAAAATGAACCTTAAATACTGTTCTTGCTTCATGATCTGTAACTTTCTCTTCTGATCAAGAGCAAGCATTACTTTCAAGAACAAGCTACCCTTGTTTCCTGAACTCTTCCCATACATAATGCAATGCCAGGAATCAGTTAATGCTTTCTGTACTTAAAATGTAACTGGGCTGTTTCCTCAGGCTGTGAGATCTACTCTGATTCTGGAAACCATGCCTCCATGATCCAGGGGATCCGTAACAGCAGGGTGCCAAAACACATATTTCGCCATAATGATGTCAATCATCTTCGAGAACTATTGAAAAAGTCTGATCCATCCACCCCTAAAATTGTTGCATTTGAAACTGTTCACTCAATGGATGGTAAGTGGACATCAAAGCCTCCTCTCTGCTTCTAGTGCAGTTAGTCCTCAAATCATCTGTTTTCAGTCTCAATGTGCACAGTGCTATAAGGGTTGTTATGGGGTACTTCTGGGGTCTATCCAGTCATAAAATCCTAAACTGCCAGTCACTGCTTTGGTTCCTAGGTGCTGTTTGTCCTCTGGAAGAGCTGTGTGACGTGGCCCATGAGCATGGGGCCATCACCTTTGTGGATGAAGTGCACGCTGTGGGACTGTATGGAGCCCGAGGAGGTGGGATAGGAGACCGGGATGGGATCATGCACAAGATGGACATCATCTCTGGAACGCTTGGTATGCACAGCCTGGCACTGCTGCAGGAGCTGAGGCAGCAAAGCTGCTGAGCAGCCAAATTAAGTGGGTTAGCTCAAAAGCAGTCTAGTCAAATGAACTTGTTAAGGGCTGCTGGGGCCTAGGATTTTTCAAAGAGCCCAAGGGATTTAAGTGTGCCCCACAGTTTGGAAAGCTTCTGTTAAGCTACTTACACTGCCTTACAAATAGTTAAGGTAGCTTGCTTTGGGGTTTCTTTAAGCAAGCTAGCAAAAAGTCCTCCAGTAGCATGTTATACAACTCAAGAAGAAATTCAGGTGAGAATGCTAGTAGAGCAGTTCTCTATATTTAGTAATCCTTAGTTCCTTTATGTGAAATGGAATGCTCCTAATCTAGAAACCTGAGATGGGGAGTTATGCAAAGAGATTTGGCAAGTACTGAAGCAACTGCTATTATCTGAGTAGAATGCAGGCTCAGGAGTAAGTTTACTGCTGCAAATTGGAAGGTTATTTAAACAGCTTTCAAAATATAAATAAAAGTTACTAGGAAAGTTCGTGCCTTTGGAGCTTAAAGTCTTGGGTTACAGCCTAATAGGAGCAGAAGCATTCACCAGACACCCTAGTTCTGTCTGTGATTATGTTCTGCACTCTGAACATTTGGAAAGGAGGGTTGGTATCAACTGCACCATTACACTAACTCCTTAGGAGCATGGGCTATTTCTAGCATCTCTGAAACAGATTATTTTAAATCTGCTGAGAGACTTAGTGTTGATCAGTTGGGGTCACTATTGAAGTCCCTGCTTGGTGATTGGGCTTGTAAGGTCTTCCCCAAAATCAAAACCTGAGTATTTGAGAGAGGCATGAGCTGTGCTTGCTATGCAGTAACTAGATCCATGTTACCAAGATTGGCTTAAAAACAAAGCTGTCCCATGTGCTGAATAAATACAAGATTATAGGAGGGGGCAAGCGGGGGTGGAACATGCCATGACCACATTAAGTGTGCAGTCAAAATAACCCTTTCCTCCAAGTGAAAAGCTCCAATACTTCAAGCCATTCCAATAGGTGGAAAGAACAAGCCTGGTTACCTTTTTCTTTTTTTTTTTCCTTCAGGCAAAGCATTTGGCTGTGTGGGAGGCTACATCTCCAGCACCAGCTCTCTGATTGACACCGTTCGTTCGTACGCCGCCGGGTTTATTTTCACCACGTCCCTGCCCCCGATGCTGCTGGCGGGGGCTCTGGAGTCCGTGCGGACGCTGAAGAGCGCCGAGGGGCAGGTGCTGAGGCGCCAGCACCAGCGCAATGTCAAGCTCATGAGGCAGATGCTGATGGATGCAGGGCTGCCCGTGGTGCACTGCCCCAGCCACATCATTCCCATCAGGGTGAGCTCTTGGGGTACTGGTAACGCTGTTAAACTGTGCTCGTTTTACTGTCCATGAGCACATTGCACCATTAGGTGTTAGTTACTGCTTTCACAAAGTTCAAACTCATCCTGTTGTTCAGCAGTGATGTGCCAGGAGTCTGGCTGAAGCCTGGTGTAAATATAAAATAGAGGGAGAAAGTGTATGAAACAGTGTACAGAAAATAACTGCTGAATTATAAGAACATAACTGCCTATGCTGCAGTGGTGTTCTTGTGCCCAGAGTGCTCTGCAACACATACTTTTAACCTTTCTTTCTGACATACACGTTACTTACCAGCCCTCTTGGAGTCTTATGGCTTGCTAAGTTGGGCTGACAGTTTTACCAACTCTCATCTTTTGGTTGATCTTGTAACTTAAGATTTTGAACCTCAGGTTGCAGATGCTGCTAAGAATACAGAGATCTGTGACAAGCTGATGAGCCAGCACAGCATCTATGTCCAAGCCATCAACTACCCAACAGTTCCCCGTGGAGAGGAGCTGCTCCGAATCGCCCCTACACCTCACCACACCCCTCAGATGATGAGTTATTTTCTCGGTGAGTGGACTCCTGCATCAGTGCAGTAAAGATACTGCCTGTCTGTGCAGTCTTTGTACTAAAGATGAGACTGGGAAGCGCTTAAGTTTTAGATGTCATGAGCTGGACAGTGTCTTTGCACTGCTGCAGCACATCCTGCACGCCTCTCTGCTTGGAGTGTGACAGGTGGAGGCCAGTGCACTGTGACTTGGAACAGAGGGTGCAAGGCCAGTGCAGACCTATACCCAGCCAGTGCTCTGCTCATGCATTGTCCAAACCAATCTTCACATGTTATGTGGATCCCAAAGAACTCTGTTGAGCTGTTACCTTGCCTTAAACATGGCTCTATCCAGAGAAGGTAGATCCTTCTTGATCCCAGCAGGAGAGGTGGTAGGAGGATAGCTGAGACTTAGTTGCAGCCGTTGTTTCAAGAGATAGATTGTGTCAGAGTGAAATCCTATTATCCCTGCTGACTTGTTAGGAGTATAAATATGCTGACACTTCTGCTTCTCTAAAGCAATCCAGTCTTAAGCTTTGATCTTGATAAACTTTTCTTAACAGAAAAACTGCTGGCTACATGGAAGGATGTTGGTCTGGAGCTGAAACCACACTCCTCAGCCGAATGCAACTTCTGTAGACGACCCCTGCATTTTGAAGTGATGAGTGAACGAGAACGAGCCTACTTCAGTGGCATGAGCAAACTAGTATCTGTCAGTGCATGAAAGTAACAGTGTTAGTTGTTGTCTAGCTCTAGTATCCAGTCAGTAGCATTTTTTAATTGCTCAAGTATTTTAACTGTAGCTGAAACACTATGCTCTGAAAATAAATTTATAGAGCCATGATGCCCTGTTGTGTTTGTGTGCGTCTCTGTGTCCCTTCCATAACTGGCACTGAAGTGTCAGGGGGTGGGAGGTAATGTGATGGGATAAAACAGTGCTTTACAGTAACATCACTCTGATAGCAACACACAGGTTAATGTCCTTCAGCTGAACTATTCCCTGTCCAGTGGCTCTGCGTAAAGAACTTCAGTAGTGCTTCCTGCATGGGATTTATTTATTATGAAAAGAGAAAATAGCTTCTGTGGGGCATCTCCCTGAAAGCCTTTAAAAACGTGCACGTATAATTCTACATGCCCACTAAAACTTAAGCCCCTTAAACACATTGTATAAGTAGCTTGCCTCGATGTTGTGGGAGGCAGGCATTTAAATGAGTTCTGCTAGATGTTTGTCCTGTGTAGTTTTGTGCACAAGCATTCCCCTTCTGACATTTACCACTCTGAGGGAGAAGGTGCTAATGGGGTTAATTAAGGGGAATTTTCTGACTACCTGAGAGAAAACCGAGGTGGTGGTGGAAGGAAGGCATGTTCACCATTCCAGGTGCTCAACGCAGGTTGGCTCTGGCTGCCTCTGTCTCTGCAGGTCTGCATGAGCTGCTGTTCAGTGCACTCAGACCTAGACTGGTGTAAAAACTTGCCAGCAAGCAATTTAATAGTTCAGGTCTCTAAGAAGTCATTTAGGAAAGAATCACTACTGCCTTTGCAGCCCTTCTGAAACCTTAGGCCTGTCAACACCCAATTGCCCTCTTATTTCATGCTTTGGTGAATAGCAAAGGCCTGCTTTGACCAGGGGGCAATTATTCTGTGGGTAAGCACATGGACTCAGAGGTCAGTATTGGTGTGAAGTCAAGCAGAGCACTGAGGTGCTCCTTGCATGTGCAGGCACATCCAAGAACGGCTCCAGTGGCTTTCACAAGCCCCTGAACAGCCACTCTGTCCCAGGCACTCTTGTTTTCTGGCTGTAAGGAGCCACCCTGGCACTTCCCCCTGCTGTCACACTCACATGTGTGCTATGAGGCTCCCTCCCACTAGGGATCCATTATAATATCACAAATAGCCACGTGTTGTGGAGATAGAATCCCAAATTAAAGCAACATCACCAGCTCCATCAGCTGGAAGTCACCAGTTGCTTAAGCATTTACTGAAGCACCCTGCTATTCTCAGAAGAGTTCTTATAAAACATTTGACTTCCCAAGCAATCAAGCCACTTTTAAAAAGCCCTTATCCAGCCCACCGAGGGCCTGCTGCTGCCTCTGCCACGTGCAGGTGTTCTGGGGAAGGGAGGATGTGACCCACCTGTCCTTGTGGCCTAAGACTCAGTGAATATGTATCTGTTACAGAGCTCTTCTCATTATCTTTTAGGTTATATTACTACATTAACTGGAGACATGAAGTAAAAGCCACATCTCCTCCATCAACGTCTCCCTAGGACCTTGTCCCCAGCACCACAATGTGCAATGACATTGTTGGCACACTCTGGCAACAATCAGTGAACAGCTGTAAGCAATCAGTGTGTGTGGGAGATAACACAACATGTTGACTCACATATGGCCGTGTTCTGACAGTACCAGGGCACTCACATTTCTATTTTTTTTTTTTCACTGAAAACTTGCAGAATTGGCCCAGTCCATTTTACAAACCAGTTAACAAGCCCAGTTTTATTTCCTAGTTTTTATAACAGCAACTCAACACTTTGTACTACCAAGAAGAAATAAGGCATAGAAAGGTACCAGCTATCAGAAATCACCAAAGTTACTCCAAATCAATCACAGGAGAGAACCAAACCCCAGGATTCAAACCTGGCAACCTTTGAAAATACAGGAACACGAATATCCTCAGCACGTGGCAGTCAGTTCCTCCACACCTCTTAACATCAGCTGTGACAAATTACCTTTAGCACTGATGTTGGCAAGCAAGAGCATGAAAGCAGAACCAGGGCACAGCAAGAGGCCAGCAGATGTCCATCACTTAACTGCAAAAGAAAGATAAATCCAATGGCACATTGAAAGGATAAATTCTCCCCAGTGAAAAGGACAAAGAAATAAAAAATAAACATGTTCTGTTTCCCAGCAAATAAAAATTGAATGGGGTGTTGCATAACTAGGGATAAGTCATGTAAACTTTAGTTTGGTTCCTGGAAAAAATAATAGAGGAAGTAATCAGTAAAATATGTTTAAAATCAGACAATGGCAGTGACAGAGTGAGGAAGCAAGAATGCAGCCATAAAGCTATGGCTAACATTTGTCTGGGGCAAAATAATTCATCTAGTTAAACACTGCATAGCCCTAAACTCATACCCTCCTCCATTTCCCAACCTATTTACACAACGGAGAAATCCCATGTCCTACAGGTGCAGCAAAACCCTTCCAGGTGCAAGCAGGAGCACGTGTTCCCCATTGCTGAGTGGAGGCTGCAGGGGAGTCCTCTTCCCACCACAGCCAGGGGCATTATTAACATCACCAAATTCACCACTCTGGTGTCCCATTTTGCACCTATTTATTTTGGGACACATCCCTTGCACTGCACCCTGGCCTACTGCCAGCAGCTGGGATGGGGGATGTGTGTGGGCTCACTGCAAACCACTCTTGTTGGGGCACACAAGGCACCAAGGTAGCCCCCGGCCCAGAGCTGCTAGCCCAGCACCACCACAGCTGGACTTCGGGTTATTTAGGATGTTCTGTGCCCCAGCCACCCTCCAGCTTGATCCCAAACCCTCATCATCCCCAGGTTAGGTTAGGCACCCTCCTCTCCACCCAGACCCCCAGTCTTGCACAGTCCCAAGGGGGCTGATCCCAGATATCCTTACCCCCACAAGAAAACAGCCTTACACTCCCTGCCATTCCCCCAGGGTTGTGGGCAAGGCACGGAGCTCTTGAGAGGGCAAGGGCTCATCTCCCTTTCCCACAGACACCTGAGGTTTCACAGCCCAGTTGCTAACTGACTCTTAATTCACACATTCAGCTTACAACCAGGTGTAATTCTTTTGCAGCCCCTCTGCTTCAGCTCTCACAGGAGTGGAAGCCAAAGGAGTTAGCTCCTCTGAGATTTTGACCTTTCCTACTTGGGAACCCTATAAGGAAAAGCATCATGGTCCTATCATTTACTCTGCAGCTCTTTTGCTGTGGAGTCCATGAACCTTTGTCTGTGAGTCTTAAAAAACCTGAGCACTCGGGCTGGCTGTGTGGGTGTTCAGACACAGCCCCCTGCAGCTGCCCCTTCTGTTTGAAGCAGCTGCCCTGCTGTCCCCTGCCCAGCCAGACAAATGCCATGGGCCCTGAGGTGGCACAATCACTGCGGAACAAATGTGGGTTTCCCAAGCATTACCTCAAACCCCAGATCTCTGGCAATGCAGCAGCTGAGACTTTTAGCTCAAACTTCAAAGAGAAGCTGGGACAGGAAAGAAGGGCATGAGATGGAAAGAGATGGGGGACATGAGATAGGATGTGAGGGGACAGGTGACAACAGAATAGGAAGGGATGGAAGATGGAGAACGGGCTGGAGGATAGGATAGGACACAGAATGGGATGGGACAGGAGACAGGATGAGATAGGATGGGAAGGAAAGGGTGCCCAGCCCCTGGGCTGCTCCTGGCCGTCTGTCCCATGACCATGCATCATGGTCCTTTGGCACGGGGGGCTGTCACCTGGAATGGCTGCACTGGCAGGGAGTGGGGGCAGTGAGTGGGACAGGTGGGAAAAGGGGAACAGCCCTCACTCCCCCTCAATATTTGGGCAAGTTAAAAATTACCGAGCACAGAAGGGGAGCAAGATCCGAAGGGTGACTCAGCTTGTCAAATGACTCTGGTGGCGTCAGCCTGGCTTATTAGCATTTATATACAGAGGGAGCCTCTCCTGCGCTGAGGCTGCTTCCTGCACAGCAGCATCTTCCCTCCTTCTCCTCCTCCATGTCAAAGGGAAACTGATTCAGAGTTTGGTCTTTTTGCATTAAACTTAAAAAAAAAAAAAAATAACGTTTTACAGCCCACTTCGCAGATCTTCTATCATCCTGGGCACAGAGGGTAAAGCTGAGACACGGCAATGCCCTGACCTGGATGAGGAGTGGGAGGATTGGGAGCCTGGGATGCAGGCAGACCTCATTGCGTTTCTAATTCTTCTCTTGGCTCTGCATCCTTCTGCTTTCCCATCCCATGGCCAGGCAAGAATTCACTTGGCTTGAGGACCTCATAACCATCTTTTTCATTCTCTGACTCCTCGGGGCCGTTGCTGGCAGTGGCTGCTGCCAGGTTCCCTTCAGCTGGAAGAGGAGGCACATTCTGAGCTCTGGCCCTGAGCTGCCTCTCGAGGCAGACTCTGTTCCCCCATTTCCAAACACTGACAGGTCACAGAACTAAAGTTTTGCTGCTAAAACCTCACATTTAAGGGCAGCACTTTCCAAAAGAGAAAATTAGGTTAAAAATACTTGACTATTTTAAAGTAAAAATACCTGCTACCCTGAGTGCGGCATTTAGGAAAACCCAGACTGGATTATTCCGGAGCACGGAATAGATTCGGCATTTTGGAAAACCAGGATTGGATTTTTTTTTTTTCCGGAGCACGGAATGGACTCCAGGAAAAACTTTGGATTTTTTCTGGAGTAGAGAACGGGAATACATTAAAACGCATGCACAGACTCACATATTCACATCCATCCCAACTATTTTAACAACAAAACCCAATGTCATTCCTTTAATTCAGCCTAAAATGCTGTTCCACTGGCAACAGCAATTCATTGTACCCCAGTTCCTCAGCTGTCTTTTAGCATATCCACTCACCAGAAGTGTTGACAGCCTCGAAAGCAGAGGATGCTGCTTGGGAGTCAATGTTGTACATTGCTTCATACATGGAGCCCTCGGGCTGCTGGCCATAGTCCAAAACTCTGAGGGAGAGAACACATTCCCCTTCACACAGGTGACAGTGGCCACCACCTCCACCCTGTCACTGTGACAGAGCTTGTGCACAGGTTCTTGTTTCAAAGTGAAATCACCACTGCTCTGTGAAATATTCGTTCTGGAAAATGCTCTGGTAATGTTTATTGCAGTACAGCACCTCAGCTTAGAAGAGTTTAAATGCTACCACCAAAAATTACATTTTAATGAGAGTTTTGAATTTCAGTTGCTTCTGCTCTCAAAAGGTTCCTGGCAAAGAGAGAGGGAAGGAAGGGGATATCTGAGTTCTTTAATACTGTACAAGGACTCTGCACAAGAGCACTGGTCACATTTCCCTTATTGCTATATCAATCAAGATCTGGTGATTATCACTGGGGGAATTCAGAAATCTGAGCAAGCAAAATTCCCACCCTCATGTCTCAAATGTGCTGCCCCAGAGCTGGGAGGAGGAAGAGCAAAATCACCCAGAATCTCACCATAAACTCCAAAGGCATTTTGAGCTCTGTTTTTTTGCACAGCAGGACCTGGAGGCACCACAGGCAGAGAGGATAGTGACATGTACTCAGTGTCCTCATTGCTCTCCAACTGCTCCCCAGGAGGCAGTTTTGGTACAGGCAGTGGTCTGAAGGCAGGAGAAACAAGATATAAAACATCTACACCAAATCTAATTAATATCAAGGTGTCCCTTAAAATCCATAGTCACCTCACAGCAAGTCTGTCTGAAGAGATAATTTGTTTTCAGGAAGCAGCCCACAAGGTCACAGTGGCACAAGATCATTGTCTCGGGTTACAAGGTAAAATGTAAACAAAAGTATGCACTCTCTCACCAGCTGTTAAAACTGGGTGGGGCAATGTTTCTTATCTCCTCCACGACTCATCCCTGATAACACTCTCCAAGAGATACCTCTTGTTAATGGGCCATCAGCCACACTGCATGTCATGGAATGCCATCATCCCGTTGTGAGAGGCTCCGCCCAGGGGGAGCGGCCAAGACTTCCCACCTGGATATAATCTGAGGTTTGGAACACCACACTCAGCCCTTACCTACTGGATTCCCAGAGGATAAGTGCTACACCCCTGGACCTTCAGGTGAAGACCAGACCCTTCTACAGGATCATGGCTTCAACAGGATAATTTCATCTGGACTACTACCACCACCTTGTCCGACAGGGTGTCAGGTTCTATCCTGCCTCTGTCAGTGCTCTTGGACTATTGCGTTTATTTTAATTTTCCTATTAATTTATATTTCTGACTTGCCATCTTCCACTGGTTTGTTTTCAAACTAGTACAGTCACGATGCAAAAGGAAGTGACGATATCATGCACATTTACGTCACATAAAGCCCCACTCAAAAGTGAATTCATTAAAGAGCTGATGGTGACTGGAGCCTGGTTCCTACTGCCGCAGTCCATGGGAACTCCCACCTCTCCCCACAGCTCTTTGGGATGCTGATGTCAGCTGCTTTCTCTAAACTATGTGTTTTGAATCTGTCAGAGTTTAAAACTAAGACTGAAAGAGTTGTGTCAGTTCTGTCCCTGGCACCAGCACCCTGCAATTCCCACTCTGTAAATTAAAAAAATCCCAGCAGACCTGGCAGCTAAGGAGTAGATGGCATTAGCAGATGAGGAGGGTATGATTTTGGGGTGTTCACACCCTGAGGTTGCTGCTGGACCACTGTTGGAGCTCTGGAAGACAAAATTCCAAAGCAGGAATCAGAAACACCCCAGGTCCCAGTGTAGCTGCAAAGCCACTCATTCAACAGCCTCTGTGGGAATGAAACACCCTCATTTATTCCACAGCATTTACTGACACCTCAGAAATCTAGGAATTCTCTGACAGCCTTCCTTCACTGAGGACACTGCAGGGGTTTTCCCACTGGAAGAACTTCACGTGTTTTGAGATTCCAATGGCCTTGGTAAATTCAGCTGAAACAGGCCAAGATGGGAGCCAAGAGGAAAAGGATGCAGACAAGCACATTTGGAGACAAGATAACAACTGTGCATGTGCCACTTGCTTAGAAAATCTGGCTAAAAATGTGCTTGCTTTCAACTGTAGTAAGCTGAAAGCATTGAAAAGAAAAATTAAGGAACTAGAATCAAGGAAAGCAAAACTGCTGGCAATTTCTTTTTGAGAACAAAATGTTGGACTACTCAGTACACTGGTAACAGTGTCCTGCACGTGAACAGACACAAATTTAACTCAGATTTTATCCTGTCAAACTCATCACAGCTGATATGTGTAGGTTTCTCAGGGCTGAAAATCAAGCAGAGTAAATGAGTTTTTCAGATAACAATAAAAAACAGTGAAAGGTTTTCAACACTGAAAGGTGAACAACGAAAGGTGAACAATGATCAGGCAATTATGGCTCATGACTGCTGAAACTGGGATTTCCACCTTGCTCCCAAGAGGAATGAAAGCACTTCCCTTGCGTGGCATCCACCACTTTCTTTCCATTTCTCCCTTGACAAAATCCCACTCCTCAGTGTGATAAGAGGGTGTTTTTCTCCCAGATTACCTCCAGCCCCGCCAGACCTACTCACCCCCGGGTTGTCCAGGCTGAGCCCTGGATTCCATCTGGGAGAGCAGGGAGAAGGGAAGCGAGTGCCGGCTGGACAGTTCTCTCCCAGCCCACACGTCCCCGGGACTCACAGCTCCCGGCGGGGCTTTGGGGATGGCCCGGCTGGCCACAGGTCACCCTGGCGACTGGAGGGCAGCGGGGGTGGCTTTTCCCTGGCAGGACAGTCCCCCGGGGGGCAGGGCAGGGGCCGTCGCTGCGGGCGCCCCTCGGTGCCCAGGGAGTGCGGCCGGTCCGGAGGCGGCGGTGAGGGAGGTCCCGGAGCGCGGGTGGGATGGGCAGAGGTTTGTCCTTGTGCAGGGCACCAGGTGCGGCCTGCGGCGCACAGGAATGGAAAATACTGCTTAACAAAGGCAGCCCAGCCAGAAAAGATAAACAGGAGGGAAGTGGGAGCAGAAGGGAGAGTTTTGGGGTGGTTTTATCTGTTTTTACAAGGAATTATCTGTGAGGATGTGGAGATATCTCCGCACCTTCTGCATAGGCTTGAAGAGGTAATAGTATCTACTCTAGCCAGGCACTGAACACCCCAGATTCTTCTTCTTGAAGGAGAACATGAGTTTACAGCAGTCTTAGACTGGATTCCAAATAGATCCCCCCATTATTAAAAAAAAAAATATTAAATTGTGGGTTATTTGTACAAGTTAACATTCATCGGTCAGCAATGAGTATTCACAGAAATATTTTCTTCTGCTTGAAGTTTCCTGATTTCATTATTTCATCCAAACCAGATGAAGAACTGCTGCTGCATCTCAAGAACCATTACCTGAATGCCACCAAGATCACCCTACTGCCATCCCACAATCCCCATGCTGGGAGCCAGACGAGGGAGACATTTATGGAGGGGCAGCAGACATAAACAAGGATGTGCACAGCAGGGCCCCGGCTGTCCTGCAGCACCCCTGCGGGGAGCTGTGGGAAGGAGGGAGGAGGAGGAGGGAGGCTCACCCCTCACCTTGTGATGTGCTGCACGTCCCGCCAGGTGAGGCACGGCCGCACCTGCAGCATCAGCGCGATCATTGCCGCGGACAGGGGAGCTGCAGCCGATGTCCCCCTGGGCCCCTCCGTGCAGCCCTTCTGCAAGTCCCAGTCTGTTGTCACCTGCCGAGGAAGAGGAGAGAGGCCCCTGTCAGGCCACTGTGCTGTGCTGGGGTGCCTGCAGCCCGAGCCGTGCCCTCACCAGCCCAAGCTCAGCCTGTGGCACAACTGTCCCTGCTCACAGCCAGCCAGGAAGGGTCATGGGACAGCCTCACTGCAGGGACAGTGATCCCAGGGAAGCAAGGAATGGGGACAGTTCCCTTTGGAGAGAGAAAGAGAGAGAGTCCTAACAAAGCAACTTTGTGGGAAACTCCTGGCAGATACAGTTTGGGTTCCTGCTCACCTTCACTGCTGATCACAGTGTCACAACCAGACTGCAGAGGGGCCACACAGGACTGTGCAGAGCACACAGAGCTTCCAGAGAGGAGTCAGGAGGTTCCCAAATTACGGCACCTCACTGCAAAGCAAGTACCTCCATCTCCCTCTGCTCTCCATGGGGAGAAAGCCCAAAATCGGAAGGGTTTGTTGTGTTTTTGCTTGACTCCATCTCACTTTTCCAGCTGTGAGTGGCTGTAGCTCATGCTGGGAAACTGAGTGTCCCACACAGAGCACCCTGAGAGCACAAACTTTCAGTAGGAAGCACAGCCAGTGCCAGAAGCCGTTTTAAATTCTTCCCATTAAGGAAACCACACAAAGTTTATGGTCTGGTAAAAGAAAAAAACAAAAAATAAAGTTGGAGCAGATGGCTGCAGGGCAGCTAACTCTGGCACCACTGCAGCAAGCTCCAGGGTGTCCAGGAGCAGACTGTGCTCCTGAAAAAGGGCTGTGTGGGGTTCAGCGAGGCAGGGTCTGGCTGAAGGAGCCACCGTGGTACAGGCTGTCTCTGTGGCACATGCCATTCCCAGGCTATGTGTGGATCTCACCCTGGCTGTCCCACAGAGTGCCAGCTCCCCTGTTAGTGTCCCATAAAGCCGGTGTTCAAAGTGAACGTGCATTTGTGACCTTCAGAGCACTCACACCGGGCTGGGGGAAGCCAGACCAACCCAGGAGCCTTCAGCTCCTGGTGGAATGCAGCAGAGCCCTCACTGGTTCCCTTTTTCCCAGCATCAGTACTTTCCAAACCAGCCTGGGACAACTGGAGTGATTTCTGAGAGGAGAAATAGCTACATTCTGGGTTTTACTCTCCCTGTGGCAGATTGTGCCATGCCCTGGCAGGGCACAGATCCCTGCCCTGGCTCTGGCCTGCAGGAGGAGCTTGCTGAGTCCCAGCCAGGTGCTGAGGATCCCAGGCTCTCCCTGTTTCCCTGGTATGACAAGGCTGGATTCAGCTGCTCTGTGGCAGGCATAGAGCCACAGGAAAGTGCTTTTGGGAAGTACCTGTACTGGTGGGAGATCCTCTGAGCCATGGACAACCCAAGCCCAAAAAACAGGGAGCCAGTGACACCTCCCCTCTGCTGCCCTGGGATGGGTGGGCTGTGTGGTCCCTGCTGGCCCCACAGGACAGGAAGGGGTCACACCACTGGGATGGGGGCAGCCTGGCACCAAGAGAGGGACAGGCTGGGTCTGGCCTGCATGGGGAAAATAGCCCCTGGCTGCTTGGCTCAGGCAGAAAGGATGTGTTGTTGCCAAGAACTTGCTTTTTGGCAAAAAAAAGGAAAAGCTGATAAAAATATTCTTAAAAATTTGACTAGGAGAGGCCCATGTGCCAGAACAGAGGAGAGGCTGGGGCCAAGTGGCTCAAAGAGCCCGATGCTCTCCCTGCCCTCTGTGCTCCAGCATTCCTTGGGAGCAGAGTGGGAGCCGCCTGGGCAGGACTGGGGCAGCTCCCACAGGGCTGAGGAACAGGACCCTGCCTCTGCTTGGGTAGCACCTGGATAAATGCACATCCATGCCCTGGCTCACAGAGGAACTGCCTGGGAATTGTAGGGGACTGAGCGTTGTCCTGGCTGTCCCTGGGGTGGCCAGGGGGGCACAGGGGACACAGGTACTCACAGTGCTCCTCATCATCTTGTCCCTGCCGCTGAAGGTCACGGCCAGCACGGAGGCACATTCCTCGGTGTAGAAGGGCATGGAGCCCGTCTCATCCACGGCCCCTGGGGAAATGGGAAAGGCATCGACTGCCTAAAACCTGCTTAGCTTCAGCTGCTGAAATTTCGAGGTGTCAATCCCCTGAGAGCCTCTCCTGCCAGATGTGCTCTTCCAGGGGCTGGGAGCTGGGCAGGGAAATCAGAACCAAGCCTGTGTTTTTCCCACATGGAAGATCTACAGGAAGGGTACCCACGATAAATAATCCTTCACCGTGCTCAGTATCACACAGATCTTCTGCCTCTCACACAGCTTCTTCTCTGAAAACATGGATGACACGTTTCTCTTCTAACACAAATGATGGGAATGCTGCATTCCAGGTCATTGCCCAAACGTGGCAGTGTCTGTCACAGTCCTGGGAGGGAGGCCAGGAATTTCTCTGGCCTCCTTTTGCTCTGTAGGTCAGAAGCAAACTGCAGGCTTGAGGGCTGAAGCCCAGCACACCCTAGACACTGCCATGCTCATTCCCACTTTCCCACAGATTCCCACCAGCCAGCCTGCTCCCAGCTGGGCAGGTTGTGTGCTTTAGGGATGACCTCACTGCTCCAGGCTGGGAAGAGAGGAGACAGAAGAGCCAGGCTCACCTATCATGACAGTGTAGATGGAGTTGGTGTATCCATCGTAGCTGCAGTTGTCACTGTGCTGGCCCCTGTTGCCACTGGCCACCACAAAGATGCTCCTGAAGCCCGCGATCACCCTGTGCTGCAGGGCAGCCAGAGGAGAGGGGAGCCCCGGTGCTTCTCCAGGTGCTCCTCCACCAAGGCTTTGCAACCTTGCCACTGAAACGAGGAAAGCTGAGCTGAGCAGGGATGCTGCCTCCTGCAGTCAGCTCTAGCTCTGGGCATTGCTGGAGTGTAAAAATCTCTGCCAGGCATTAAACGGTTGTGCCAGGCCCCTGGATTGCAGTGTGGATGTCCTTCAAGGTGGCGAGGGCTGGGCTGAGCCAGGGCAGGCAGGCTGTGAGAGGTGCTGGCTCCTGGCTCACGATGTCCAAGCAATTTGCTTTGCAGTTCTGGAATCCACAGCTGCTAAATTCCCAAACACGGGGAACCCAGGGGATCTCCAAAGAGCATCAGACTGTTTTAAAAATACTTTATTCTTTAGAAAATACAGCGTTCAGTACAGTGTGCTCTGCTCCCCCCAGCTTCAACCCCCTGACTCCACCGAGGCCAAGGCAACATCAGCACGTCCACTGCCACAGCTGGAAAGCAGAGGGCAGGTTTCACTGACCCCTTTTCCATCCTCTCAGGGAGGCAGGTTGCTCTCGAGCCCTCGCTGGTACCCAGCAGCAAGGTGCTCTCCCCCCTAGCCCCCAGTGCAGCCCAAATCACAGTGCCAAGCTCAGACCATGGAGCCAACGATGGCCCTTGGTGGCTGGGGACATCCCCGGGAGCACACAGGGGCTGTCATGCTCCCCCACACAAGGATTTAGGGTAGCCCATGTAATTATTGAGACATGGGGCTGCCCCAGACCAGAGACCCAGCTGAGAACTTGGGGGGTAAGGTAATGGTGGGCGCTGGGGAATGGGCAGTGGGGGACCAGGGCTCAGGAACCCCTCAGCTCCCATCCTGAACAGGGATAGGGCTGAGTCAGGGCTGTAATGGCTCCTTCTGAGGGGGAAAACCTTACTGGGGCAGTTCAAAAAGGGGATGCAAACATCACCCAAAGGCAGAGTGACCTTTCTCCAAGTCTAGGCTGAGCTCAGGACTCAGTGGGGAATTTCCAACTCCCGCTGCCTGGCTCTCTGCAGGGAGAAACTCCCATCCCACAGGAAGCAAAGCCCACCCCACAGGGGGTCCTGCCCGCACCCTGAAGGGGTGCGGGATCGCTCCAGGCCTGGGGCAGAGGGGCCGTGCACACCAAGAGTGAGACAGGGGAACAAAGTCTGGAGGCTGGGGGAGCAGGGGAAGAAGCATTTTCTCTTTTCAAACAGGAATCCCCAACGCTACCCCCTTCCCTTTGCATAGAGCAGCTTTCAGGTGAGTGTGTCCTTCAGTCACCCAGGGGACACTGAGAGCAGTGGCTGTGACCCTGAGGGGGACAGGAGGAAGGCTGGGGACATGGCTCTGCTGCTCCTGTCCTCCCCCTGCGGCCCCAGGGCTTGCACAAGGACACAGGAAAAGAAACACCGACAACCCTGAACCCTCCCCATCGCTCTGCCCCTAGGTGCAACAAGCCATCCAGATGTTTAGAAAAGGAATGAAATAGGAAAAAAAAGGGAAAAAAAAAAAAAAGGCTGAGATGGAGGGAAAGATCCCCAGGTCAGCAGAGAGGAAGGCGGGAAGCGCCGCAGGGATGGTGTCCATTCACCGCCAGCCCTGTGGGATCTAACTGTCCTCGCCATTCTCGCCTGGCCCCTTGATCAGCCGCTTCTGTCCCCGCTTGCCCACGGGCCCCTTGGGCTTGGCGAAGGCCTGCTTGAAGGCGTGCTGCTTGGGGTGCACCTCCTCGTACAGGAACTCAGCTGTCAGCTCCGCTCCGTCGTCGATCTCGATCTGCGCCCAGCAATGGGGAATGGGGGCTTAGCAGCCCCCTTGGGATTTGACACCCACCTTTGGGGCACTCAACTCCCCCCAAGCTCACCAGAGGGGTTGGACCAAGGTTACAGCACAGTCCCTTGGCAGTGCCCAGCTCCATCACCTCTTGGGGGGGTTCACACTCACCTTCTTGGCTATCTCCAGACAAAACTCCTGCTCCACAGTGTCCAGCAACCGGCTCTTGCAGCTGGAGTAGAGCATGCGCTCCTTGATGCTGCACTTGTACCCGGGCATGGAGTAGATAAAGACTGCAAGAAGAGAGCAGGGCTTGCCCAGGCCCATGGCCAGGGAGCACCAGATGCAGCCCACCCTGCTCACGGCTTTTCCAGCCCCAAGGATCCCAGATAACATCCAGCAACAGAGGGTGAGCCATCCCATCCATCACCGCTCCCAAATCTCCCCTGGTACCCCTGCAATGCCAGAGGAAACAAAACTGCCCACACAAATCCTCTGTGGCAGCACCCAGAGACCTGCACTGTACATGGCACCCAAGGGCTTGCCAGCACCTACCTCAGGAGGGAATGGACTCAAGGCTCCCTGATGCACCATCCCTATCCCCATCCCCGCTTGCTCCCTGTTGCAGTGAGCCATAGTCCTAGCCAGGGTGTCCTGGACCCCACTGGACAAGAAGTCCAGTGGTTTGGTTCTCATTAGGCCTAGGAACCTTAGGATAGCTGCCCGCCCCAACACAGACACCCCCGGGCTGTCTGGTGGGTAAGTTCATTGCCCAAGGCGGGAAAGATGTGACATCCTGCGCCACTGCTGTCCCCTCCCTTAGTTCTGTCACTGTCCCGAGCTCATCCTCTCCACCTTCCTCTCTCCCCAGTGGCTGTGTGTACCCCCATCTCTGTCACACCCCTTGTCTGTGGTGCTGTTGGTTGGTTTATGTTTGCTCTGCCCTGAGCAGTGGGGTACAAAACCGCCTGTCAAGGGCTGCTCCCGGCTCTTCTTGGCCCTTCCTCCCCAGGCCCAAATAAACTCGTTCCTGTTTCCTCAAGAACAGTCCCTCGTTGCTTCCTCTCTCCTTATGCCTCTCCCACCGGTGGCTGAGGCGAGCCTTGCCCAGACCTTGCCCAGCCTCCCACACTCCCTCTGCACCTTCCCCCTGCCGTGGCAGCAGGTGAGACCATTGCCCAGCGCTCAGCCCCCTGAGCTGGCCCCTTGGCAAGCACCGTGGCAGCTCTTCCTGCAACCAGTGGTCCAGGGAAAACAGGAATTAACACAGGCTCGAACCAGCCTTTCCCAGTGCTGAGGCTCTCACCAACAGACTCCAGGTAGTCTCCCTCGTGTGAGTGCTTGTACAGGAAGAAATGGTAGCGAGCAGAGTCCTGGGGGATCCTCTTGGGCAGGTCAGCAATCTCCGTGGGGCTCGTGTGCACCAGGTCGATGGTCTCCCGCTCCAGATCCAGCTTCTGATGGACAGAGGGGACAGGGAGCAGATGGGAGTGAGAGACAGCAGCAGAAGGTGGGGAGTGGGGCACACAGACGCCATGTGAGGGACCTACCAGCTGGATGTAGTTGATTTTCTTCTGCTTGAGAGCCTGGATGGCTTGCTGGGCATCCAGCTGCAGGGGGAAGGCCAGGCCCTGCAGTGTCTGATGCTTGCTTTCCACGCTGATCTCCGTCTTCACCTGGGGATGGAGACCACCTCGAGCGTCAGGGCACAGTGGCAAAGGGTGGGGAAGGGAGAAACAGGAAATCCAGCTGGTTCTGCAGCCAAAGGCTTCTCATCCAAGGAGCTGTCTGTCTCCTGTCTCACAGGGACCATGGCATTAAACCACCGAGAGTCAGCCAGCCTCAGGATGGTGGTGCTTGTCACCATCCCACCTCTCCAGGACATCACCCGGCCCCAGCCATGCACCCCCACACTCCCTGCTCCACTCTCAGCAAAGACCAGCTTGAAACCAACATTTCCCAGTGAGTCCCTGGCAGGGATGCTGCGACCAGCACTGGCATGTGTCCTCTCCGATCATCTCCAACTGCAACCTGTGGGTGACAGGGGAAGCCCTGAAATCACAGCACTCAGCTGGGCACCCCACCCTCCTCAGTGGGTTTAACTGAAGCAGACAGGCATTCCCTCCAGTGCTGGAGTTGGGGACTAGAGATCCACACCTCTGAAAGGTCCCAGCTGCTCTTTTCCCCACAACCCCTACAAGGCAGAGGCTGCTGGCTGTATCTTGAGCAAAACCCCTAGTCCAGGAGACTGAACCCCACTTCAAAGAGGGGAGAGAAAGAGATTGCAGAGACATCACATCACTCCAGGTGCCTCCATCCAGCCGCAGCAGGGGTCCCTGATGGGACTGGGGGAAGGGGCAGGACGCGGCGGGCACACCATACCTCCTCGGGGTCGGGGTACTCTACCAGCGATGGGCAGCAGCAACAGCCCCCCACCATCTGCCACAGAATACAGGGAGATGGTGTCACCCCGATGGCAGAGGAGCCCCTCCCACCTCAAGACCCCCTCCCAGGGAAACACTCCAGCAACACTATCCCAGGTGCTCTGCAGTGAGTGTGGGTCCCTTTCCTTTGGGATCGGTTTTGGGGATTTTGGATAGAGGCCAACCTTTGTTCATTTCCCTCCCCCTGACAGAGAAAAAGAAGAGAAGTCAAGGCATGCCAAGAGAAACACAAGAGTTGGAGTTGACATCTCAAAGCCACTTGGCAGCACCAAAGTGGGTCTTGTTACAGGCTGCCCTTTGTTACAGCAGCCCCACGCAGCACCCACACTCTGGGGGGATGATGGAGCCAGATGCCCGGAGCAGAGCATGCAGGAAAACACTGCCAGAAGAAGGAAAAACCGGGCATCAAGCGGGCAGAGCAGCCTACCATCTCAGTGCTCGAGTCTTGGGAACAGGAATCCTGCGAGCGTGGGGAGAGGAGACACACTGTCAATGGCGCAGGGACAGGGGGTCTCGTGAGACAGGAGAAGGTGTTGGGGACACACAGATATGGCAGGAGGAGGGAGCTGTGCCACCTCTCTGCTGCTGGAAAACAGGGGAGGCTGATCCTGGTGATGTGGGCAGGGAGAGCAGCAAAAAACAACACAGGAGAGCCGGTGCTGGGGAGGAACAGGAGGGGGAGCCTGGGCAGCCCTGAGCCTGGGCATGCAGGGTCTCCACCAACATCCCTGTGCAGAGCCCATCCCTGCCCCATCTCCTCCTGGCTCCCTGTCCCATCTCCTCCTGGCTCCCCAGCCAGGGTGGCCCCAACCTAGGGTCTGGAGGAGTTCCTGCACTTGCAGCAATAGGTTTTGGGCTATCCTCCACCAAGCAGTATATACAGAAGGTATGGGAGGAAAAATATGCCCAAGCTTCTATCCATGCTAAGCATCCTGGAGGATGAGCAGGGTATTAATGTGCAGCTCTTGGGAAAGGGAATTAATTGCTCAGGTGGGCACCAAGTCCAGCTGACCTCCAGCTCTGCTGTCCTACCATCCCCCAGGGTGCTGAGGCACCAGCAAGGGACTGAGGGCAAGCACCCAGGGATTCAGGACATACACAAGATCACCTGGTCACACCCTGTGGAGAGGTGCAGCACAAGGACATTACCACTGCCAATGCCTCCAGAGCCCCAGCTTTCTCTCTCATAAAGGCAAGGAGACCGGCAGAGTTACGGTGGGACCGTAGAGACTGTAGCTCTGACACAAAGCACACTGAAGTCCAAAAACACCAAGAGATGGGAATTTATCCCATCAAGTCCCCCTTATACCTCTGTATTTTCTACTCCTTCCCTTTTCAAAAACATTAAAAACTGGCACAGCCTGGGAGCAGTGCATGGGACAGCACAGCATGTGCTGCATCCCAGCCTCCCAACCTTGCCAGCAGCAGGCTTGCCTGAGAAGTTATTTTATCTCCTTTTCTTTAGGTTAGATTTTGTCCCCCTCTTTCCTCTCTCCTGGCATGGTGCTGACCCTACCCAAGGAGCATTTCTCTGTCTTATGGGAAAATCCTCATGGGAGGGTTCTGGCGAGGCCTCTGCTCTACCCACCAACACTGCGGGGCAGCTGTGAAGGACACCCCCACCTCTGGCTCTTCTCAGTTCTCCTGCCTCCTCCCCCAGCTCCAAGGCTGCCTTCCTCTTCCCCAAGGGCCTGCCAATGGGATATGCCAGCTCCCCCCTGCCTGTGTTTCTGAACCTGCAACGCTTCTACAATGACTCCCCAGTTGTGGGTGTTGAGCTCAATGCCAAATCCAAAGCTGTTTCTTAGCCCACGGTCTGCTGACAACTATCAGCTCAGTATAGCTGGCATTTTCCAGCTATTAAAAATATATATATATACATAAAGCAGGTGGCAAATTTCCGTGAGCTCCCAACCACCTATTAAAAAGGGGGTTAACTCACATCACCTCTGTTCATCCAATCCTCAAATCCCAGGGAAAGCTTGCCTCATGCAGCCTCAAACTTGCTTTCCTAAAGCCTGAGCAGCTCCCTGAGGGATGTGCAAACCTGAGTCCTTCCTTGCTCAGGGCCAAGGGCTGCTCTGCTGGCCCTGAAGCTGCTGCCCTGCAGTTCTGCCTGTCCTCTGGGCCATGTTGCTGCCCTTCTCTTCCCATCCCCTCTCTGCACTCATCTGGTGGCTGGGAAGGATCCCAGACAGCTTCTGCCTGACCAGAAACACAGCCATGCGTGGGGTGAAGGCTGCAAACCCGGCCAGTGTCTTGGAAGGTTGTGAGTCAACAGCATGAGAGGGGAGGGGAGTGGGCCCCAGGAGCAGCTCCAGGGGAGGGCCACAGCAAAGCACTTGTGGGCCAGTGGCTTTTAAAGAAACCATATCCCTTGTGTCACTTCTGAAATCCTAATGGGTTGGTTGAACACAGGGGGATGCACATGGTCCTGGACCTTGCAGGGGCTTGGGCAGTGCTGAGGTCAGGGCTTGCCCCAGGGCTGATTCCCAGGCCACTGCTGGCCCTCCCCACTCGTTCCCCCAAATCTGCTCCCTCAAACTCAGCTGTCACGTGCAAGCACATTGCAGGCCCCCTCAGCCTGTGCAAGGGACCCTGCAAGCTGCAGGCAGTGAACAAGGCTGGAGGCTTCACTGTACTGAGCAGGGTGCCACAGGTTGTGAGCTGCTCCCACACACCCTCCTTGATGACAGCCCTCTGCTTTGTGGGGCTCCAGAAACTCCCTCACAGCTGTATTTACTGAAGTCCTGAGATTTCCCATGCTGGGGAGGCCAGAACAGCACCAAGCACCCAAATCATAGCTCCCACTGCCTCCTGCTCCATGTCCAAGGCTGAGCAGCTGCAACACCAACACAGAGACCCCTTAGCACACCCAGCACTTGGCTGCTTCCCACCTTTAAATCCACAGGCAAAAATACATCCATCTTCATCTCTTTCTAAATGTCAGTGACTCTCCTCTCTGGCCTGGGCTGACACAGGGGACGATGTACCCTTAAAATAACCATACAGGAGCAGCACCTCCAGCCAGGTGCTGCATCTCACAAAGGCAAGGGTGAGAGGGAAGGAGAATGAGGCAGATCAAGGAGCATCACAAGCGCCACTTACCTGGGTCACACGACCCTGTAAGACACCCTAACAGCCCCCCAAAATGACTTAATCCTGCAGCACTGGCCAGACAAGGTGATGGCACAGATCACAGAATCAGCTGAGTCAAAAGGGACCCTCAAGGATCATCAAGTCCAGATGTCCCAAGGTGCCAAATAAACCACAGGACCACCATCAGCACCTCTCTCTTCTCCAAGCATGGGCATCTCCTTGGATCCCCTAGAACAAATTCTGCCCAGGCCCTCCAGGCTGGGAGCTGGGATAATTCCACTAAGACCCACCTGGTGGAGACCACCCTTTGGTGGCATCTCTCAAAGGTCCCTCAACTTTGCCACCAGCAGACCTGCTTTGGCACATGGGAATCACCTCCAGACCCGCTTTGACAGGTAGAAACCTCCTGCCTCATCTGTGCCATTAATTAATGCCATGATTGGCTTCACATCTCTCACACATGTCCTGATCCATCAATGAGCACCATAGCCTCAGCACAGGCAGAACAGAGGGATGCTCCTCTAGAGAGGAAGGTGTTCCATGCATCTAAGGGAAATCCCCCCCATCTCAAAAAAATGCTGCTTCCAGGTGGTCTTCCCACACAGTGAGCCCATCCCCTTTTTTGCCTCAGTGTGTCACAGCACCACAGACGCTGGCACGAGTGCTGCGAAAGGCCACCAGGCAACAATGGTGTCACAGCTTTGTGTGGCCCCAGCACCACCCTGTGCCACTTGCACACCCTTTCCAGCACATAAGCCCCCAAATTTAGGCTGAGATCTGTATTTCTTGGGACAGCATCCCTCATATTTATAGCCATAAAGGAAGTATATGGGAGAGGATGCTGCTGCAGCCCAAAGATAAGCCTGAATTCTTCCTGCCTTCCATATCTTCCAACTCAGCTCTGGCTTTTGCTTCAATATCCACAGGTCAGAGACCTGCCTTCAGCCCCAAACCATCTTCTGACTGTCAGCAGAATGCAGTCCTGAGCTCATGTCCAAGCAAGGGTGAAAAAAAAGAGTAGTGTAAATTCCTCTTTATGCTGTCAATTTGACTTTGCTCATCCACCTTGAGAAGGGCAGGAATGGTTTAAATGGCAGAGAGAGAAGTAAAAATGAGCTCTCCCTTTTAGCTGAATGCTGACTCCCTGCATCTTTCATCTCTTTGTGCCCAGAAGGCCTCAGGCTCCCCTCCTGGGGCTGCTGGACACTCAGTTCTGCTGGACACCCATCTCTGCTGGACACCCACCTCTGCTGGACACCCACCTCGTTGATGCGGATCTGCTGGAGCTCCTGCTCGGCTGCGGTCAGCGGGGCCGGGGCAGAGCAGGACGACACGTGCTTCTGGTAACCGCTCAGGGACACGTCCTCCTGCAGACAGAGGCACAGGGCGAGTGTCACAGGTGGTCATTGCTGCAGGGCTGGATGTACCCCCAGCCTTGAGGTCAGCCTGAGCAACCCAGTGAGTCTCGGGCACCCTCCTGACCAGGAGGACCAACCTCAAGGCTCTTGGATGCCTCCATGCAAACCCCACGCTCAATTTGTCTGTTCTGACTACCCTGCCCCTCCCCAGTCCCCCATGGCTGTGGCAATGGGCTCCTCTGGCTGTTTCATGAAGCACATGAGCATGGAAGTGAGAGGGAAAGGCAGAGCCCATAGCCCAGGAGCAGCAGAGGGACGCTGGAGAAGAGCAAGAATGCTCCCTGGCTTTCACCAGCACCAGAGGCCCCAGCAGGACTGATGTCCAGGAGGCCCTGCCTGTGCAGCTCCCTCTGCCCATGGAAGAGAAGGAGAAACCTCCATCCAAGGCAGGGATAACCCTGGTGTGGAGGCAGCTCTCGCTGCTGGAGTGACACTGCCACCACCTGGCATCTTTTCTCCCACTCAGAGTAAAGCTCCACAGCTTGCAGCCTTCCTCCCACCTCTTCCATGCTCTCTATCACAGACCACAGCCATGCAGGCAGGAGAAAGTGGCCACCCAGGGAGCAGTGTGGAGGACCAAAACCCTGCTGTTCCCCCACCAAACACCAGCATCCCACCACCCACACAGTGAGCTCCAGGCAGGCTGCTGGAAGCTCAGGGTCAGACCCAAAAGGCTGCCCAGGACCCACCACTGTACCTTCACTGTGCCAAACATCTCATCCTTTATGTGCCCCCCGCCAAACTCCTTCTTCACGGTGGCTCTGGTGGCAGCATACAGCATCTTCAGCCGGACCTGCCAGGACAGGGGTGGCAGTGCTGTCACACACGGGCACCGGGGACCACAGAGGTGCTCCGTGCTCACAGCCACCACCCCACCACAGGCTCCTCACACCTCAGCTTCTCCTGGGAGCACTCACTTAGTTTCTAGCTCACTGATTTCTAATGGCAGCATCCCTAGGTAGGGAGCAGCTGGGAAAACCCACCAGCACTATTTCCGGGGCTGCAGCCTTGCCAAGTGCTGCCCACAATCCAACAGTTTATTCCATGCATTGCTTCCAATCTCTGAGCTCCAGAGCACCATTTCCCACCCACACCTGGGTTAGAGGAGGCACAAATACCACCAGAGCCACTTAAAAGTGACTTTTGCCTTTGGAACTTCCCATTGCATCGTTCTACAAAATGCAGGGGAGAGCTCTGGCAAGTGGTCCTGGGCACACTGTGCTCCTGAAGTGAGAGCCTCTGTGGTTTGTTGAAAGAGACACATATTTAAAATAGACATTGTTATATATCCATGTTGTATGTACATGTACACATGCACAAATATATACATGCATACAAAACTACATACGTATCACCTGTATATATATTTTTATATATGTGACCAGTGCATGTATTAACGTGGAATTAAATCTATCTAGCCTATACATCATACTAAATATGTAACAAATATGTATAGGATTATATATATACACATATACATCCACAGACATGGATGTACAAATATATACACACATAAATATGTACATAGAAGACAAGCACAGGGGTTAATACATCAGTAAATCTCAGGCCTGTTACAGTGACATGCTCCAACAGGATGGCATTTTCCAAGCTGTGCCACTGACATCCTCTAAACCTGCTTCCCATCCAACCAGCCCTTTTGTGCCCACTCTCCAATAGCTGATTTTGAAGCCAGGCCTGGAGAAGGGCTGGCAGCCACTCTGCATCAGCCTCAAGCAGAGCAGGGCCAGGCTGGAGGCAAATCAGAGTCAGTGCCAGCTCTTCCCAGCAATGGCCAGAGCCATGGTGGGATGTCTCCATTCTGCTCCTATGGTCTACACCACTCTCCCCTCTACATCCCAGCCCCTCCACCTCCTCACTGCAGCACTGCAAAGAGGACACAGTCACAGTGTATCTCTCTGAGTCTTAAATAATTCCCCATCCCCACAGCAGTCTCCATTTCTCAACCCAGGCACAGTGACCGAGGGTCACACCGAGGGTGTGAACGCTGCTGCTCAGCCCCAGGGCAAAGTCCCTGCATGTCCCCATGCCCAGGCTGGGTGCCAGGGGCAGGAGCTCACCGGGGAGCTGTCAGGGGACCAGGAGATGAAGAGCCACTCGTAGCCCTGGGCGTTCTGGCTGTCCAGGCGGTACAGGACGTAGCAGGGCTGCTGCTCATCCAGCAAGGGCAGCACCAAGGTGTCGTAGTCGGCGTCCCAGCGCCGGGACAGCTCTTTGTGGGCTCCCAGCACAAGCTGCTCTGCAAGGAGAAGACAGGAAAGGCTGTCAAAGACAAGGCTCATCTTGCAGGACCCAATGGCGACTCACTAAAGGTTCACTGCAGCTCCAGCACCAACAATGATGCTGGATTGCAGAAGAACAAATTATGACCTCAAGTCACATGCAGGAGTGTACATCCCCAGGGATGACCCCCCAGGAGAGGCTGTGGGGCTGTAGCTGCTGTGGAGGGCTGGTTTTCTGCCAGCCTCCTGTTAACCATCTCCTCCCCTCCTGTGTTCCTCACCAGTAAGGTCTCCTCCCTGGTGACCATGTGAGGCCTCCTTCCACTCTGCTCTCTCCAGCTCTGCAGTCCCCAGCCATCCCTCCTTGTTCATAGGGAAACACAAGACATACCCCATCCCACCTAGACAAGCTCTAGGCACTCGAACACCTCACCAGGGACATGAAGAACCACCAACATTTTGGGGTGCTGAGAAAAATACTCAGCAAAATCCAGGATGATGAGCCAAAGCTGCTCTCATTGGATTCCTTGTAATGTCATAGGCATCAAAATCAGACCTGATATCCAGAGCCTGTGTCTGTGGGCACCAGGGATGTCCCACAGTCCCCAGCCTGGAGGGAGACCATGCTGCCCCAACCTCTGGAAGCAACCTGTGTATTTCACACACATCTCAAGGCATTATTTTCAGCTGCTACACAAGGGGCAGTGGGACTGGGAGCCCTGTGAGCTGGGCACTGCTCAGCTGGGATTTAAACACTGGTGCAGGCATCCTACAGACATGAATCCAAACCCTGGCAAAGGGTCACGCCAAGCTTTGGGATGGCTGGGTGGAGAAGTGGTGGTGCTGGGGATACCAGCATAGGTTACTGGAAAACAGCCTGTATTTTTATTCCATTTGTAGATGCAAAAAAGTCTGGGGAGTGATTACAGGACTCACAAGAAGATGTAGGAAAATCTGGAGGTGCCAAAGCAAAATGTGCTGGGGCCTTGGACAACTGGCACTTGAGGGCATTCTTGGCCTAGCACGTGCCCTGCCAGGACCTCTGCCCACAGCCCTGCTGCCCACCAGGAGCCAGGGAGCCCCTTGGCTGGAGCACAGCCCTCTCCCTCCCAACCCATTCAGCTCAGCAGCTCCAAATCCCACAGCAGGAAAGCTTTTAAGAAAAACAGTTGAGGAATGAAGGGTTTGGAGGGAATTGCTCTCACTCCTTCCCACCCAGGCAGGACATTCCCTGTGACAGCAGCGTAGCCCTCCCCTGCTCAGCGCTGCCCTGGCATCTGCCACCTTTACTGAATGCAGTCATTTGTGCACGGGTGGCACAAGCTGCTGGTTCAGTAACAAGGACAGCAGAGAACAAGGTGCTGTAAATACTTCACCTTTGGCAAAACTACCTGTTTCGAGAAAGAGAAGCTAAAGACCTCAATGTACCCCTAAAACAAACACAAACCCCTGTGAATGGATTTGTGCATCATAAAGGCCTGAGATCCTAAAGAAACTGCAGGAATTTCGCAGGGCCAACCCCACTGGCATCTCGAGGGTATCTCTATCTGCAAAACAAACCAACACCTCTCCCAAAAAGCCGTCAGTGCTGAGTCACCCCAGGCTATTCCCGGGCTGTGACTCAGCCGGACCCCAGCCGTGCTGCTGGGAGCTGGCAGCCTTCAACTTTCCCCTGAGCTCTTTGCCAGTCTGTTCAATCCTTTCAGGGACAAATTTTCTTCCTTGGGAAGTGTTAAAAAGGGGAAACTCAGAGCCCATGCCCTTCAGCAGAGTTACACAGCACTGGCTGTATCAGGCTCTGCTGGTGCCCAGCTGGAAAAGCAGAGCTGGGAGTGTCTCTGACCCTCGAGGTGCCCCCAGCACTCTCTGCCTTGCTCTGAAATGCCTCTGGCAAGGCAGCCCTGCTGGGTGGGTGCCAATCTGCAGAACTCAGTGCACAGCATCACCTGTGAGTAAAGAAATGCATCCAACAGGGAAGTCCACAAAGCCAATCTTGTCCTGAATCCTGCTGACAGTGAGGAGCAGAGCATCATCTAAAAACACACTGGACCACAAGCTGCTCTCATGCCAGCAAACTGCTGCTGAGCCTTGGTGCACATCCTGCTCCCCTCCTCCCTCCTATCTCAGCTCTTCCCAGTAGCTCTCCAAAGGCAAAATGACCTCAAATTGTTCCCAAAGGGTCACTCAATCATAATGGTGGTTTTGGGGATGCCTGGACACAGAGCATCTGCCATAAAGCTCCTTGTACCATCTTCCTCTCCTTTTACTTGCTGTCACCTGGTCCAAAATGCCCCAAGACAATTTCCCCATAGGGCACAAGGTGCTGCAAGCCATCCAGCAGAGAGGGAGGCTCCTGTTCCACATCCCCTGTTCAGGAAGGGCAGCTGGAATGTCCTCCCCAGCCAGCTTTGGACACCTCCCTTCCAGGGTGAGCATCCTTCTGTCTGGCTGTGACATCTGCCTGGCCACTCATTATTGTCCAAAGGTCCTTCTCTGCTGAGTATCAGCAGACTGATGTCCCCTGTGTGACAGAAGAGTGGTGGCCCTGCTGCTGACACCGACACTTTGGACAGATAAATAAATCCCATTCAGCCAGAGCAGAGATGGTGGGAGATGTTTTCCACTGGTGATAAAAAGTCTCCCTCACTGGCATCAGCAGGCACAACCCAAAACCAGTGGCACAAGCCCTAAGCATCCCAAGTCCAGGCTTAGGGAGATGCATAACTGCTCCTAACACAAACCCGATTCCCACCTTTTAACAGCAAAAGAAGCTGCTAGCACAAAATTGTCAAAGATGCTCCAAAGAAATAATGTGGATGTTTCATCCCCCCAACGATGGGGACTTTGCCAAGGACAAAGCCAACACTGCTGGGCCCTGCTGCAGCTCCACTGATGTGTCCCAAGCATTTCAAGCCACACTGCTCTTCTGAGTAGAACATCGTGGCCTCTCCGAAGGTCAGGTGGGCTCCTTATGACCACAGGCTCCTTACAACCACATCCACCTGGTGTTTGCACTGGTGGCCCACCCAAGGGAGGTGGTGACAGCAGCTTGGAAGGGCTGTAATATCCCCACTGCTGTGAGAAACAAGTCATTCATATGCAATTGTATGAGGCCGAGGTGATGGAAAACCTACACCAGGGCAGCTCCCCGCCCACTGGGACCTTCAATCAGTGCTGTGCTCTGCTCACTTGCCTGACAGATGCAGAGGCCACCCAAAGGCACCGTTCCATGGGACAAACACGGGCAAGGTTGGTGCCAGCCTGTATCCTGGGCTAGGGGCAGCCCCACAGGATGGGAAAGGTGTCAGAGTGTGGCATTCCTCACAGGATGCCACTGTGACCCTGTGCTGGGCCCTGAGACACAGAGCACCCCCCTGCCCTGAGCATCTCCTTGCCAGGTGTGGGATGACACATCCAAGGAAGAAGATGCCTGGGCATCACCCCCAAGAAAAGTCCCAGGGCCCCTGCAGTAGCCTGTCACAGGGATCCCATAATAAAATATCACACAGCAGCAGCAAAAGCCCCTGCAGAGCACCAATCCCAGGCTGGTATTGCTCTGCTGGCAAAGTCACTGCTCCCCACTGGAGCTGCCCTGGGGCTCCAAGAGCTACTCACCAGCACACCCAAATTTTGGGCTTGTATTTCAAGTCTGGGTTGCCACATGCCCAGAAGCCCCAGCACCATTTTCCTTGAGGTTTCCAAAAACACAAGTTGGCACCGCAGTGGTAAAGAAGAAAGGAGGAGAGGAAACAGCGAATAGACAGAGTGTAAATCAAAACACTTAAAAATGGGACTTACCGTCCTCAATGATGACCTTGATGAGCCGAACTGAACCATTTCGGGCTTTGGCAAAAAAGTCCCTTAATTCTGTGGTGGCTGAAAGAACCAAAAACATTGTGATCAGATTTAGCAATCAAAGCAGATGCTGGGTTGCTCAGTGACTGATCAGAAAGGGACCAATTTGGCAGGATAGAAATGTAAAACTTAAAAAAAAAAAAGAAATAAAATCTCTGATGCCAAAAAAACAATAATAAAAAATAACAATAATACAAAACCCAAAAAGCTGGGAGAGAAGTGCTGCGTCTCCCTGAGGCATCAGAGTTAAATAGCAGCTGGGAGCACATGTGATCCAGAGAACTTGATACTTGGCCTGGGTGAACATAATCACCCAAATTTAGACGATGGCTTGGCCAGTGCAGGCAGGGAGAGCTCAAGTGACAAGCTGATTTGCTTTACAGAGCGGCAGGGTTGGCATAGCCGGGGTGGCTGGAAGATGTCCTGACAGGCTGTGATGTCCTGGGCTTGTGACACACGGCATGATGCTGCTCCTGAGCAGCTGGGAACCAGCACAACTCCAAACTGGAGATGCTGGTTTGAAGCTGAGCCCATGGGGAAGGGAAAGGCTACAGCCCCAGGGTTTTGCTCTGGAGCCAGCAGGGCTTTGATTGCAGAAGGCTTTTGGGAAGCGTTTTGGGGAGTGTTTATCCTCACCCTGCTCCCTGAGCACCAAGCAACGGCAACCAATCTTCAGCATCCTACCAGGAGGCAACTGGAGGCACTGGATATTGAAGGAGCAGCCCACAGCCAGCACTGGAGGCTTCATCTGCCCACCCTGGAAGCATCACTGGCACAGAGCTCCCTGTCCCACCCACAACATGCTCCGTGTGAAGGCAAAGCCAAGGACATGGGGCTTGGAGGGGCCGACCCCCCTGACAAGGATCAACTCCCTGCCTAGCTCCCCATAAAAGCCCTTTCCTGGATGCAGCCGTGCAGCAAAGGGGGCCCTGTGAGCTCAAAGCTGCTGTGCTTGTCAGAAATACTCAAGAAACTGGTGTTGCAAAGACCAGAGACCTGGGCAGACGCCCCTTAGCCCACACCAGGATCCGTGCTAGGAATCTCCATCAGCCGCTCCCCCCATTGCCGGTGCTTTGCTGTGCCAGAACACGCAGCAGCAGGAAGGAACCTGGAGCCCGAGAGCATCCACAGCTAAGGCACTTGGCAAAGGAAGCCATCCCTACAAGGGCTGTACCCATTCCCTGCAGACCCTCCAGCACTGGGTGCCACCCCCGGCACAGTCCCATGAAGAACCTCGATGTCACCCAGCACCCATCCAAGGGACACGGGCAGCCACTGACCGCCACTCAGTGGTGCCCTCAGTCCCCTGGAGGCACACCCCGGGCTGGGGCACTGCCCGCAGCTCCCCCAGCCCCGAGGGACAAGGAACCCCTCGGGAGCTCCCAGGGAACTCCTGCCTGTCCCCCACAAGTGACATCTCTGTGATGCATCTGCTCCAGCAGCTCAAAGTGTGCCCTGATCAGAGGTCTGAGCGGCTTTCCCTCCCACAGAGAAGAGGCAGACATGAGGAAGAGCTCCCAGGCCAGCTCCCTGCAGGCAGCAGCTCCCACACAAATGCAGAGATGCCATCCCGACAGGATCCTGCAGGAATGGACACACAGACACCCCAGCAAAGGCACATCACTCCTTAATGGCATTTTAGGGGACACAACAGAAGGTTTGCTGGTGTAATCCCATCACAAGCATGGTCCCTCCATCAGCATCAAGGAATGTAGCTCTCCCAGTTCCCAAAGCAGACCTTCACCCTCTTCCAGTGCCAGGTGGGAGCTCAGCCTGCTTCTGCTGCGCCCAACCAAGGATACTCCAATATTTTTAGCCCCTTTCCCTGCTGAGAGTGGCTGTTTCCTTCCGGAAGCATCTGTGGTTATTGCACACACACAAGGCGGAACAAGAGAGAAAGAGACATTGATACACCCAGGAAACCTCATGCAGGAGACAAAAGCTCCTAATGAGCATTAAGTTTCACCAATTCCTATTACACTGCAAAGCTAGGAGAGAATAGCATCGTTCTTGGATGTTTCTATAGCATCAAATTCAGGGAAGAAACAGGAAAGCTCTGCAGCACTAACCAGCTTGCAAATCCCTCCAGTCCCACCCCATCCTTCCCAGAACCCAAGGGCAGGTGGGCGGTCTGGAAAATCAGGAGTCTGGGCAAATGCAACCCTGAATCCCACTTGGAAGTGCTAGGAGTGCCCTGAAGAATTGGATCAACAGCTGGGATGATTGGCAGCTGAGTGGTTGACAAGTGATAGCCAAGCACTGGGATCTGTGTAGGTACCGAAGGGTTGAAGGGGATAAGGAAAAGCCTGGATGCTGCCAGAGAAGCTGAGTGCACCACAGGAAATACCACAAGGTCTGCCAAGGAGGGAGACTATTTCCAGAGGAGACAGCAGCAAAGCTTTCAAAAAAAAACCTCAGAGGGGGCTTGCAAGACTTAATTCTGCTAAAATAATTTTTTTTTTAAAGCAATTTTCATTTAAATAAAAACACCAGTATCTTCAACATCCTCTTCTGCCTCTCATAACGCAGAGCCAAGAGCCAGTGAGGAGGGAGAGGAATAAACCAGGGAAGGTTTGAGCACGAGCTCAGCAACTGCTTCATTACGGCATGATTACAACTTAATTGGCACAACAGACTTGACGAGATAGCTCGCGTGCCTGAAATATTAATGGAGAAGTCCACAGTCAGCTCTGGAAGAAAAGCCAGAGGACACCTCACCCTGGAGATGGCACCTCATGGCATCCCCTGCCAGGGAGCTTCCAGGACACAACTCAAGGGCTGAAAAACCCACGTGTGGGGAAACCATAAAAACCAAGGGAAAGGGAGGAGCAATAGGGCAGAGGACTGGAAGGGACCCACACATCCGACTCACCCTCTAGACATGGGTTCCTGGAAAATCCTGGAACAAATAATCCAGAAACAAATCCAAGCTGGGCTACAACCAGCATGGATCTACTGAGGCCAAGATGCATGAGATCCCTCATGCTTCCTCCAGCACAGCCACAGACCTGTGGGCTTCAGGGGTCTGAGCTCAGCTTCTAGGTGTCTCAAGGGTCAGAAGCCAGCTTGGGAACTTGGTGGTGGTGAACCTCCATGGCATGGACACAAAACCACATGGATAACTCACTCAGGGAGGTACCAGAGGTGGGATCAAGCAAGGTGTCCTGGGCACCTGTGGTGGGTCCAGGTTTATCCACATTTCCATGAACACTTCTGGCAGCTGCAGTAGTGCTTCCTGCAGCTGTAAGGTGGGAAGCTAGAGGAGATGCAAGTGTGCACTGGAGAAAAGTTCACTGTTCTCTCAGGAGACTGAAGAAATGGGCTGGGAAAAAAAGAAATAGGATGAAACTCAATAGGAAGCAAAGTACCATAACTGGGGAAAGGACCAGACACAGGGTCCAGCAGCTCCAGAGAAGAGAGGTGGGTCACAAGCCAAGTCCACATTAGTCACTTCACATTGCTGCAGGCAAAGTCATTTGTGAAGGCACAAACAAGAGCATGAGCACATTATCTGGTGCTGACAAGGCTGCAGGCACAGCACGAACAGCACACCCAGCCTCAGCATCGTGCAAGGAGCAAGGCACAGCACAGACAGCACCTGTGCCAGAGGGCACAATGTGCAGGAGCCCAAAGGAACCACAGCTGGCTGGCCCAGGGAAGCAAAATTATGAACAGCTTGTACTGGTTTTACAGCCAGAAACATCAAGATCCACCTTAGTGTTTGGGAAGTTTCATGATGAGCGTGACCAAACCCTGGGAAGGACACCATGTCTCTACTCCTGCCCTGAAAAATGGATTTTGCTGCTTTGAGGCAGTGAGAGCTCAATGGCATCTGAGGAACCTTCTGGCCTTTCTACAAGGCAGCCCTGCTGTCAACCCTCCTGGCAGACCTGGTGGACACCCCCCCCCCCCCATGCCCCCTCAGCCCAGAATTGCCTTCAGCAACTGAATCGTGCAGCACCTCCCTTTCCCACTTGTTTGTAGGCTGCAGATGAGTTGTCCCCTGTTCATGAGCCACCTGCACTTAGCAGCCTGATAACAGCATGTCCCAGGCCCCCCTGCCCCACACAACCTCCCAGCCCAATGGCATCTGCCACCCATCTGGGATGGAGGGCTGAGCACAGCCAGCTGATGACACTGGGGCACCCAGGCTGGGCAGCTCACAGTGTGGCAGGGAGGTGATGGTTGGCCAGCAGTGGCCTTCAGATGGCCCTGACCCCACAGGCAAACTGCCAGAGGAGAACTGGAGCTGGTGGGGGGAGGGCAGGACGCTGCCTCCCCTCGGGCAGCACTGAGCAGGCACAGACCAAAGCCTGAAGGCCCCAGCTCAGGGAGCAGCAGGGCAGCCAGATCCTTGCACCTACTGATAGATGTGCTGTCTGCAGCCAGAGCAGGCACTGCCCTGTGCTGGGACATGCCCGTTTGGGTCAGCCCCCAGGAGATTTCAGCACTGGCCTTGAAGCATCGCGCTTGTCTTAAACAGCTGAACGATGCCGCTTGCGGGTACCACTGCTGCTCCCAAACTGAGCCTTTTTCTGCTCTTTACAGCCCCAATTAGCTTCTGTGAGCAGAGCTGGGCTGCAAGGAGCCCGGAGGGGGAGAGAGGCAGCGATGACAGCCGTAGCCACAGCAACGGCCACTCTCTCCCTGGGGATGCCAGGGTGCCAGCAGAGCCGCCTGTGCAATCCCCGGGGAAGCACCGCGGGACGAGGATGGAGGTGACAGCCACAGCGTCTCCCCCGCATGTCCCCTCCTCCAGCCTCTCGCCCACTTGTTGGGGCAGCAACAGGTTTTTGCATGTTTGAACCTTCCCAATCGCCCCCACGCAGTGCCCAGCTCCCGGATCAATAATACATGCTCCCTGAAACAGATGCCTCTCTCAATACATCGAGTCACCTTGCCCTCCTGATGGGAAACCCGAGCCTCCAGCCATCAATCTTTCATTCCCTGGACGTAATCTTCAACTCGATGCGACTGCAAGTGACTGCTTCCCTTTCACTGTCCGGGGCACAGCATGCCTGGGATGTAACAGGGAAACTCAGCCAAAAATCCGGCCACAAACCCAGGCAAAACTTGTCCAAGTTCCAGGGAGGATGCTTGGCCAGACAGAAGTCAAGATGCTGATGAATAAAACATAGTTATATCTGCATTACCCACACTTTCCCTGCCCGGACAGCTCTGCCCTGCTCCTGGTCTGGGCACCCAGGAAAGGACACAACTGCAACAGGCACAAAACAGCTTTGGCTGCTGCTGAAATTCCTTCCTTTTAGCCTATCCCAGTGTAACTCCTTTATGCAGTGCCTGCTCTACTCGCTTGCTGCAGAGAGCTTTTCTGCCGATGGACATGGATGGCCAGTTTAAGCAGTAAGAGCATTTTATTTCTCACCATGGAAAAAATAAATGTCCTTGCAGGGAATCTTTTCTGGGGAAAAAAGCTACAGATGTGAGAGGAGAACAGAAAGAAGGGAGCGGGCTGGTGAGAGGGAAAGGGAGCAAGAGAGGAGACAAGCAAAGCTTTTCTCCCAATTTTCTGTGGGGCTAGACTGTATTCCTGCAGGATTTCACACGGACAGCTCCCAGTCCTTAGTGCAAATCCTGCCCAGAGACTTTCAGCCTCCTGCCTGACACCAGGCATTTGCCTCTCAACACCTGATTTTCCAGGTCTGCACTTCGCCACCTTGGATTGGAGCTATTTGTCCCTTCCCTCATTCCAGGGCAGGCAGCACTCATCCTGCAGGCAGCATCATCTGGATCCTGGGGCAAAGTGGTGGTGCAGCACACGTGGTCCTTCCTTGCCTGCAGAAGCTGCTGGCTGCTGTTTCTTTTCTGTGCCCAGTAAAGCCACCATCAGAGCACTGGTTTGTGCATTCGAGGGGGCAGGCACCCAAGAACACACCCTGGCCATGATCTCTTTGCATTTAGTCTCTCACTGCACACCTTCCAAAGGACTTCCTCTATCCCACCACTTCAGGTGCTTGACTTCAAGGGGTTTGAAATCTCAGGGCATTTCTCTGGTCTTCCACCCATGCTGCCCCTCTGGCCATCCTGACACTTGGATATGGGCCATTCCCCACAGTGGGCATCAACCTCCAAGGCTGCCCCAGAAAAGACGCTGGGTCTGGCTCCTCAAGAACATCCTTGCAGCATCCCAGTGCCCTCTGTTCCCCATGAATAACAGGGGCCATGAACCAGCCATCCCTTCTCCTTCACTGATGGCACTTTGTGACATGTCCCTGGTTAGGGGGTGCCTCCACCATTCCAAAGCTGACCCCAAACTTGTGCATCTAGGTGCCTCAGGAGCCAGTGCTGCCCGCTAGCACAGCCAGAGGAGAGGGGCTGAGGATACGGTGGATGGGCAGAGAAGGTCCTTCTTTCTTCTCACTGAAGAGCTAGGAAGCCACCTGCTTTCCAAGAAGACTTTTGCAGACCCAGCAGCACCTGGGTCCCACCTCTCTGCTCTTCTTTTACCCATCTGACAGCATTCCTGCCCATGTGCATCATGGTTATGCTTCTCCTGAAGCAAACATCCATTCCTACCAGATGCTCTCCCAAAGCAAGATCCAGACCTGGGGCAAAGTGGCAGCTTGGCTGTGGATGGGAGCAAAGTTCCTCCCCCATCCCCAGATCTTGCCGCCTCCCCCAGAAAGAGCAGGTAACAAACCCTATTTTTAGGTTGAAGAAACAAAATGCATTTGATTTCTTTACTTTCTAGATGGAAAAAAAATACCCTCTAAGAGACTTTTTCTCTCTACCCAGAGGTCTTGAAAGAGATCCCAGAAGCAACTGAAAGCAGATGACCTCCCACCAGCATCAAAGCCCTGATTCAGCATTGCCTTCCCAAGGTTCTAAGCTCAGGCAGCAAATGCTGTTCCAATCTAATGCCACTCAGGGCAAAACAGGGACTGCAAAAACACTCAATGAATCCTCACAGCTGTAGCTAAAAAACAGGTTTCCAGCCCCAGAAAGCCCACAGCACCCTTTGATAGCTTCCAAACGCCTCCCCAGCCTGGCAGTCTCCATGGCAGCCTGGTTTTCTTGCCAGCACCTTCAAGAGAGCTGCCTGGGATACCCAAAAAAATAATAATTAGCCTCTTGCCCCTGCATGAAAGGCTGAGGTCTGATTGCACTCCCTGAACCTGCAGCTCTCATTGCCATCACTTCCCCTCCACCTGTTTCTCCCCAAAAGCCAGGATGACGTGGGAGTGTTGCAGCAGGGGCATTCCCCACCACCACATCACCCTGCTCCCACACAGACCTAGCACAGTGTCAAGCAAAATCCCTCACCAGCTTGTCTGCAACCTCCCCTAAGCCAGCCGCAGAATCTGATCATAATTCCCCTGGGAGCAGATGTCTTCCTGAAAATACAGGAGAAATGGCAATGAAAAAAACCAGAAAATGCTGGGTGCACACAAAGGCCCCAGAAACCAGGAAGAGGTAGAAAATCCCTCCTCCTCAGCAAACAACAGACCTCAGCACCTCAGCAGAGGGGATGAAAGTAGCAGTGGGGCTGCTGTTCCTCATTCGATATGGAATCTGCTCTTTGCTGAGCAAACAGAATAATGGGATCACTGTGACGGGGTGGGGCTGACTGAAATATCCCAAACCCACCTCGGGGGAGTTCCCTTAAAGCCTGGAGCACCCCAGTTGTGCCTTGCAGGCATTGGAAGGGCAGATTTGCCTTCAGAGAGGAAACAGCAGCTTCCCGGAAGAGAGACGGCGCAACAGGGCACAGAGAGAGAGCCCAGAGATGTCCAAGATGCTGCAACAGCAAGAGCACCCAACAAAAGCTCTTTTCCATGAGCACAGGGAGGTTTTTACACCACCCCCAGCTCAGGGATCTGCTGCCAGGGCAGAGTCAGGAGGTCCATCCCCATCCTGCACCACCGAAGCTCATTGGGGGAAGCCAAGTCCCTTCCCCTTTTCTGCTGACAGGGCACGTCACGTCCTACGGGCACCAGTGCCCCATGGTGACTCCCAGCACTGGTCACAGTTTGCCAAGCAGTGGGCAACCAAGGTCAGCGAAGGTCAGTGCTCTCAGAGAGAGCCAAGCTGGCTCATCTCCCTCCCTGACAGCCGCAGGGTGCCAGGAAGGACAGCATCAGCAGCATGGGAGCAGCTGGGCATGGCCAGTGAGCAACAGGCAGCAGCCTCCTGGGGCACACAGTGCAACAAGCCCTGCCTGCCCAAACCCCATGGGCACCTCTGCAGAGCGGGCCAGCACACCCAGAGCTCAGGTGGGTGCTGAGGTCCATCTTGCTGATTTTTAACTTTTTAAATTATTGTTATATTTTTACAAAACAAGGAAGATTTAATTAGAGCCTGAACTTCAGGATCTCAGCTTAACCCAGAAGCAATAAATGTGAACCCAAACGCCGTCAACCACCAGCTCTCTGAGCAAAAGCAGGAGAAACATCTAAATATCATCACTGGCCACTTCTCAGCTACAGTCCCTCCAGAAGCAACTGGAGGGGAAGGATGTTCTCGACCATGCTCAAGGAAGAAGGATGCTCACGCCATGGAGGACCATCAGGCACAAATTCCCACCCTGGCACGAAGGTGCTAACCAGAGGGAGCTGATGTCCCAGTTCCCCTCCCGGGACACACTGCAGAGCTGGATTCACACCCGACCTCACAGAGCAGGGCTCCTGGGGCAGCTACTCTCACATCCCTGCTCGCATATTGATTCGGTTACATAAATTATGCAGCACCTCTACTCCTGATTAATATTGCTAATTGAGCTGGCAAGGCAAGGAGCAGGAGGGAAATACCGTGAGGACACACAGTCAGTCATGCACCAAGCACACTCAGAAATACAAAAGCCGTCGTGTCGGGGTGCTGGCGGGGTCCTGTGGGGAGCGGGCGGAGAAAACGAGAAGCAGGAATTAACTCAGGCTCTCCGTAGCTCCCCTGGGCTGGGGGGCAGCTGGGGCCAGTGGAGCATCCCCGTAGGCAAGGGAGCGGTGACCGGGGCTGCGGCCAGGCAGATGTGCCTGACACATCTGTCCGAGCACGTCGCGGCGGGTGTTGAGCACCAGCCCAGACAAAGGATGCGGGAGAGCCCCGCACCGGCGGCACCCGGGGCCAGACCCCCTCCCGCACCTCCTCCCGGCACCCAAACGCTCCGAGCCTGACTCAGTGTCCCCCTCCCCCGCTACTCGCAGGAAACCTGCCGGCTCTTTCGGGAAGCTTCATCCTATCGCCCCCATCGCCGCCGCTGTCGCGACACCGCCCGCATCCCGCTGCGGCGGGGCCGGGGATGCGCGGGGCGCGGCTCCGGGGGTGCCGACGGCGAGGGGCGCAGCGGGGCAGCCCAGCCCGGGGCGGGGGCCGAGCACCGGGGGCAGCCCTCGGGATGGGGCGAGGGGACACGAGCGCTCGGCGGACGCCGCTCACCGTGGATGCCGGTCTGGTGAGTCATGGCTCCGCTCGGCTCCGCTCGGCTCCGCTCCGCCGCGTCCCGGGCAGGAAACGGCTGGGCAGGCAGCACCGCCCGTTCCGGAGCGTGGGGCCGCTCCGCTCCGCGCCGCCCCGGGGCGGGACCGCGGCGGGGCCGGGAGGAGCCGCACCTGCCCCGCCATGTCGGGCGAGTGGTATACGTCGAAGTCGCC
>JACBWW010000009.1:3451160-3500448 GCA_020086605.1 Lanius collurio
TTAAGTTGGGCAGGCACTGCTCAGCAACAGTCAGGGACTTTTCAGCTTCTTACCCTACCAGCAAGGAGGTTTGGGGGCACAAGAAGCTGGGAGGGGACACAGCTAGGACAGCTGACCCCAAGTGACCCAAGGGATGTTCCACACCATGTGGCACCATGCTCGGTTTGTGAACTGAGGGGAAAGCTGGCCTGGGGCCACTGCTGGGGAATTGGCTGAGCATCAGTCAGTGCATGGTGAGCAACTGCACTGTGCATCAGTTGTTTACTATATTCTAATCCTTTTCTCATTCTTATTTTCCCTTCCATTCCTGTCCTATTAAACTTTCTCTCAACCCACAGATTTTACTTTTCTTTTTCCCAGGTATCTCCCCCATCCCAGTGGATGTGGGGAGAGTGAAGGAGCTGTGGTGTTCAGCTGCCTGCCAGGTTAAACCACAACTCTTGATTTAATCCTACAGACAGTAAATGTTCAGCCCAGCCATCCCCCTCCTGCCTGGCACAGGACCTGTTGGAAGAAAGGTGCTCTCATGCCTTCTCAAACAGTTTGGGGATTTCAGTACCCAGACCCAGCATTGGGGTGGTAATGCAGCAGTACACTCAGCCTGGCAGATGTTTAAAAGTGAAGGGTGATTTCCCTCACTTGGCTGTAGCCCCCCATTCCTCTAACAGTGAGCTCAACCACTGTCAAACCAGACAAGCACAGTTCTCTGCCACAACAGTGCAATTGCAATGGGGTTATTTGAAATACAGTGGCCTTTTTTAACAGTTCTGGATGCACAGTTATTCTGTGGCACAGCTGAGCTTTGCCTCTTCCCCTTTGTAGGGCAATTCTTGTCCTGAAGGACAACATTGTGCCCATGAGCAGCGAGTTCACCCCTGAGTCAGAGAGGCAGCGAATCCAGCACTTGGTGAGTGACTCCATCAGACAATCCAACTGTGAGCATCCCACTGGGCCAGAGAGGGCATGTGGCAAGAGGACCTCCACGTTTCCTTGAAGGCCATTGTGTTGCCATAATGTCAGCTGACACTAGCCAGGGAGGGCTGGGGTAGAAATTCAGCCGACCATCTTTAGTATGGGAGATGTTCATGTCCTCATTGGAATGTGCTTTCCCAGCTCTGGTCTCCATTCTGCTGCTGGGAGTGCCAGTCCTGAAGGAGAAGCAGCTCTGGTGCTCTACTGCACTGAAGCAGAACCTGTGCATGCTCACCCCTCCATTCCCTCCTCCAGGCTTTCCTTTTCCCCAAGCTCCTGGATGGTGAGTTCACACGCTTTGAGTTTCCACGGAGGCTGAAGGGAGATGATGTGGGCCAGAAAGTCCTGTACCGGGATTACTTCATGGAGGGCTGGTGAGTCCTGCCTGAGGGTAAGGCTGCAGCACAGGGCAGCTTTACCTGCTCATAGCAAAGGGGAGGTGAAGGGAGAAAGGGCACATGCTGGTGAGAGCAGCAGCATGGTGGTAGGAAAGGGTGATGTGAGCAGCTCCCTTTGACTGAAGGACCAGGGGCCTGGCAGGGTGGTTGGAAAACAGAATGGTCCTTCTGTCATCCACCAAGGTGGGGCTGGTGCAGGGAGGCCCAGCCTGGTGCAGGTACAAGCTAGGGAGGAAGGGGACAGTGAGGGTCCCTTTGCCCCTTAGTGAGCTGCCTGTGCATGGGGACACCACAAGGGTTCAATCAGAGTCAAAATGCTCTGGCTGGGTTGTACTATCAAGTCAGACAAATCCCAAATCAACAGTGAATTCTCTGTTCCAGGGGGTACAAAATGGTGGAGAAAGCTGACCTCAAGTATCCTCTTGTCCATGGTCACGGGAAGCAGGTAGCGTAATGGTTTACACACTGTGAAGGCACAGGAAAGTCTGCTGCGGGTCCTCAGTGTCCCTGTCACTCATGTCACACTCTGGGGCACTACAGCAGACCCAGAGCTCTGGTGTTTTCCAGCACAGTGCAGTCCCACAGCCCAGATACAGCAGCTCCCTTTGCTGCCTGGCTGGTGTAACCCAAAGCCCTCTGGAGCAGAGTCTGCACCCTCCTCCAGAGCACAGCACAGGAGACAGCAGTCCTGAGGCAGCCTGCTCTTTCCTCATCTCCCCTTGCACACAAGAACTCGATTCAGATGAGAACAAACTTCCTCAGCTCCCACTTGTGACTGTCTCCTTCAGCTCTGTTGCCTTTCCCACAAACTGTCCTCCTCAAGGAGAGGCTGAGAAATGAGGCTGGAGAGGGAAGGAGGAGGTGGGGAGAAGCAAGAACTGCACCCATCCAGCCTCTGCCTGCTGGGGTCGAGCAGAAAGTCTGATCCCCTCCCCCAGCACTAAACCCCCATGCCATCCCCTTTACACAGTCAGTGCAGAACCTCCTTTGCCAGGACAAAGGGACACCCCCAAACCAACCCAGCTGTCTTTCTTGCCATCTCAAATCAAGAGCAGATGCCACCATGGGCTTCCTGACGTCTGTAGCACATGTACTCCAGAGCACACCATGGACCACATGGAGCCATTCACAATCAGGCTCTCTCCACACTCCATCAAGCCATTGCTTTTGATCACTCCTCCATCTCCAAAATCTCCAGAGGCTGTTCTGGATGATGGAGAAAGGTCCTAAAGGCAATACATAGATCAGTCAGGACAAGCCACACATCAGCCTCTAAAGGCACCACACCCAGATGTTTCAATCCCGTTTTGCTTTGTTTGGGGCCAGGCTCGCCTCCTGGGGACTCTGGCTGTCTCTCGAGGCCTGGGGGATCATCAGCTCAAGGTTATCGACACCGACATTGAAGTCAAACCTTTCCTCTCCTGCATTCCTAAGGTCAGTCACAGCACATGGGAACTGTAGGGTGGAATTAAACCAGCTGCTCCTCTGTATGCAGCTTCTACTGACTTGGCAGGTCTTAGCCTTTCTCCAAGCACGCTGGTCCCAGTGTGTCACCTCTCAGGGGAAACCTCATCTCCCTGACCCATCTGCTCCATTGCAGGAGTGGTCACAGATTGACTCCTCTGTTTTCCAGGTGAATGTATTTGACTTTGCTCTGCACGACATTCAGGAAGATGATGTCCTCATCATGGCAACTGATGGCCTTTGGGATGTTCTGTGCAATGACGAAGTTGCCCATGTGGTCAGGAGCTTCCTTGCAGAAAACAGGACAGATCCTCAAAGGTAATACCGGCTTTGCCTTTGTTTTCCCTTCTAAAGAACCTGGTCAGACCTAGAGCAGGCTGAGATCCCACTGCTTCCAGGTCAGCTCTGGCATGACCACTCTTTTCTGTGACTTTGGAAACTGCCTGCTAATCTGTCCCCATCCTAAAGTAACAAAGCTGATATCTTAAAACTTTGTTATTTTGACAACATAAAGCCACATCTCAACATTGTTCTTAAGGGGAACAGTTGCTATGTTAACCCAAGCCTTGCATTTTTCTGCCCACAGGTTTTCAGAACTGGCCAAGTGCTTGGTATGCAGAGCAAGGGGAAAGAAGAGAGGCCATCAGTGGATGTTGGATGACAGCCACGAGGCATCCTACGATGACATCTCTGTATTTGTCATCCCGCTACACAACAGGGAAGATGACTGACTGCCATAATGACACACAGCATCCCTGTGTTCCCTTACTGTGGTGCCATTCTGCATCAGCCTGAGACTGAAGGATTTCTGCTGCACACATACGCTCTCTTCCAGCAAAACCATTTGCAGTGGAACCTGAAATGCACAGCCAGCACTTGGCACAGGATGAACAAGATCAGCTTCTTAAGAACATGCCAGAGAAGCACAGTGGGCAACAAATCACTCCCCTTTCTCATTGTTGGACCAAGGAGAACCTTTAAAGGGGACCATATGCAAGCCCAAGGGGCACTTATTCTAAGATCTCTGCGGTACAATGACACTCAAATCCATATTTCTACTGATCCCTCTCCCTTTTTAATATTGAACAGTAAGGATCCATTGAGATCCAGCCAGTCTGAAAGCTGGCTTTTAATCAGACTTGAACTAAGCTGAACTGGATGCATAAGCTAAAGCATCTCTCGTATCCGTTTGCTGTAACGTGAGATGTGCTAAAACCTGGGAGCTGCTGCCAAGACAGTGTTGGGCACAGCTGTGCCAGTGGCATGGGAATGCTGGAGCAGTAGCCCAGACCTCTTGAGACAGTTGCCAGTTATAGGCAGCACCGCCTCAAGCCCAGAGGATGTAGCCAAGTGAATCTTCACCCTGGTGTGCAGGAGCCTCCTGTGCAAAGCTTTGTGCCTTACTTAAGAACACTGAAGCGTATTAGTAACGCAATGTACAGATTTCTAACAGATTTCTAACAAATCTTAATCCACACTTCTGACACTTTTTCTATTCAGGTCACTTCTGACAGCAAAGCAGGTTTTGTAGCAGCAGCACTGATGAGAACCAGGGTGTTTCAGTGCACCAGCTGATTCAGTAGAAGAGCTCCAGGTAAAATAAAACTGGTTTGTTGCAATTTGTCTGCAGTGCTGAATATCAAGCACTTATTCCAGCAGAAACACAGTCCAGCAGACACACCAGAGTTGTCTTAAACTCTGAGGATCTGCTTCCCAACCTGTTTTTTAGCCAGGCAAATACAGGTCTGGACAAGGTTCCCATCTCCCTGAGTCCCCAGTTTGGTTTTCATTATTCATTACATAGGTTCCAAGATTCCCTAGAGAAGCAGCTAAACCCCAGTGTGTGTTTAAATTCCACAAGGATTAAAGTCCAAATAAAAGTACTTTGGTTTTTTTCCCATGCATCTTACTGTGGTGTTATTCCTGCTGGGGATTTTACAGAGACATGGGCTGGAGAAAAACAGCCCCAGAAAATCACAGGGGAGTTCTTGCTTTTAATTTGTCGTTTCACCAGAAGCATTCCCTTACCAGAATTGCCACAAGAGCTTGGTGTCAAAAGATGATTCCTGCAGTGGGGGAAAATTCCCCCCAGGAATGGGGGGGCCTTCTCAGCTATCTGCTCGTGGTTTAAGCAAGGGGTAAAACAAAAAACATTTCTCTCCAGCTTCACTTTCCCCCCTTCCTCTTCAGCTTGACCTGAAAACAATGCAGGGTTTACCCGTGTTAATGATGGTGGCTCTTCCCTTCAGCAGCTGTAACACTACATTTATATGCACTGACTGTAATGATCTAAGATTCTTGTTACTCAAATCCAACAATTTATCTTCTCACTTTCTTGCTGAGAAAGAGCTCAGCTCTTCCATCCAGACCACGGGCTGCTATGAACACCTCTTCACCTAGGGCACCACAGCTCCATAAGTAGTTGTCACAAGGCTTCCCTATCCTGATACATTCATTGGCAAAAAAAAAACCCTCTTCAAATGGGCAATTTATGGAGAGGTAACCAAAGAATCACAATTTCCACTACAGAGTTTCTGACTCTCCAAAACAAAGGGAATTTTTAAAAAATGGATGAGTTTAACATTCCCCCTCTAAGAAACCAGCAAGTTGTATCACACTGGACAAATGCAGAAGTTACAGCACTCAAGTGGTCTCTCTACAAAATATTTATTGGTCACAGCCACAACACTGAATTCTCCACATATGTAGTATTTTGTGACAAAGCATAATTTGACTTTATATATTTACACTCACTGGCAGATACCACCGAGGAGAGTCCAACTCCCCATAGCAGCTCATGACCACAGAGGCCAGTTTCTGAAAGGCTCACCAGATTCCTGCCCCTGACCCAAAATCAAGATGAAGTCTCCTAAAGTGCTAATACAGCCAAGAGGCGCTGGCAAAGATACACTGCTGCATCCAAATTTGTCACTCAGTTGCTCTTGCACCCTCCAAAGCAGGGATTGGGGCACGATACCAGGACCTGGGAGCTTCAATCAATAAAAAACTTTCAAGACTGACTCAGAGAATTACACCCAAAATCTCCTACAACCCAAGCAGACATGCTCAGCCACCACACTGCTTACTCAGAGGTGGGCTCTCAAGTCTCACTTCCCCTTTGTTTTGAAAAAAGGTCTTTACTTCATCTCAAAGAACATGGGGGGATTTAAATTTCAGATTTGTAGGGGCAATACGATTTCCTGCTTGGCCACTGTCAGACCGGGGAAGGCTGTTTTTCATCAGATCTGATTCTCATTAGCTGGTGGCCATAAAGAATAAAGGAATTGCAGCCCTGAGACTCCTAGAGAAGCACACAGAAGCTGAAAGCTAAAAGCTTTATTCACCTTTCTTGTCCAACTGTCTGAAACACACAATTCTCAAGTCCCTGGACAGCACTTGGCACGTTCCCCTCTTTTAAGTCCAGATGGAAAGCACTCCATGCTACACCAACAGAGATGTCTCTGCCTGCGTGGGGGGCAGTGGGCCCTGGGAAGGTGCTCAGCTGCCATCATGAATGGAGCACTAGTGCTGTTGTGCATGAGCTTGAACATTCCTCTTCACTCCAGAAAGCCACTGATGTGCTTGTGTGTCCATCTCCCTAAATCGCTCCTCTGGTTCCCTTTTCCTTAAACATTCCATGCCACCACATACCATACTTTACAACACTGCAAGCAGAAGAGAGCTGAAAAAAGACCTCTAGGCAAGCGCTCAAACCACATTAACAAAGAGCTTTTATAGAATAAAAGACTTCCAAATGCTTCCCTGTGAAAAGTAACAAGGAATATGGCCAGAGGCCCTTTACTTCCTCAGGCAAAAGACTTGAAAAACCTCACAGATGATTTACAACTGGACGCTGAAGTTTGACTGTTAAAACACACTACAAACCCCAAACATCTGTATTTTACAAAGCACTGCCAACACCAACGAAGGTAAAATAGCACCAAGCAGCCTGAAATACAACACTGCTGAGTTAAAGTAACCGAGGCCCGAGAAAACCACCTCCCTTTGCACGCGGCAGTTTCATTTATAGGCGACAGTGGAACAGCACGGGAAGACAGGCGGCATGATCCTCTCATCTGTATCTCCAGCTGCAGGCCTGTGTGGCAGAGGGAAAGCATCCATCACTCTGCTGGAGGGTGGCAAATTCACATGTGGTTAGAAATGGCCCGTGTGGCAGCAGCAGCAGAGATGAGCCACAACCACAGCACAGGTCGAGCACCACGGTGTGAGCCTGCCCGGTGTGGACAGCGCTCCTTCACTGCCACAGGCAGGGGCTGCGACCTGAACAGAACCAGCAGCACAGAAATACTCAGTGCCCATCCCCAGCTCTTAGCACAGCACCTTTCCATGGACAAGGACTGGGAGGGGAAAAAACAAAAGGCAAGAAGGAGCAAAACAGAAACAGCTGTGCTACAAAGCATTTACTTTTCCAGGGAGTCATGATGTGAATTGTATTCAGCTGAGATGAACTTTGCTGTAACATAGGAACATCAGGACAACTGACCTAAGGAAAATGCCCCAGCACAGTTTGCCAGTATGGAGTGGCACTGGAGAGCAGAGAGAACATGCCCATTTACTGTCTTGCCACCTTGCCAGCTTTTCATATTTATGAGCAGGGAAGTACATGTGACTGGGCATGGGAAAGAACAGACTTCCCAAGCTGCGGCGCAGCACAAACCCAAGTGTGTTTGGAAAGGAAAGAATAGTGAACACTACATTTTTTGCCAGGCCTGTCCCAGCTTGCTGGTGGATGCATTCAATTGAAGCAGCATTTCAGGAAAAAGAAACTGGAACTGGGCTTGAAGACCAGCTTGCCAGCTTTTCTGTGCTACAAGCTCCTGAGGCAGGAGAGCATGTCCCTCTCCCTCTCTTTGCAGGGGTATTCCTTGGAGCAGGGCCACAGCAAAACAGAGTCAGCACAGTCATGCCTAAGATTTTTAAAATTCATTTCTGAAGACAAAGGATGCGTTGCTCTTTTGGAGCTATCACTGGAAACCTGCAGACCAGTAACAAACTGTGTGATGGACTACCCACGTGTCAGTTTTACCAACAAAGGGATACCAGTCTAAGCCTGGTGGGGGATGAATTTCATGGAGCTTATTTACAGACCAGGGGGTGGAAAACTGCACCGGGGAAAGTAAACAGCCTAGACACCTCACAATACTGGCCCACATCATATTCTTTTATATCTAAAAGTAAAAAAATATGGCCCATTCCCACTGCCCACCCACCCCATGATATTTACAAGTAAGATCAGCCAAGATGGTATGTAAGGAAGATACACAGGCAGACTGTGCTTTCAGTCTCAGTGTGGTTTCTCCATCTTCCTGCTGACAGACTCCTTTGTTGCTTGGGACACTGGTCGGACCTCAGCAGTGCTGTCTGCACCTCCAGGATGTTGACACAGCAAACAGCAGGGAGGCTTTGGCAACCTCTAACAGTGCATGAAACCTGTGCAGTTGCACACTAAATTGCCAAAAAAAAAAAGGATGACAAGATGTATGAGGTACATTCACAGCTACCCACGCTTCTGGTGCATGTTCCACTGCAAGGGAATCCAGCATCTGCGCTGAAAACTGTCAGTGTTCACATTTGGCACAGAAGTATTTGCATCTGTGGATTGCAGTGAAACCAGAGATCCCAGACGTTAAAAACATGCACTTATGGAAAGGAACTGCACGTTCCACGTTGGAACATCAATAGCCTTGTGCACTTACAGCAGGAAAACATATAATTACAACTTTAAAAAATGCCACAAACATTTTGTAAATAAAACAGACTTCACCGCTCTAAGAAATACACTGTGTCAGTTCCATCTTGGGCTGAAGCCTGCTGAGCATGGACTGGAAGGTAAGAACTTGTAGCATGCTGCTTCTTGAGCGTGCCAGGAGGCCAAGAGGAGCAGTCCCCACAACGGAATGCTGTAGATAAAGGTGAGACATGGAAAATACGCAGGAACACAGTCTAGGAGATGTAGGCAATTCCAAAACTATACTTGCAATGACGTGCTGCTGTGAGCAGTATGGGAGCCATCCAACAGCAGCCATAGCGTAGGAATTAGTCATCGATAGTTGGCAACCAGAAGGCCTACAAAGGAGGAAAGAACACATCTTTTCATAGCAGAACACAAATCTCTCCTACAGCACCCCGTGGGAGCTGGCACCTTCTGTAAGCACACATGAGAGGCACTGAACCTTCTCAGACTCATCTCTGGAAGGGTCAGCACCTCATGGAGCTGAACCCCATTTCCTTACCATATTGGAACATGCGCTAGCAAAGGTCATGAATTTTGGATTGAACTGCAGACAGGTTATAGGACCTGTGTGTTTTCCATCTAGGACAGCCACCTTCATCCCACTTTCCCCATTCCAAACGTGAATCTTCCCATCCTCTGAACCTGAATGTAGGAGTGGAAAACAAGATATGCAAGATGCACTGGAGAGGTCAGCAGAGGAAAGGAAGAACATTTTTTTCTGTCAGAACTTTAGGAACAGGCAGGTCTCAACTTCATAACACAACCTTTAGAGTTCTCCAAGTGTCACGAAGTCACGTACAAAATATCAGAGAGTTAACACATTTGTGCCCAAACAGCAGGTTTGTACATTTGTACTGCAGGGACTCAACTACACAACAGGGCAACACTATTCAGGCAAATATGTTAACTACAGCAGGAAAGGAGAGCTGACACCTCCAGCTATGCAGGAGAGACCCTGGCCAACCTGCACCAATGTGCAGAGGCCAAGTGCTGGGGGAAGGATGAGTCATTGTTCACACAAGTTCTCAGTTCAGACACAGGTAAATGTATCACTCAGAGGGCACAGATCAAACCAAAGCCTTTAACATGTAAGGTAACCAGATTTCAATGCACTAAACCAAATACTAGAAGCTTCTCTGGAGATGTCAACTCTTCGCATTACTATAACGGGATAAGTTTTTCACTTTAAAATTAATTTTTCAAACTCTGAGGCTGAGAAGTCTACATTTTTGTAATTCAGTTCTGCTTTAGACTCATTTTAAATAGGATTCCTAATAAATATGCAAAGCCTTTTCTTCTGCTTACGCCTCTAGCCTTTCAGGAAACAAATATTAAGAAGCACAAGTTGCAACTTAACTGTATGTAAAAACTGAACAGGAATAAGTGGTTTGGAACTTCTACTACTGTTTTAATTTGAAGGAGCACAACAGGAAGGTAAATATGTGCAATGAAGTGCTCTCCAGAGACAGACCAAACAAAAAACCCCACCTCTCTTCCCTGCAATCAGGAAGTTCTCAGCCAGAACAAAAGAAAAGAAGTTTTGCCAACATCATCACTCATCCAGGAAAAATGAGGATGTGGATACCAAATTACCACAAAGTTAAACACATTTGATACATCAGCCACAGAAATAAGAACAAAATTAAAGTTCTAGGAAGAGGCAACACCACACAGACTCATCTGACTTGCGTCTACAGGTCCTGTTGGGCAGCAGGTGACTAAAGTGCTTATTTTGGGGTGCCCAAGGTGCAGCACCAGGCTGTACAGGAGTTCCAAACTGCTTTTTGCCACCTGCTTCCCTCAGGAGTCCATCTGCAGAGGGCCAGGGAATCATACACTGGGAGCCACCAGGCTGATGCCTACAGCTTCTATCAAGGGTTAAGCAATTGTTCCACAGACACGGGGGTTTACAAGAGCCACATGAACAAACTGCAGCTGCCCCAGCATGTCACCAGTGTAGGAATGCCCCTGGGGGTGGTACAAATGCACCAAGCTAAAAGTCACCCAAGCACAAACAGGTGCTTTGGTCATTGGGAAACAGGAGATGGCCACAACACAGCCATAAAATGCCTTGAGGCAGCACTTGAGGGCATCCTAGCCACAGGGCAAGGACCACTGACAAATTATGTGACAGGTCTTCCCACATGACAATGGTTTCCTGGTTTCTTATCTATTTTGGAACAGCATTTATACATAAGTAAAAAAGATAAGACTTACTGCAGGCTCTTTTACATTCCAGTCTAGGGAACACTGAGCAATCTAACAGAACATTGTCAGTGCAAAGAAAGCTTACAGCTGCATTGTATTATTTAAATACATTCTGTTTCCCAACAGATACAGCTTTAGCCCTACATAACATACCTAATTTCAGAGCACTGAAATTCTTGCCAAGAATTATCTTACCTATCATGATGAACTGAGAGTCTGGTGTGAATGATGCCTCCAGCGTGACAGCCTTACTATTGTTATAACCCTATGGCACAAAACAGGAGAATATGTAGGAGAGAGTCCACAGCCAAAGGGCACCTGCTCCCCAAACTAACTCCAAGTTTTGCAGGAAGTACCACAGGCAGCAGGCTCACCCCAAACGTGTGCAGGACAGCTCCTTTGAAGGCATCAATGAGCCGAATGAAACCGCCATTTGTCGAGATGAGGATGAGTTTCCCATCATTGCTGAACTTCAGGCCTGTCCACTCACACGTGCGGTCATATTGCATCTTAAATGTAGCAAATGGCCCCTGCAGAGAGAAAGTGGGAAATATGAGGAAGATGATGCATTGCTGTTAACAAAAATCTGCTTTTAACCTTAGCGCAGGAAAACATTCCAGATTTTTAAAAGAAAATCCTTAGCCCTAAGATACCAAAAGACAGTGTCAAGGCAAACAAGTCACCGTACGTGTAAGTTCCAACAGATTAATCCAGTTTCCAAAGCTAAAAAAGAGCACAATAGGCTGTTTCAATCCAATAGTTTCATTCTCTACCATAATCAACAGCAGAAATTAAATTAAGACCAAGTTTTTAATAAGGCTGCTAAATTAAGTTAGAGAAAGTTTGAGCTAGTGTAATCATCTGAGTTTTGAAAACCACAGACCTAACTATGCTGAGTACTTATTCAGTTCAGCTGCCCACACCAGCTTCCTTTGACATTTTCATCCTTTCTGCCACTCCTGGCTCAATCTTTGCCAGTGTTCTTCTGGAATAAGCAGCAAGGAAAGAAAGGCCAAAACCACACAAAAAAACCCCTAAACTGGAGTTTGGAGCAGGTTCAAGAGTTAGCACTTTAACACTGGTTAAGAGTGTACCTCAGGATTTGTCTCCCTTTCTGTCCATGAGATGTGTGCTTACTGAGAACTCTCTGGCTGCCAAGGAGGCACCCCAGACAGCAAGTTCAAATACACAAATCCAGCCTCTGAGCACTGAGTTTAGATTGTATCTTGCAAGATAAAAGTGTAAGAAGGGAAGTTGGGGTACTCCACCTTGTCGAAAGAGCGGAGATCATAAAGCTTCACCATTTCAGAATTGACTCCAGCAGCAAAAATCAACCCTTCTGGGTCAAAAGAACACACAGGCTTCCCCTGGAGATGCATTAAACCCTAGAAAGAGAAATAGCCAGAATTTACTTGCAAGACTGATGCTCACATTTCTACTACCATCCTTTGAGCCCACTGTGAGCAGGACAGCAGATTAGGGGTGGAACAAATTAATTTCAATTGTAAATTTGAAGGTTTTACAAAGGTTTGGAACTCAGCTTTCTCAACCTCAGGTCACCATACAGAGCTTCCAATTTGCTTCAGTGACAAAGTTTACACCACAACAAATCAAAACCTCATTCAAGGTGTCAGGCACTCCAAAAGTCCCCAGAGAAGGGAGGCTCATATGGCTGTGTTAATAACAGTACCAGGCACCACCACAAAACACTGCTGCTGGGATCAACAGCAACGCTCTACCACTTATGGCTGCACCAGAGAGGAAAAAAAGTACTTTGAAAGCAAGGGAATATCGCTGCTGAGCTTTACATGCCTGTTTAATGAAAACTCATACCTGCTGGAAGCCAACAGACCTTACATATTAAAACTGACAGGTTACTACCAGTACTTATTTTTAATGTTACCTTGTCTTTAAGTCACATAGTATAAAACAGCTGAGAAAATCTGGTACAAGCCAATAAAATATTTTAATTTTAATTTTCTGTATCCTGACTAGCAGTCTGTGCATGTTAGTCAAACATTGTTATGAACTGTATGCACCTAAACAAGAACACACCTTTGATTAAATCCGTAATACACTGAACAAATTTCTGCGTTTTTCTTTCTGCACTCTTCTCTAGATAAAGTCTAGAGACTTTACTACTTCTCTTCTTTCCCACGTAGGTCAGTTTTCCCTGTGGTCTCTGTCAGTGATGCAGTGAGCTTAGCCATTGCTCAGGGGCTCTGCTGAGTGGGCCAGCTCTGGTTTCCCAGGAATGGGAATATTTCCAGGCAGTATGGCTGCCATCTCACGGACCAACTGAAAACTACAAGTAACATTTCCTCAGCCTGTTTCCCAAACTTGGCTGGATGCAGCTTCCAGTTACAAGTCCTAGTTTTATAATTCTTACATGTTCAGGCATTAGCATAAATCACAGAATTGCTACTGCACTTACAACCCTACCTCATCGGCAGCAACTTAGAGATGGAGATTCATCCCAAGGGAAACCTACACATTGGAGTTAAAGGCATACTCCCCCAAAAATAGCAGAATTAAGATCTGCCACAAAAGGCTTGCTTCGAAGAAGGATTTTGTAATTTACAAAATGTAAGCATTTTGTAAGAAATCTAACTTCTTTTCTTTCATTTACAGTTCCATGATCTGGAATAAGCAAACAGCCCTCTCTTGTTAGCAAAATGGTCCCAGGGAGATGGGGAAATAATAGAACACAACACTACACATCCAGATACCAGGACAAAACAACTCAGCACCACTAAAGGTGGAGATTCTACCTCATATTCTACTTTATTCCTGCCACTGCTTCCAGTTCTGGTATTTTTCTCAGCCCTTACAAGCCTGCTTCCACAAAAAAAAAAAAAAAAGTAAAATAAGTAAACAAAAACAAATAGTGTTCTGTCTTGCTAGCAAGTCAAATCTGCTCACAAACAGTTCTGATGAACAACAGAGGTGATGGAAGGAAGTGCCAGACCATATGGCTACTGTGTTACTTTAGCTCACCAGTTTCTTCATCAAATTTAATTGCATCAAGGCACCAATTTTAGACACACACTACAAACACTCAGATAAGATGAATTCACAACACAAGAGAGACGCCTGCTCTGAGAGAACACCCTTTGCATAAGGTAGCAGCCTGATGAGCAAGCTGACGACACCCAGCCCTTCTCTTGTTTCATCAGCTGTGTTATTTCTTGCTCTCCCCAGTGCCTCTCCAGCAGAGACACAGGTGAGAGCAAGTGGTGTTACACAATGTGACACACACACTGCACAGAGATTCCTGATTCAGGCTTCTTTGGGAAGGTGTCAACACTGAATCAGCAGCACACACTTCCGGCAGTCTTTTTAGTTTGTTTTAAACACACATCCATTTTTCATTCTTCCAACTGAAAATTCAACACATTGTGCACATGAATTTTATAACCTACCTGGCAATTTGGAGAGCGGAGATCCCAAAGTCGAATAGTTTTATCCAGGGATCCAGAAATAAAAGTATCATCCACTGGAGACATTGAAAGAGCAACCACTCTGCAATGCAGAACCCCACATGCATCAGAGACAAACCAAAGAAGTGAATGGAACAACACCCACCCCAACAGCTGTGTACAAACCCATAACTGAACAAAGCAGTAAGCAGCATGAACCAAGTGTAATGGAACTCAAGGTCATTACCACTCTTATTTCAATTTCTCCTGTCCTGTCCCCAAGCCACATCTCACCTTTTTGTGTGCCCTGGGAAATACCGAATGTATTTGTTGTCATGCAGGGAGAGGTATCGGATCGTGTCTGAAACATAAAAAAAAGTAAGATTTATTATACCATGAGCCCAAGGTCATCTGAAAGTGATCACATAGTAACATGCTCCTCAGAGCAATAGTAATCTCACCACAGTGCTTAAGTCTGGTCATTTGATTTTAAGTCAGACTTCAAAAGAGAATCAAGTTAGAAACAGAGATAAACCAACTCCGTTATTAAGCAGAACTGAAAACTAGGCAACAGGAAAAGATAGTTCCCACACCCTGAAGTCATGTTACATTTTAAAAACAACTGTCACGTGATTTATGCAAGGTAATTTCAATGGTGCTAAAATTTAAGTAGCAGCAGGTTTTAGTCCATCACTCTCACAAAACGGAGAGTATCAAATTTACAGAGTTTACTCTGTAAATTTACTTTGTACTGCTTTGGAGCATGAGTATTGCTCTATTACATACACCTTCAGCAAACAAATCTCCAACCACGCAGCAAACACAGGAAATGTACAAATTCTGGCACTCTGCTAAAGATAAAAGATAAAACCATAACTTTGAAGCTAGGACAAGACCATTAAAAACTAGCAAATCCCTCTTCTTTCTGTTTAATCGGACAATCAACAGCTTCACACTTTCTCTGCACTTAGAGCAGCTAAGCTCTAAGGAGAGGACAGAGGAGTAATGTAAAGCTTAGTGTACTTCAAGCAACCTTAAACATAAATTGAATAGATGAGAGCAGCAGCACATTTCTTATGTGACAATTTTATCCTGAGTACAGGTGAACACACTAAGAGTAGCCCACGATTCTGGAAGATGCTGTTGAGACTTTTTCCCAGAATTAAAAGAAATCCTTCTGAGAGGAAACAATTATTAAACAACAGAAGCCATTTTTTTAATCTTTATGTGCAGATGCTGTACTGCTGGAACAAGTCCTGCTGAGGGTCAAGGATATTTTTACTTTTGACTAAGAAGAACATGTGCCAAGGGGATGCAACATGTCCTGGGCGTATTGACAGTCAGAGGGGTTACTGTGTTCAGAATGTTTTGAAAGAAAATCTTGCTGAATGAGCCTATCTGTTAAAAAATTATCGAGTTCCCATTTTTGCCTGAAGTTGCTCATCAAGCTGAGGTCAGAGATCAAAACTACCCTCCAGTATCTGATAAGCAAACTGAAGTCTATGGAACAAGCTGGAAATGTGGTACTGGTGACACACAGTTCTGAAATGCTCTAAGTGACCTGTGGTGATTATCCAAAATATAAACCCCTAACACCAGTGTCACATCCCACACTGGATAGAACCAACATGCTTCAAACTTGCTGTTAAGACACATCTCTGTTTTTTCCTGCAAGAACTGTCATTACCTGATCTCCGAAGTATCCATGCAGAATTCCATCTTCCTTTGCTAAAGAGGAAGCACCGGGGAATTGTGCTCCTTTGTGATCCTCACTGCTGGCAGTGCTCTGTCCCAGGCAAGGCAGTGGCCTGTACAGTTATCTCCTGTACCGGGTGGTATCATAGACCCTCAAACTGTACAAACTACTACCTCAGCCTGGAATCAGGCAACAGGAACTAAGTCCAGAAGTCCTGAGGAAATCTTCACAATTAGACTGGTAGCAATTCAACAGAAAAAAATGCTTGGAAACAAACACCAGCATTCCTAGAGCATGCTCCTGAGGTAATTTTCCCTCTCAATACCTGCAAAACAGGTTAATACAATGCACCTTGCCAATGACCACATGCATTAGGGACTAAACAGTATCTGGACTCCTACAGAACACCCTGTTGGCTTTATTAAACTTACAGTTTGTAACAGCAACAAACATCCTCACATTGTATCTTTTTCTTTTCTTCTGATTAAGCGTTTAGCATAATGCTACCCTGCAGCACAAAGACTTAAAGCTTACCAGTGCTTATTAACAAAAACTCAGTACTCAAAATGGCATTAAAAATGCTTCCATAAATTGTTAATTACTAGTTATTGTAAATTAAATAGCAGCCAAATAAAAAATACTACATAAAGCAATAACATAATTAAAAAAATAAGTAGGTTCTGAAACAGACTAGAAAAGGCACGTGCTTCCTGAGACACTTTTAATCCTTTTACACCATTAAATCCAATTCTGGTGGAGACTTCCTTGTTCCTCTAGTTTCAGGCCCAGCTTGTTCTACTTTAACTCAACTTCCTAACTCTTAACTTCCATCTTCTCTAAATTCACAGTCTTTGTAATTTCTTTAGTAGCCCAGAACACACCACAAGGCACCAGCACCTCTACTGTTAAGCTTCATCTGGAAAAAACAAATCAAAACCTGTACTCCAGAAATGATGAGTCTACAAGTACAATGTTAAAAGCCATTTGTAAAGTGCTGCACTAAGAGACTTGGTCATTGCAGAATTCTCAGATGTTGACTGCAACAAACAAAACCAAAATTGAGCTCTGTGACCTGCTTCAGGCTTGGCTGGTGATCTGTTGAGTTACCTGAACCTCCTGCCCCTCCCTTCCTCTGCAGCTAAGTTGTGTGTACCAGACAAAGTGGTGGCATTCAGCCCAGCTGCTCCTTCCACCTCACTCCATGAAAGAAATGAAGGGGCAGAGGCTGACTGCCAGCATTGATCCAACACCAACTGAACAGCACAATGAAGAACCCAAGTTTTATCTCCTTAACAATGTTTAACCCTTCAGTTATTGCAGCAGTGAACAGAACACATGTGAGGATGCTCAAGGGAGTAGCACCAAGCTGTGCATTAGAGTTGGACATTAATTCCTTCCTCTGCCTTTGACAGGGTTCTTACCACTGAAGAGCTATTATGACTTTTTCCCAAATCTTTAGAGCTAATTATCCAGACATGTAGTGTAAGGAGATTAATATGCTCACCTCAGTGGATCACTCACCATCTATTTTGTTGGAGCTGTACACGACAGTGTTGGCAGCATGTGTGTATCTGATGAGATCCACTCCATACTTCTTACTGTACAGGGTCCTCTTTGGTCTGTCAGGAAGAAGCAGAAATAATTGCACTCTCTGCAACAAAAATCTCAAAACAAAACTTACATCAACAAGGCCATATCCCATTAAGGCATTACACGATTGTTTCAAGTAGTCAGATGTTTTTATACAAAAAAAAAAAATCTTATACAAAAAAGATATTGAACAAAAAATTTTTTTTTATTTGATTTTCAAACATGAATCTTGGTATTTTTCCAAGACTATCCCTAGGTTTGAAGAATTCCCTGTAACACCTGCAAAGTGCACTTGTCTCCTCCAAAAATTCCTTTTCCTATGATGTCTATTGCAAAAATAAAAGGAGGAGCTAACATAATGAGCAAAGCAATATTGCCTCACTGTGCCCTTGCCCATTCAAATCTCCCATTCATCTGCTGCTCATTTTAGATTGAGTATAATTTGACTTTGTTCTCTGTTACTTCAAAACGTAGAACAGGAGGTCTCATTCACGGGATATTTACCCAAACACATCTATATGCCAGTCATCTATAAAAGACATAGCAACACAGGGACTTTTCCAAACCACTGCAGAATTCCACTTGTATCCAATCTTAAGGCAAGAAACTCAAATTTAACATTTTGCAACACAATGAAAGACACTCCAGTGAGAGTGAACACAATCTACAAAACTGTATTTTTGGGGGTCTGGGAAGCAGGTGACACCCTCATTAACCAGCTGCTTCTAAGCTTACTCTGCAGTTTAAATTTCTAGCACTGCAGTGTATCTCACAATGGTACCTGTTTGAGCAGTGCAAGGTCTCCACCACTCTCCTTCCCCTTTCATCCCCAACTGAGGGAGCACGAAGGTTTCAGAGCTAGGCAGTCAACCAGTGATGGTACTGATCAACACTAGAAATACCATCTCTTCTGGGAGTTATTTTTAATCCAGAAATTCATAATTCAGGTTATTACACAGGTCCATGAAATACTTTACCCACACAACCAAAGAGGACAGCATGGGAATGGAAACAAACAGCAGGAGAGGTCGAAACCAAGAGAAAACTTTGTCAGACTACACCCTCAGACAACTATTTCTAATATGTTGGACTTTTTCCTTGTCTCATTAGCCTCAACCTGACACACCCAACAGGAGCACAAGTCAGAGACTTTTCATAACATAACAAAAACAGACACTCATTCTTAGAGATTAATTCTCAAGCAGCAGAAGCCATAGGGCTTTGACTTCAGACAAACTTGCTGGGGACAAGCTCCCACAAACTGAAAGCCAACACAGCAAGTGCAGGGAAAACCCTCACATCACCTGGACCACAGACCAAATCTCAACTGGTTCTTCCCCTGCTCCTCCAGCAGTTTTTTAAATTGTTCTTCAGATGCAAACATGCCACACACGAAAAAAACCACACCTAATTTAAATTGTGACATACTCTAACATTATCCCTGATACACTTCCCCACACTGCTTTCTGAAGTTACCTCAGCTGTGCTGTTGACCAATCTAGTGGGGATAAAACCCAACAACAAACCAAGAAAAAAAAATCCCAATCTCAAAACATTATATTAGATACTCCCATGCCTAGTTTGGCTTTCCTTTTCTATTACAAGTATAAAACTTAGAAGATCTATTTAGAATAAATTAATATAGACAGAAACAATAAAGAGCAATAGACAGACAAAAGTACATTTACCAAAAAGAGAGTTCTGTGTTGTAGGAAAGGTGAAGTTTTCATGTAAACTGACACAAACACAAGTGTGTCACTGCCTATCAACTATTTCAAACACAAACAAGAAAATTAAATACTTTTTAACAACAAATCACAATCACTAAACATAATTTCAAGATCAAAGTCAATCTATCCAGCCCACCTACAAACCAAGCAATATTGACAAAGAAAAATACAAGAGCCCAGTCAAATCTGCTACAAAGATGAAACAAAACAGAGGCAAGGTTTGTAATATCATCAGTGCCTTGGTTTGAATCATTGCTGCTATGGGTAAACATCATCCACAACCAGGAATGTGGATGTGCCCAGCAAACACCACAGCTAAGCAGGAGTCCAGATCCATCACTTTATTTGTATCAATAATACACAATTGCTATACACTAAAATACAACCTAAACCTTAGCTAGAGCACCAGTCTATCATAGCAGGGTTACCAGAGCACCATTCTATCATAGCAGGGTTACCAGTGTGCAGCCAGGCTGTTCCCAGCCTCAGGGATTGCTGTACATCCCAACATACAACTGTCCTACAAGTTTTCAGAATCCCTCCCTAAGTCCCAACAGACTCCAGTGAGCCTCTTAGTTATGCTTCTGAGCCAGCCTACTGTGGAGGGATTTGGTGATGTAGGATGGGCAAACAATTTAATAACAATTTATTAATTTTAAATAAATTTATAACAATTATTTCTTTGAAATAGAAGTGGAATCTCAGGACCAAAATTACTGGATGCTCATGAACAAGCAGTTGCCTAAGCCCAGAACATACATGATAAGGACATAATCTTGTCCTGTCAGCCCTTGGCTACACAGCACTGTTTCAACTGTCCTGACACTGTTAGAAGCTGAAGTTCACCAAGGTGGGGTTGGCCATACTCTCAGAGAGCTGTACAACCCATTCTGGTGTGGCAAAACAGCCAACTAGGTGAGGATGCACCTAAAGTACAACCAAACAGCTGCATTTTCATTCTACCAGCAGCACTGCGCATTAACAGAGGACACACACCAAATTTTCCCACTTTTACACAGGGAAAGGCATTAATTTTATGGCCATTTCATGAAGTAGAGTATCCTACACTGATTTCAGCAAGCAGGACATTTAATTTCCTCCTGGCCATTATATCCAAGCAGGTGAGAGTTATAGGCTCTTGCAATTGTGATTTATAAGGAAAAATAAACCAACCACAAGCCTGAAACTGCCACAACAATGATCATTCAGAGACCTGAGGTTTCACCTTCACATGAATTTCTAGTGACAACGTAATTCAAATCAAAACTTTCCAGGTTAGAGAACAAGCGTGTCCTGCATCCCTAGTTACCTCTAAAAATCACAGCTACACTTCTAAGCCAGCTGATAGAGCATGAGAAGCTTTCAAATAATTTAAAAATTTTATAACTACTAGAGAACTGCATCCTGACACAGGAGTTACCTTGAAACTACTCTCATTACCCTGCAGCTCTGCAGTAAAGGACCATTGATCTACATTTAACTTAATTAAAGCAAACCCTCTGACTATAAAGCACATCAGGATTAGATGGAGATTGGAATGAAAGGGCCAAATGCCTCCCAACCCATCAAACTATTCTTTACAAGTTTGAAAGGGGAAGAGCAATCAATACCATCTGCATTAACATCACTCAGCCCTGCTACTACTGTATATAATTAGGATCTGGGATACGATCCATGGCACACTCCATATGTATAGAGTTACCTGTTGTTACATAAATAAAAATTAAATATTTTCACGTCACAGTTCATTCTAGCAGATGAGGAACACCATCTACTTTAATGTATAAAGGAAACAAACTAATTAGAAGCTGAAAATAATGTATAATAGGTGTCCCAGAAAATTAAGAGAATATACAGGAGGCAATCTTTCCTCCCAGCAAGCACGATGTCTTGGCCTGCTTGGAAAAGCAGGAGGGTTAGGAACACCCTGTTTACTAGAAAATATATACAATACTGACCTATCTCTGTCTTGACACTCCCAACCTATTTCTTTTTCATTCCTTCATTACCCTGTCCTTTTACTCTGTCTCCCATAATACACTTGTTTTCCTTTCACTTTCTGTGTGGCTGTGATACTTCCCACTCCTGACTTTACAAAAAAAACCCACATAACACTTCAGAACTACACCTCTACACCCATAAGCACAGGTAAAACTTAAAATCTGAAGGAACTGAAAGCAGACAAATGCACACTTGTACCAACTGAGAAAGATTTTAATGGCATAATGACACCATTTGGCTCAAATTGTTCCAATTGTCAAAGACTTCAAACGCCCTTGGTGTAGGTTTCCATCCTCTGAACAGACCTCAAGTGCTCCACAAATTCCTGGGGGTGTAGCCAAAAAGCAAGATAAGCACCATGTGATCAATAGCAAAAGGCGGCTAAAACCAGTTAAATGAGAAACAGAAACAGCTCTTAACTCATTGCCCTTAGGTAACAGGAATCAGTAAACACCTTGATTGATTACATCTAAACTAAGACAATGTTTGAAGACACATGCAAATCACAGGCATTTTAACTGTGCTTTACCGATAAGGACAAAACTAGAGAAAATTATCTAAAAGACAGAGGACCACGTTTGCCTGCAGCAATCCAAGGCACCACTTAGGAACTGGGTTTTATGGAAAACACCACCGGGTTTTTAGAAGTTATAGAGATATACACTGCATCTTTTGGCTTAAAGCCAAATGAGGCGTTTAAAAGGGCACATCTGCACATTGTTCACAACAATCGCCTCTCTATTAATCAGCGACACTTAAGTCCAGAGAAGTTCGAGAAGTCAATTCCAGACCTGCAGCAATCCCAAGACCGAGAGATGTGACCAGACCTGAATCCTTTAGGCTTAGCAACTGTTTAGCTCTCACAGAAGGGAACTTTCGCTTACACTTACGAAATTATCACCACTGCCTCCAGCCTACCAAGATAACAAGTACACCCGCAGAGCAGACAAACCCACGCTGCTGCTATCCCTGCAGCCGGGATTCCATTCACAAGCCTATGCTAAAAACCAACAGGAGAGAAGCTCAAACTAAAGCTCACCGGCCAGACCTGCAGGGCCAAGCACAGACTGTCCTCGAAGGCCACCGTGGGCAGCCCCCACGGCACGTCAAACCCCCCGTGCCTCAGGCACTGCCCCAGACCCCGAAGGCTGCACCCCCGGCCGCGCCACTCACTTGCCCTCCTGGCAGTCGTAGAGAACGATGGAGTCATCGTCGCTGCTGGAAATGACGGTCTCGCCGTTGGGGCTGAAGTCGAAGCAGTTGATCTTGTCCGAGTTCTCGCGGAAGACCTTGGCCACGCGGAAGCTCCGCAGCACGTTGTCCGTCAGCTTCATCCCGCCCGCCGGGCCGCGCCGAACGAGGGCGGCGGCGGCGCTGAGGGCAGCCGGGCGGGCCTCCGGGCGGTGGCGGGAACGGCCGAGCTAGGCGGGGCGGGGCGGCGAGGGGCGCTGAGGGGCCGTATGGGGTGGCGGAGGGCGGTGGGCTCGGCGGGCTTGGCGCGGTCAGGCGGCGGAGAGGCGGCTCCCCCTCATTGTGCCCGCCATCTTGCGGCTCCGGCGGGGCCGCGCGGGGCACCCTGGGAACGGGGTGTTGTGTTGGGGAAGGTGCGCACGGGCTGCTGGGACGGGGGAGGGCGGGGTGTCCCTGCCCAGCGGCCATGTTGAGTGTGGCAGGAAAGGCAGAACGGCCTGCGCTCTCCTGGCCCGCCGTGGCTGTCAGCGTCTGTCACCGTCTCCACCGCTTCTGGGGCCCGAGGTGGGAAGGGGCGGCGCAGTGCAGGGCCGGGCAGCTGTGGCGGAGTCCATTACCAGTTCACTACCCACCCACCCGCCCGTGCGTTTTGTGGGGTGGGGGGGGGGGAGGGAGGGTTGAGGGCATGACGTCATCCGTAGAGCGGGCAATGGCTTCGCGCGGCGGGAGCGCGTCACTTCCTGTGCCGGGCAGGGCGGGTGCCCTCGAGTTGCTCTGGGCCGTGAGGGGGGAGCCCTGGGACGGCCTCACCCCGCGCGGGATGTTCCCCACATTTTATCGATTTCAGGCGGTTTTCGGAGTTCCCAGTGGAAAATATAGAGAAATGTGCTGGCTGGCTGAACTTGAACCCAGACGTGCCCAGAAGGCCAAGAAGGCCAGTGGCATCTGGCCTGTATCAGCAACAGTGTGGCCAGCAGGACCAGGGCAGTGGTTGTCTCACTGTGCTGGGCACTGGTGAGGCCACGCTTTGTGTCCAGTTCTGGGCCTCTCAGTTCAGGAAGGATATTGAAATACTGGAGCAGGTCCAAAGAAGAGCAACAGAGCTGGGGAAGGGTCTGGAGCACAAGTCGTGTGAGGAGTGGCTGAGAAAGTTGGGGGGTATTTACCCTGGAGAAAAGGAGTCTCAGGGGTGACCTTATCACTCTCTACAACTCCCCAAAAGGAGGCTGTAGCTGGGTGGGGATTGTTGACCACCCAGGGTGAGAGGACACAGCCTCAAGCTGTGCCAGGGGAGCTTTAGGTTGGACATCAGGAAGAATTTTTTTACAGAAAGGGTGCTTAGACATTGGAATGGGCTGCCCAGGGAGATGGTGTAGTCCCTGTCCGTGGAAGCCTTCAAGGAAAGGCTGGATGTGACACTCAGTGCCATTGTCTGGTTGACACTGGTGTTGGACTTGATGTCTTAGGGCTCTTTTCCCAGACAGTTGATTCTGTGGTTCGGTGAAATCATTTATGGGGCACACGTGCTGTGCTAGCCTCTCAGCAGAGCCTGGCAGGAACGGCCTCTGGGCGGCCAGGGAGCATCAGTCAGCTCCCCCTCCTTTGAAAATACACTGTGAACACTTTCTCACCCTTCCCCTCCTACTTTCAGTCCAGCTGTTGCACATTTTTATTTCCCAGTATTTTTTTATTCCTCTAAAAGATAGTTGGCAGTACTACAGGAACATCACAGCTACAGCACCATGCTCCTACACCACATAAACTCTCAGGTGAAGGTGGGCAGCACACACTTAAGCCTTTGAGAAACACACTGTGGCTTTTGGGGCTGCTGCTCCAGTACACACACCTTGAAACTGCTTTTTTTCTGTCGCGAATCCTCATGACAGGCTCAGTGTGCAAGTTTTTGTGCATTTCTTACCTTAAAAAGCTGTTCTTGGAGTGTAAGAGTAGCTGTGAGGCTCTCACCCCACAGTTTTCTGCTATTTTAAGTTTACAACACCAGCCGAACTTCTTGTCACTTTAGTCCCCCAGAAACTCAGGATTAAAAGAAAAAAAACAAACCATAGATGCCTTCCTGAACGTTAATTGCATTTCCTTTCGTAGTGTCCAGCAGAGAGTTTGATTTTGTGCTTGGATCCTGTTGCCCTCCTGTGGTCAAACCTCAGCAAGTCCTGTTAAAGCTCTGCACGTCCTTCAGACAGGCTGAATTATTTTGTGTGCATGTCTGATTTAGTTAAATTCTGTTTTTCTCAGATTCCTTGCCCTTGCTGTTTGCCTGCTGGAGCTCCCTGTTACATGTTTAGAGATCTCCCCCGTGACTCGTCCTTTCACGCTGCGGTGGGACTGGCTCCTGAGAATGAGTTACCTTTTTTACTTTGAAACAAAGTCAAAGACTTTCACACCAGAGCCCAGGGATACTCAAAACACACCCTCATTACTCCTGAGGGTCTCGGGGTCAGCTTCCCCTTTGTTAGGCCAGTTCAAAACCCAAAACTGATTGTCGTGTGATGAGAGGTTTTAGAAAAGCTTGGAATGTCGTGCCTCCTGCACACTCTAAATTGCAGGATCAAAACCTGGATTATCTCCTGCAGGCCCGGGAGGTGACTCACCAATAACATCATAAGACAATTTACTTCAAAACACCTACAATACTTAGCTAAGTTTTAGAGTTGTATAACACCGTGGGTTGTTGATTTGATATTTTGTCACTTCCTTTTTATTCTTCTGCCTTTCTTCCTAATCGTTGGAACCTAGTTTGTCAGTTTATACCAAGCTGGAATTTAGCTGGCAGGATAATTGGATCTCCTAGAAAAATGTCATATTAAGTAGGAATTATGGATAATGCCCCTGCAAAATTAGTTAATGGAAAAAATGTTTAATTGCTGCTTGAGTAATATCGATCAAATGCAGTTATTCTACCTATGCATTTCTGTATTAGATACCACTGGAACCTGTACAATACAGGAGCTTGTGCTTGCTCAGCAGGAAAAATTCACACTTCTCCCTATGGAGTATCCTGATGTTTCTGTGGGCCCTGACCTTGAGTTCATCACAGTTCCTCTGGAGGGTGCCTCCATTAGCAGTTCCCCCAAATTAAGCTCTCTGTGCTACTCTCCATGTCACTAATAAAGCCGTGGGGTGACAGGAACCCCAGCAGAGTCCCTGTTGATTACCAGATGTCAGCTGGACCCCGAGCCACTGCTTTGTGCCCTCTGAGCCCAGTGGTCAGGCTGGTTTCCAGCAGGGCTGGCTGTGATTGCCCAGCCCACCCGCCAGTGTGCTCACAGGAATGATGTCAAAAACCTCAGCAAAGTCCAGGCAGTTCACATCTGCTGCTTTCCACATTCCCCACAGCCTCTTGTCTCAGCCCAGAGGGCAGCTGTAATTGTCATCCTGTGACTGATTAAGATTCCTGGCTCTTTCTCCTCTTATGTTAATTCCAACTGAGGAGCTCATAATTTTCTGCTATTAATCCCAAAGACCATGACCTTGTATTTCGAAACACTGAATTTCAACCCCTTTCTACTATTCCAGTCCTCTAGGCTCGCAGCTTTTCATCTTCTCTAGAATACTATGATCCTTCCCTGTATTTTAAATGACTCTCATCTTTGATGGCAAGTTGACTCAGAATAGGGAGTTTGAGAAATTACAACATGAAAGGAAGTAGACTTGGCATGGGCTTGGCTTCAGGGTAGTGGTGTTCTGTGTTGAGCTACAGAAGAATTTTTACTGAAACATTTTTCTTCCTAGCAATCCCCAGTGCATGGGAAAATCATTTCCAAAAGGTATATAGGGAGTGAAGGGAGTGTGACCTAGAAAAACTAGTAAGATGCATATGTCAAATCCAGTTAATTTTTTTTTTGCTAATGATACTGATCTATATATATAAAATGCTGAACAGAACACTTATCTTCCCTGTGTTTGGCCTTAAGCCACATTTCCCATCAAAGGCAAAGAGACCCTGTTGACACTTTCCTGGTGAGTAAATCAGTCATGAGAGCAACATATTTCTTTTCCAAGCAACATATAGAAAGCCATGTATTGGAAACTAGGACTCCTGGGTTTCCCAGAGCTCAGCACATTCTTAAAACAGAGGTATCCAGGCTCCATCCTACTTTCTCCTGTGCCTGCCTGGCAAACCCTCTGGTCTCATCATACTGCTGCTGTCCACCCTCATCCTCTTTCCCACTTATGGATGCAGGAGCACTGCAGTGAGTGGGGGCAAAGGGCCTTTCACCCTGTCCCTGCACACTCACTTCATAGCTGCCCATCCTTGCTGCAGACGTTTTCTCTTTTACCAAACATGAATGAGGCAGTGCAGTAATTTTATGCAAATCCATGTGCAGATTAAAAAATTAATCAAATTCTGAAATTTTCATTTAAAGAGATTAGTCTTGAAAAATCCTCCATCTAATCCTCCCAGAATAGTCACTTGGAACAAGACTTCACTGGTTTGTTTCCCTCCTGGGTTTAGTGCATCTCCTGGAAAATTTTCTTGTAATGCTTTTGGGACCATGTGAAGCAGCAAGCTTGGGTTTGAGCAGGGCTCACCAGGCAAATTAAAGTTGATATATCAAATGATAGAGAAGATGTGTCAGTAAGTGGAGTTTAAGGCAGTAAAATCTCCACTCCATTGTACTTCATAGGTAAATTCCCCTGGTGATGCAGGAGAAATGGAAGCAGGGAGCCTTGGAGAGTCTGTCAGTAATTTACATGCTGAGAGGCCAGAAAAAAGTCGTGCAGCAAGAAAAACGAGGAGCAAGAGACACTGCTAAAACTTGCTGTGTCTGGGAGTTAACTGCTGTAATCTGTCTTTTAGAGCTTGAGCTCAAAATTATCCTCCAACAATTGGGGTTTGATCCAGTGCCATCTCAAATATTTTCCTAGCCCCTCAGGGATTTTGAAGTTGACCCTGTACAAGGTGGGCCAGCCACCAGTCCTGGAGGAAATCCAGAGGCATCCTGATGGCTGAAGTAACTTAGGTCCCTGAAGTTCTCAGTTAAATCAGACATTCTGGCACGGCATCCTCTGATCTCACACCACCTGAAAAGCTCAGGATGTGTGTGTGTGTGGTTGGGTTGGCCTGCAACAAACTCTATTGCCCCGACTTCAAAAAAAACCACAAGCCCAAGATGCAAATCCTTGAACAAACCTCCAACCACAGCACCTGGAATAGCTCAGCTCTGCCCAGTGATGGCAGACTGGCCCCTAGAAAGGAGTATTTTTCTGGCTTTCAAATACCTGCCATGGAGTGAGGTGCTGGCTCATTTTTCTCACTGCATGGGCACGGCCAGCTCATTTGTTCACTGTTTTTCTCCCCAGTGTGACTCCAAGTTTATGGCTCAGACTCTGCCCTGCTATGTCCATGCTTTTGGTCTCTTGCCACCATCCAATTTACTTGGCAGCTTTACCACATTTCTGCCCCTACTGCTGGATTGTTTCTGTCTCCCTCTGACTTTGGCTCCTTGCCTACAGAATTGCTTTAATTAAAAAGTTAATGAAAGGTAATGCAAACGAGCATTTTGCCTGTATTTTATCACAGTCCCGCTCCTTTCCCTCCCTCTTTCCCAGAGAAGGTGAAAATGAGAAGCTGGGGTTTTGCTGCTTTTTGGTGTGAGAGCTAACAGTGGAAATTTCTACAGGCTTAGGAGGAGCCCTCTGAAGAAAGGGCTTATAATGGCATGCGTAGATTATAATAAGTGCGTAGATTATTCATCAATGAAAGCTGAGGAAGTTTTCATTTAAAGGGGATTAATCTAAACCCCTTACAATCCTCCAGCTCTCTTTGGAACAAGCAATTCTTAGCATCATTTTCATCCTAAGCTTACTGCGAACTTACAGAAAACTTTTCAAAAGACTGTCTATATCCCAACTCCAAATCATACCAACCAGGAACAAAGGGAAGGTGTGAAACCTGAACCCCACTCCTGCCTATAGCATGTCACCTAGGGCTCATTCATCCCTAGGTGATTTTCCTGAGAAACTGGGAAACTAAGATTAGTGCATGAAGCAATATGAGTCACATCATCAGCCCCTTCTCCCAGCCAGCAGTGGGAAGAGGAAAACGTAGGGACGTGAGGGTGTAATTTCCTCTTGTGCAATATGTAGCAGCTAACAGGCAATTACACTGCTTCTAAACCCACCATCTGGGGAGGGAGCCTGAGAGCTGCCATTTGGGTTATTTTTCTTTCCACAACTGCCTGTGTTTTGGGGTGATACTCAGTTCTCTTGATCTTGTTTTTAAAGCCTTAGTAAAATGAGTAGGAGTTTTATTTTTTGTTAATATCTACAGTGGATTTCATAGCACTGATTTATAGCTGTTCCCTGATGACATTTAGTACCCAGTGCCTGAGACTGTATAAATAAATTACATAAAAGCAGATTTGTGATATCATTAGCAGCAGCCCCATTCCAAGGGGAGCCTCCAGTGAGCCTGTGTGTCTAATCAGAGCTGACAAGGAGCAGAGTCACACACTGAGACATCCGAAGCAAATGGATCTGTGCCAAATTCAGCTCTCTCTTGCACTGGTATAAAGTTGGATGACCTCTGATTGCAAGGGGGTTTTGCACTGTGTTTACCTTCACACCTGTACTCTCAGATCAGTGTCAGGCAGTGGACCCAAAAATCCCGAGAAGCAATGGAAAGGCGCTTGCTGACTTCCACAGCCTCTGGATCAGGCCTCGATGGTTAAAATATAATCTGAGTTCAGAGTGCAGAAAACAGATTACATGCCTGCTATTGTACTGAAATGCTTTCCAGAGTAAGCATTAGCAGTATGTACACAAGTGCCAGATGAATTACGCTGGCATTTAGTTTTTCCAGCTCCAGTAGGAGAGGATTGCTTTTAAAGAACTCACGCCTGCTGTGTCACGTCTAGAGCTGGAGCTGAACGGGGCTGCCAGGAGGGCACGTGTGACAGGAGCCACGGTTGCAGGTCTGGTTGTGCTCAATTCCCCCAGGCTTCAGGGTCAGCCGTGCACAGAAACATCAAGGCAGAGACAAAGCCTGTTAAAAAATTTGGGGCTTTATTTTCTTAAAACTCCCCTGGCTCCATTTAAGCTTTTTTTCTGCAGCCATTCCTGCAAACCCTGTATCAAAGCTCAGACGAGGTGACCTGGGCTGTGATGCACCTCTGCTTTGTACCACCTTCCTCCAATTGCACTGTGCTGCCAGGTGAATCAGAGACCTGCTGGGAGCAGAGATTATCTCAGTTCCTGAGAGGTGCACTGTGGTCAGCACAGTTACTCTGGCCCTCACTGAAGTGGGGTCAGTGGTTTAAAGTGCTGGCAGCATCAGCTGCCATGAAGTTTAAGAGTCTAGTAACAAAGTGGTCGGGGCACCCTATCTTTTGTTCTCTTGGCTCCTCGTGGTTGAAAAGCCAGTCTTTCTGACCAGCACCTAAAGGGAGTACAGATAGGGAGTTAATCTGCCTTGGCTTTTGCCTTTAAAATCTGTTCTCCTAAGCATTAAATTGTTTACTGTTAGCCTTGTTCTTAAGGATCTTTTCCCACTTCAGTGATTCTTGGGGTTCTTTCTCTGACAAACCTTTGATTCTCCGTATAGCCTTACCTACAAGTCCCTTGTCCAAAGATTTAAAAATGTGCCCAAGTTTCAGTGCCTGAGAAGGTGATTATGTAAAGGGTTTTTCTATAGATCCTTTGGGTCCCTGCAGCAAAATAAGGCAGATTTAGACTCAGAGGAGCTGTTGAAAAGCTTGTCCAGCTTAATGATTAACACCTTGCAATGCTATGGGAGTGTCAGGACAAAGAGACCTCTGGACTCCTGAGCTCTCCTAAAAGAAGCCCTTGGACAAAACGCATCCACTTACTAGAGAGAAGATTAACTCTCTCAGGTAGTTGCAATGGGTCTGTGATCAAGTATGTTGCTTGGACTGCTTCAGCCTCTTGGCATCCTGCCTTAAATGCCATGAGCATGAGAGATGCAGATCACAAGGATCTTTGATCCTCAGAAACCAGCAGTGAACTTGCTGCCAGTTAACAGAAGGAAGGAGAAATGCTGGGAGGGAATGAATGTGTGTGTGCTGGCAGGGGCTGCCTTTCCTCTGTCAAGACAAGTATCTGCCCTTGAGCAGCTGAGATCTTTTGGTCCATGCACAGATCTGTTGCATATAATGCTAATACTCTGTGGAGAACAACTCAAATGGGCTTTCACAGACACGGCTGGCAACTTTACTTGGATATGAAGCATTATTTGGGCTCTAAATCTGATTTTAATGGATAATGAGGACTAAAAGAGAAAGGTAAATGAAGCCTTGTGTTATTTTGCTGTTTGGTGAGGAAACCTCATTATTGGTCTCTCTATGGCTACCAGCAGCAAGGGATGAGGCAGCCAGCAAGGCTGTTGTTTCTCCTCAGTCCATGTCTGATGCTGCAGGGACACATGGGGCGATGCACAGCCAGAGGATGAGATCAGCATTTGGCTAGCATTGAGGAAGGGAGTTAATGTAGTGAAAAGCTGTTGCACCCAGATGCCCTGCTCTCTCCAGGACAGAGAGCAGCTTCCACAGTTTGGAAAGGTGTCAAATGCTAAGCAAATAGAAATGATCGCTTGCCAGTGGCAAAGCTACAGTGATGGAGAAGCTAGCTGGCAGAGCTCACCTTCTCTGCAGGAGGTGATGAGATTGCAGGGGAATCACAAGCTGGCAGGTAGTTTGAATGTGACACTGTCCTTCCCTTCGTCCTGCCTGGGGAAAAGCTAGAAAATGCTGCTCATATGGCACCTTAATCTAGGGGAAACAGTAGCTAGAGTTCCACGGTTCATGTTTTGACCTATTTCTGTGACAGCCCTGTCTCTTCTACATGCAAAAATGTTCACTCTCCCTTGCAGGTTGGAGGCTGCTGGCTGTCCCAGCCCTTGAGGTCTTGCCAGTGCTGGCAGAGAGTGCACAAGCCCACCCCACAAGGCAGAGTGGCTCAGCCCTGCCAGCCCGTGCACCATGTCCCTCCGCGAGCACGCGCTGTCCCTGTTCCGTGGCGCCGTGGGCACCGTCCGCCCAGCTCCCATGCTGAAGAGGGCTCTGAAGCTCCAGGGAGATGGGTGCCCTCAGCTGCTGGTGAAGGGCCAGGCCTTTCCAGTGAAGAGGGATCTGTACCTGGTGGGTTTTGGAAAAGCTGTGCTGGGGATGGCTGCAGCAGCAGAAGAGATCCTGGGAGACCACCTCACTCGAGGCATCATCAATGTGCCTCTAGGGATCCAAGAGAGCCTGCAGCGAGCAGGAATGCAGTAAGGACTGTTTCTGGACAATTCTGGGGAGCAGAAAGGAGGGGTGTAGGCTGCCAGATTTGTCCTCTGTGGGATGTTTCTGAGAACACCTTGCCAGCTGCCCTTGTGCTGTTGCCCACCCTATCCACCCCACCGCTCTCATTTGCAACCACCATCACATTCCGGTGACACAGCTCACCTCTCATGCTGGATGTGCTGCCTCTCCAGCTGTGGGGAACAGACACTCAGCAAAGGCCATCTCCCTGTCCTGGTCACTCATTGTATGCCACTGGTACACCAGGCACCTGCAGGTGACAGCCTGGCTGCCTATGTGGATGCACAGATCCGTGGTGTGATTGCCTCTCTTACCTCACCAGGGAGATGCTGCTGAAGCCACACAGCAAAATCCAGGTCATCGAAGGTGCCAAGAACAACCTCCCAGATGCAGAGGCTCTGAAGGGAGCAGCTGCCATCCAGGAGCTGGCTGAGGGTCTGACTGCAGATGACCTGCTCCTTGTGCTCATCTCAGGTAGAGTGGGGATCCCAGGGGATCTGCTGAGGGCCTCCAGCTGCCTGCCCACCCAGAGCCGTGCAGTGAGGGAGCACTGTGCTGTGCCATCCCCTTCAGCATGGACACTTGCACCTCTGATAATCATTTTTCTCTCTCTTCTGCCATCCTTTCTCTGGGGATGCAGCAAGAGAGAGCACAGGGGTTCCTGCTGCTGCAGTGGACACGCTGCCTCCCAGCACAGGAAAGAGGCTGAGCTGCACAGGCTGGGTGCTGACATTGTGTCACCACGGTGAAGTGGCACCTCTGGGCAGAGCCTGGCAGCTGTTCTCACCTCTTGGCAAGGAGACACTTTCTTCCTGCCCCCTCCTTACATTTGCAGACTTGGAGAAGCAAGTACTTGGTGGACTTGCATGCTCTGAATTTGTGCAGGAGTGTGAGTCTGAAAGCTGAGATTTGGGACTGACCTTTCCCAGGGCTTGGGTCCTTCCCATCCAGTGGAAATGAGGTCTCCAGGTACCATACAGTAAGCTGCATGCCTTGCAGAGGCAGCCCTGCACACCCCCAGGGCCTGGCTACTGGCCCCCAGGCTGTCCCAGATCCAGGGCTGTGTAAGAAGGTGCATCAGAGGGATGCAGTGACATCACCTCAGCCTGAGCTCAGTGGGTGTGACAGGGTAAAAGCATGCAGGGGTCGGGGGCAGCTCTGCAGAACTGCCTCGGTCTCCTCTGCTCAGTGTTTATTCCTCTATGGATGCTGAAGCCTGATCCAGTACAGAGAGAGCAGTGCCATTAGGCAAACACCCAAGCGATTGGAAGCTAGCTGTGCTTTCTGGGGATTCCCCTGGGCTTCCTCCTGTCTTTTGGCTGCAGGGATCTCCAAGAGACTCCTCAGCCCTTCAGGGAGCTGGTACAGGATCTCCCCGTGGCTGTGACTCCCTATGCATGTGCACTCCCACACAGCAGCCGGTCCCCAACTGCTCCTGCCTCTCAGCTAGATCCCTGGCTATTGACTGAAACGCAGGCATTTGCATTTGTTTTTCTTGCTCATCATGTTTTATTGATGCTGATTTGTCTCAAACCTCTGAGCAGCCTTTGCGTTTTGACAGTAGCTTTTAGCTGTACTTCTGTGCATGTTCACTCTCTGCACAGACTTTGCTCTTTTCTCCTCTGTATTTTTCATCCATTCCACTTTTCTGTTAGAACCTTGCCTTCTTTTCCACATTTCCAATGCCTGCTTGTATCAGACAGAATTCCCATCAGTGAAGCTATCACCCTGGACTCAGGGTGTGCTTTGTCCTTTGCATTACTGTCCCTCCCTTTCTTTCCTCCCAGTCCTAGATGAGTGCAGTTCAGCAGTTTCCAATCTTGCTGCATCCCTAGCCAGTGTTTTTACACACTATCCTGAATAAATGGAGCCCCCAAAGCAGGCAGTGTCCCCATATGCACAGCACTGACTGCAGTGTGAGCTGTGGAGGCCGTGCTCCCTGCTCACCCATCCAGGCAGCCCTTGAATATCAGTACGAGGACCCACTTGTAGCCCAGTGCAGAGAGGAGGGTAGTTGCTGTCCCTTTTCTGTCATCCCCACAACACTGCAGGCTTGTGGTGCTCCCATCCAGCCAGGCTCACACTGCCTGGGTGAAGTGTGGCTGACTGCAGAGAGTGCAGGACAGCAGTAAATAAAACCCATTGGTGAAGATGACTCAATTCTCCAGAGATGTTAGCTTAGGTCCCCACTCACCTCTGCCATCCCTCCAGACACTGGTGAGGGAAAAGGCTCAAGCCTTGCTCTCCTTTGTCCTCCTTTTCCTTCTATCCTGACATCCTTGCCATCTCTTCTACATCCTAGGGGGTGGATCAGCCCTACTGCCTGCTCCCATCCCTCCCATCCTCCTTGAAGAGAAGGAGAAACTCACAAAGCTGTTGGCTTCCCGAGGAGCTGCCATACAGGAGCTGAACATTGTCCGGAAGACTCTGTCCGTGCTGAAGGGTGGAGGGCTGGCCCAGCTGGCACATCCTGCACGGGTAACCAAGGGAAAGCCCCTGCTTGCCCAGAGATCACCCATCTACCCTCAAAAGAGAGGTTTAATTAACTTGCAAGGTTTTTCTCTATACTGAGTGAACTCTGGATCCTGTTTTGGGGCTCTCTGGCTGGGGTTTCGCTGAGGACTTGATGTTGTATTCACTATCTCTGCTCTATCCCCAGAAATCAGTTTAAAGCACAAAAGGGCATAAATCTACTTTCTAGGCATAGAGCAACGATAGGGAATACAACATCAAGTCACCCCAAGACAGGACTGAAACTCTCAGGGAGACTGAGATGGAAGAGTGGGAATTCAGACTTGGGAAACATCAGCCATCCTATCATGCCACTCTCTGCAGACCCCAGCCCACAACCAGCAGGCACTTCCAAGTGTTGGTGCTTCAGCACAGCACTTTCAAGGCTGGCTCTGACCCTTGGCTCCCCAGGGGGCTGCTGTCAGCATGTGCCATTGCCGAATCCACACTGGGTTGGGCCTGACAAGTGCAGTGTCACAGGCTACATCTTCCAACATGATGGTACAGCTTCAAAGGGGACTATGCATCTGTGGGTTTGAGAAGGGCAAGGTGACACTCACAGGTCCAAAAAATAAAAATACAAACCTACCCTGTTTCTATCTGCTTTGATGTGGGGGTGGCACTCAGAGCAGTGCTTATGCCAGGGCTCTTGTGTGATGACCTGTCTTTGCCTCCTGCAATAATCTGTGGGCATTTCTTTCCACAGGTCGTGAGTCTCATCCTGTCTGACGTGATAGGTGATCCCCTGGACATCATAGCAAGTGGGCCCACTGCTGCCAGCTCCCACAGTGTCCAAGACTGCCTTCAGATACTCACCAAATACAACCTGCTGCACAACCTGCCCAGGTCAGTGGAAACAGTCCTCTCCAGCTCTCCCACCAAGCCCACTGCTCCAGAAAACTACTCCCACGTTTCCAACATCATCCTTGGGTCAAACACACTGGCTTTGGAAGAGGCCAAACGCCAGGCTGAGGGCCTGGGCTATGCAGCTCTGGTCCTGAGTGCAGCAGTCCATGGAGAAGTCGGCCGTGTTGCCACGCTGTACTGCCGGCTGATCCAGCTGGTCTGCCTGGGCTTTGCCGGCCTCAGAGATGGGCCCCTGAGTGATGAGCTGAGGGGGAATCTCCTGCAGCTGGCAGCAGAGCTACAGATCCCAGGTTTAGAGCTTGATGAGTTTCTACAGGCCCTGCAAGGATTAGGGCCCGACAGACCAGTCTGCATCCTGGCCGGTGGAGAAACCACAGTCCAGCTCCAAGGAACCGGCAAGGGAGGGAGAAACCAGGAGCTGGCCCTGCATGTGGCACTGGGGCTGCACAGGGCTCAGGCCACAGGAGCCAGCAGCCCCCAAGGGAAGTGTGAGATCCTCTTCTTCAGCGGGGGAACAGACGGGCAGGATGGGCCAACAGAGGCAGCAGGAGCCTTCTGCAGCCCAGGGCTGGTGGCTGAGGCACTTCAGGAGGGCCTGGATGTGGAGGCTTTTCTCAGGAACAACGACTCCTACACATTCTTCAGCCACTTCCAAGGTGGGCATCACCTCCTGGTGACAGGCTTGACAGGCACCAATGTCATGGACATCCAAGCCATTTTAATTAGAGCCATGGAGAGATCATGAGAGCTCCCTCTGCAGATATCCAGATGCACTTAATTAGGAGCAGGAGTAAATGAAAGCACCAATGCTGCAGACAAATGCAAACTACTTAAATTAGGGCTCACTGTCAAGGCTGCTACTGTCTTTGACAGAAAGAATCCACTAATTAGACACATGAGTGGATGTCCACAGCAAAAACAAGCACTTGTAATTGGGGGGATCAGAGGAAAGTAAGAGGTCACATTACAGACATGGAAACTGGATTTAAGACTTGTGACTGCTTCAACTATAGTTAATTTAAAAGATGTGGGGAAGTTGAGGCTGTGGCAGGGCTACCAGGGAGACCCCTTGATGCACTGTTGCACTTCCAATGCTCCCAGCTCAAGAGAAGCTCAGCAGTGGGGTTTTAGGGGTTCGCTGGAGCAAATTACAGTGGCTGAAGGATGTAAAAGCAGTAACAGCAAGGCCTACTCACCTGAGGCATGGAGGTGCTGGGGGGATGTGGTGGGAAGGGGACACCCAGCACCCACCCCACCTGCCAGCACAGTGCCCTACAGCTCTTCCCACACCAGGATACTGAGGTAACAGAGATCCTAAGGCCAGCAGGATGCACACCTAGGACTGTGGCTAAGAAGCACATTGGCAGAGAGACATTGGCTGGGTGACACAAGCAGTGCACAGTGACAAATAGGATGACATACCTTCACTGTGCAGTGTAAGAATGGGGAGGAACGAAGGGCAGTGACAAGCCAGCCGAGTGGAGTCCTCCTCCAGCCTCCTTCCCTCCACAGGAACATCTTCCCGGCTGGTCCCTGTTGGGAGAGCCTCCGTGCCAGCAGCATGTATGCTATGAGCTTTCATGGTGTTGTTTTCCAACTGTCTAGAAAACTGTCGTGCATCCAGCCTGAGCCACTGACCTTTCCTCTGCGCTGAGGCAGAAGTCACTGTCATTCTGATTAACTCTGCTAATTCTGCAGAACAAAAAGCAAGGAAACCTTCATGCTCAGCTCTCCTGACCCATGCTGCTGAGCTGACCAAAGGGCAAATCTGCCAGAGCTGTGCTCTGACAGGGAGCTGCTCCCCCCACATGCACGAGGACACAGTAGTTATCACGTTTTTGTCACCTACTTCGGTGTGATATGTGGGAGAGCAGAGATGAGCTTGGTTTCCCAGGACATGGAACTCACAGTGGGGCTGGATTTCAGGAGGCTTTGCCTGCAGCAACAGGCACACTGATGGTTTGGCTGGATATTCAAAGGACTTCAGCTCAGCAGCCAGTATGACCCAGCACGTCCGACTCCTTTTGAATATCCATCTGTTTGTTACAGAGCCTAAGTGGGAGCTGAGCTCCTTTGAAAATCCAGCTCTAATGTAATAGGACACGCTTGACTCAGACTCTTTCCAGCCAGACCGACCTACTCCGTGTGGCTGATCTCATCTCATGACATAAATACACCATTGTGCCACCACCCTGAGTTGTGGTGTCTCACTGAACAATTGCTCTGCGCCCCACTTCAAGGTGGATCAGAGGGTGGGGTTTTGAGGAGGATGCAAAACCTCCTATTTTGGCACTGAAGCCAATATCTAACAAGTAGGGATATCAGCAGGACCATCACGGGGCCTGGTGTCGATGCCAGGCTGGCAGCTGGACTGTCTGGGCGACAGCCCAGGCTCCAAGTAAGGCACAACCCTGGGAATTTCAAAACCCCCAGTCTTGCCCGGTGATTTAAACTCATCCACGCATCTCAGTTGTCCTCAGAGTCTGAAGGTCTTCTGTAACATGCCTGAACTTGCTCACACTGACAAACAGCTCTGAGATCTGCTGGGGAAAATCTGCCAAGAGTTATAGAGCTCGCTGTGCCTCTGTAATGTCAGGGGGTGGCTGTGCAGGAGAAGCTGCTTTGTGCCATGTGTTTTTCTCCAGAGGTCACTGGCAGGTCACCTGCTCCATGCCCAGCAGGGCAGCTCCACAGGGGCACTAACACGGGCAGCGATACAGCCAAGAGTCTGGGCTGCAGCCAGGATAACTGCCTAAAGCTGGCTCCACAACGTGGGGAATGCTCCCTGGACTATTCTGCTCCAGCAGAATGCAGAGTGACTCCGGTTTCATCCTGGGGTGCCTGGCAGAAGGGTCACTTCAGCAGTGGTCCAGTGTGCCAGCCTGGGCATGCTGCCACGGGCCCACCATAACCCCTGGCCCCAGCTCTGCCACATTGCTGAGCACCACCCTGGTCCTTGGAGCTGCTGCTTGTGCTGTCTCCCAGTCAAGTTCAGAGGACCTTGGGCTAGTGCTGGCTGGCTTCTCCTGGGAAATGCCTACCTCAGGTAGCCTGAGCAGTGTCCTTGCTTCCTGAATGGTGGCTTTTCATAACGATTAAAGAGTGTGTGTTGGGGAGGAGAGAAGTCTAATAAAAGGTTTGTTGAAAGGATGGAGCTATTTGAAGTACATTTCCCATCTACCTTTGCTTGGCTGCCATATATGGATTTTGTTCTTGTCCTTTCTTTCCTAATGAGGAGATAACAGGCCAGGGGGAGGTTCAGCAACAACACCCAGGCTACAGAAATACTTCTCTGATGCTTCTACCTGGATAACTCAAAGCTCCATTTCCAAAGGGTTGCTTGGGTGGACCTTCTGCAGCTTCTGCCTAGGGACAGAAGGAGCGTTGGAGTGTGTGCAGCCCTCACAGACAAAGCATCGTATTCCTCTGGGCAGTGCTCAGCAGGGAATTGTCTGCTATTGCTCCAGCCCAAAGCCAGCTCCCTCTGACCTGTGGTCCCTTCATAAAAAGGCAAAAGGCCCCACGCATGAGCCAGCATATATTTGGGCCACACTGGTCAGGTTTAGGAGGATTTGTGGGATAACACAAATGTTAAGACACAAGAGCATTGCTTACCTGCCTGGTAACAATTTGTCTCTGGGCTGGCAGTTTCCCATCTCACTCGAGTGAGTCACCACAGCTGAGCAGGGCTTTGCAGCTTGTCCGTGCTGTCCTGGGTGGGATATTGACCTCGTGGGAGTAAAGCCACGCAAATGAAGAAACCAGAGCATGGCTGTGGTCACACTGAGCAACCCCAGTGTGTGGGCTGTGCTGGGACTAGCTCTGTGCCACGCTGGCTCCGGGGTGCTTGTGCCTAAGGAGAAAAGTCACAGAGAGAGTGAGGACAATAAGAGCCACTCAAGCTTGACACTCCTAGTCCCTTCCCTTTTTGTCAGAAAAGGCAAACTTTCTACATCACCCAGCCTTCAGGAAGGAGGCAGTTGGGTGAAGACGGCCAGCAGCTCCCTGGCTGTATCCCTACACAAGGGCAGGGGACACTGGGACAGTGGGTGGGGAAAACGTGCCCACATGCTGGGTGGGGAGTGGGTGAACAAAGTCTGGGTGTGTTCAGGGTTGACTTGCTCTCCTAAGTGGGCAGCTCGTAGCCAAACAGTGCTAAGAGCCAGGAGAAGTAACGGCGTTATTAACAGCACGAGCTTTTGGCAGTAAATTAAAAATCTTGGCTGCCGCCCTTGGCTCTGCTCTTGCCTCTTAGAAGACATTAATATCACAGCTCCCCAGCATTCCCATTATCACTTCATTAAGGATCCAATAATGATAAATGTGGATGGTTTTATTTTGCACGGAGCCTGATTAATGGCCAATAATTCACTAGGTGTTAATGGGGCCCTTCTTTATGGAGGCCTTGGAAGGGGCTGCCTTTCATCTCCTCCACAAGCCACAGTTTTCACTATTTTTGCCAATGTGACAGATATAACACAAACCTTGAAAGAGCGGCTGAGACCTCTTGAGCATTGTGCCTGGGGCAGCCCTTGCTGTCGTGGCCATTCCTCAGCATCTTTTTCCTCTTCCTCCTCCCCTGTGCTGCTGGCAGTGCCTGCACCCAGATGCTGTTGCCCATCTCCCAGGATAGTCGGGGACAAAACCAAAGCAGTAGATTCCCCAGGGATGAGCCCACCAGCGCAGTCACCACGGCTCTCCACAGCAGATGTGGTGCAGAACCAGGCCCACCCTTGCAAGGAGGTGCAGTGCAAGGATTGGGCTTGTGCTGGCCTCACCTCAAAGCAGCTTGGAACTCCTCACCTGCATCCCAAGAGGGCTGTGGAGCCTGGGATGCAGGACAGAGTCCAGGCTAAGGCCAGCAATCCTCCTCTAGCACCCCAGAGGACAGCTCTGGTGGCTCCTCCAAGGCCGGCTCCCGTGGCACAGGGGCTGCTCTCCGCTGTAGGACCCTGGCGTATTGCACGGCTTCAATCCCTATATGAAGTGGGAAGTATAATCACATAGGAATAAAAAGCCATACAGGACGGCAGGCTGCGAGATGCTCCGTGCTGGAGGACGATGGAACAGTCCCTCTGCAGTGGCTGCCACGGCCCCCGCTGGGATGGAGCCGGACCTCAGGGAGCCCCCAGGACTCCCCCCAGCCCCTGCACGGGGTCTGTGGGGAGACACAGAAGCCCTGCATCAAACAGAGAAGAGAGGCGATGTGTCAGTCAGGAGAAAGCTTGGGAGGCCCCAGAGCTGCTGGAGAGGAGCCCCAGGAGATGTCAGCACTCACTCCCAGCTAAGGGTCTCCCATCCCAACTCCCTGCTGGGAGCCATGATGAGACTTGCTCTGTGCTACATCCAGACCTCCTCCCCTCTCACAATCCCCATCCTGCAGGAGCTTCTCCAGCCTGGGAACACTTTGCTTGTACCACCACTTTTACCAGCCCCACCAAGGCAATGGGTACCACAACCCTCCAGCACAATCACAAACACCTGGTGAAGGGTGACAACAGAGCCAGCCTTCTCCCTGTGGAGGTCAGAGCATCCTTCTCCACTTGAACAGGGAGAGGAGGGCCCAGCAGCTGGAGTGAGTGGTTGCAGGGAGCTGTCAGCACCCAGCTGTCAGAGCCCAAATCCCCTGGCACCCCATTAGGAGCAGCTCCTGGCTGCCTGCAGGAGCTCTTGACAGGGGCCAGGCACTGGCATGAACAAGCCAGTGGATTCTCCACTAAGGAAATGGATGTGGGTGGAAGGAAACCAGGGAGCTGTTCCTCTAGTGAGCACTCACGGAGCAGCACTGGCACAGCCCCGTGTTCTGGGGCAGGGGACAACCAGGGCAGGCTCCCCTGGGAGCCCACCCAAGCAGAGCTGGGGATGAAGCCAAGTGGTGGCCAGCAAAAAGGGCTGTTTGTGCCACCTCCTCTCCTCCTGCCTTTCTGCTCACACCCTGGCAGCAATTCTGGCATCCGCGGGATGGGAGACCTGGAGCAGTGCCTGGGGCAGCAGGGAACGGGTGGTGGGTGCAGGCTCATGCAGTGCAGCCCAGACACAAACTGAGAATCCAGAACCAACCAACCAAAAAAAAGACAATAAAAAAAACCAAAACCAAAACAAAACAACAAAACCCCCTCAACATAGTAGCAATACACTATCAGGTTGCCACACAGCACCAAAAAATTCTTTCTGCTGGCCCAAGACAGCACAGCCAACCAGCAGCCTCCAGCTGAGCACCATGGTGTTGTCTTAAGCAGCTCCAGAGGGGCTGAGCCATCACCCTGGGCTCCCCTTAAGCCAGCAGGAGGAATTTCAAGCCTCAGGCTGCCTTTCCATGGTGCAGGGTAGCACTGGGAACATCAACACTCTTTGAAACACTCCCGGAAACCTTCCCCACTCCCAGAGTCCAAGTTTCTCCAGGGGCTGGAGCTGTGCAGAAGGGTGGACTCTGCAGATCATCCCTCGTGGAATGTCCTTACCCACACTGAATGGTGGATGAGAGGAATCCTGAGGCAAGGGTCCCCACATGTCCCCTCCCTGGGGCAGTGCAGGCAGGGGGCTGCCAGACCCCCAAGGAAGGGGGAATCCATCCACACAGAAGCTTTGTTCAGTGCAAAACCTGGAGGGTTTGGCTTTCCACATCAGTACTTCCTAGGCTCTCACCCATCTGCTCCAAGAGCTGTGAAGAGGCAAGGGTCAAACCACATCACTGCCACGTTTTGGGAGGATGGAGGGGCAGAGCCCTGGCTCCCCCTCAGCCAGGCTGTGCCACAGAATTTGCCAGATTAGGCACTGTGACTCTTTAAAAAGCACAAATCCCACAGCTCGAGGGGCTTGACCCAACCAAAATCCCCAGCAAAACCCACACAGGAAGCAAACAGTGCCGGGCATTTAGGGTGGCAGGGAGGAGCCACAACCGGGCACAGTGGTGGCAGCACTGGCTCCTCAATTGCTCCTTAACTGCCTCCAAACCAAGTCAGCAATTACGGGATCGTCAGCTGATGAATTGTAGGAAAAGATGTGTTTGTGAATCACTGCACCCCGGCTGGGTAAGAACACCGCCAGCGCTGTATTTGGGAGCAATTACTCTCCCCGAGCATGTGAATCATTAGGTATAATTACCCTAATAAATAAAAGGAAGATAACTCCAGTCTCTAGCCTAATCTAGAACAAGCGATTTTCGAGGAGAGCTGTATGAAATAAAACCAGGAGCACGAAGCAAAGGGAAAGCACAAGAAGAGGAGAGTTTCAAAACCTGGATGTGCCATTAATCCTTCCCTCAGCAACCAAGGCCAGCTGGCAGCAATGGGGTCTCTCCCACAGCTCCTCATTGGAGTTTGGTGTCAGAGAATTTGCCACAGAGGGCTCAGGTTTGGATGCAGCAGGGTTGTCCCTTCCCAAGGCAGCATGTCACCGGAGCACTTCTCTTGGCAAAAGTTTCCCTGCTACAAAAATGCAAACAGGTTAAAAGCAAAACAAACTGATTTATTTTGGGGATGATGGCGGGGAGGGGGGGCAACAGTTACTTGAGTCTAACAAAACCATTTTGCTTTTCCCCTGGGAAATGCTGGAATGAAAAAAAAAAAAAATACTCTAAGCCCACCCCACTCAAAGTTGACATTTTGAAACGAAGCAGCAATTTTCTTCTCCACTTAAAATGTCATCACAGACTTTTGCTGTAAAAAAAAGCAGCTTTCCCTGAGTGACATTTTGAGGGGAAATGTTGACTTAAAACCAGAAGGAAACCCCCAGTCCATGCAATGAAATGTTTTGAGCTACAGTGAGACTCCTTGCAGGGAAATTGGTATTTTTTGCAAGAAAAACAAAAAAACAACCAACTACACATATTTAGTGGTTTGAATTTCCCACAGAACAAACCCATCCTCAAGGAGGCAAGACTTTTGAAAAGGGTGGAGCAACATCACTACGCTGTCCTGGAAGAAACAGCAAACATCCCTAATTCTGGGCAAGTTTTCTCAAAAGCCTTGCAAAGCAAAGCAAAAAGATCAGCAGCAGAGTGTGTGTTTGTCCTAGCAGGTGCCAGGCAGGTGGTGCTGGCTTTGTCCTGTCTCTGCAAGATGCCAGTGCAGAAGCTCCTCCTCCCCAGCCCAGCAGTGGGGAAGATGCCAAGGCCAGGGGGTGCTGGCACTGGGATGGGGAGCCCTGGTGAGCAATAGCAGGGTTTATCCCACAGCCTTTGAGGGGAGAAATTTGATTTAGTCTCTGACTCATGGGAATCCTGCTTGTTCCTCAGGGAGAAAGAGGATTGTGGCTCACTCCTTCTCTGCTTGCAAGGGGGACTAGGCTCTGCCTAGAGATGTTCCACGAGATCAGGCTGGGCCTGTGCTGCCTCTGCATGGGCTCTCCTCACAGGTGGGGTTTGACCAGGAACAATCTGTGCTTGGGCTCTCCCTGGGGCCACAGTTATTGCTGCCTGGGTTTTGTTTTTTTTAATAAACCTGTAATATGAGAAGCCTACCCAGGAGAGCAGAGGGATTATTGGCAAATATCACTTCTCATTTGCCAGGCTTCGAGGGGCTTTAGCCACATGGATTAGCTGGGAGCAGAGAGAGGGACACAAACCATCAGGATGGGACAGACCAGAACTGAGGCCTTTTAACACAGGGCTGCAGCAAAATCCTGCAGACGAGTATCCTCTAGCCTCCAAAGGAGAGGGCTGGGTGGGAAGGGCTGTGGAATCCTAATTAGCTTTTTGATATTAATGACTTGGCACTGAAGCAAACAAGGCAGCAACAGTGCCTGGCACAGCTCCTGCTGCCACATCCCAGTCCCAGCACTGGGCAGCCCACACAAGGGGGCTTGGTATCACAGTCAGGGACATGAGGGCCCAAAGAAACAGGGGCAGAGGAGAGGGACATGCCACAGTGGGACAGGAACTGCTGTGGGATGATGGCACAGGGAGGATGCAAAGCGTGCAGGATGTGAGGGCACACAGGGGGTGTGCCATGGTTTCAGTCACTGTCACCACAGCTGACATCAGGAGATGCCACCACTCGCACAGGGCCACCTCCCCTGCCAGAGGCTTTCTGCAAGGCCAAGGCTGAGTCACTTCATCCCCAGGTGAAGCCAGCAGCCCAAGGATGGGGCACCCCATCACCAGCTATGCCAGCAGGTGCCTGATAGCTTGGAGACCTTCGAGTCAGCAGCTGGAGACACAAGATGTGCAAATGAGTCCTTATGCTGGACATCTGAGTCTCAGCCCCTTTTTAAGGGCCCCAAAAGCCTATGGGGCACCCAGCAAGCAAGCCAAGAGGAGCCACAGGGTGCAGAGCCAGGGGCCCATGCCAGGGTGCTGGGGGCATTCTGTAATATTCATGAGAACTATTAATTATTAAATGCTGCTGGGCAGGGAGGGGAAGGAGCCTCCCTCTTGCACAGGAACAGCCAGTGACCAACAACTTCTTGTCTCCAAGGCTGGCAGCTGCTCAGGGAGGAGAAGAAGCTCCCCACACATCACCTCCAGCACTCTGGGTGCAAACCTGAGAGCCACCCACCAGCAGCTGCTGAATGCACAGCCCAGCCGCAGTCCCACCATGAGCCACCCCTGAGCTCAGTGTGATGCCAAAAACAAGCAACACAAGCACTTCTGTGCAGAAGCATCCCTTCAGGCACAGCCTTTGAGCCCAGCTCACCTCCCCCCTACCTTTACCAGCGTGCCCAGCAACAAGCCCAGCCTGGGAGGACGCACATTCTACCCCCAAGACCTGAGCAACTGACCTCTTACTGATCATCATAACCCCATCCTCCCCTCTACCGCTTTAACCTCTTATAAACCCTCCTGGAAAGGCAGGAATCACTGTGTGCTCTGCTGAGCCACCAGAAGTTGATTAAGCCCTAATTAATTGCATTAAGGTCAGCCAATGTACTCTGTTAAGGAAGAAAGCCAATAATTAAACTCCACGTGTGGTGTGCTTCTGCCATTAGCTCCCCAGGCTGCAGCGGCGGCGTCAGGCTCGGCAGGGTCACAGCCAGCGCCGCTCGCCAGCACATGGCGGTGGCAATCGGGGAAATAATTAAATGCTGGGCATAAAACCATCAGCACTTCAGCGGCCGGGTGGCGCAACCGACCCAGCGGGACTGCCCGGGAGGGCACGAGTGGAGGGGACAGCAGGGGGACACCGGCTGCATGGGGAGCATCCTCTGCAGGGCACCCTGGGGGGGATGTGGTGGTGTCCAGCCAGGCTGAGCCACTTGCCCGGCAGTGCTGGCACGGGCCCCTGCCCAGGCAGGGAAGCCCTCGGGGCCCCGACAATAGGGTTTTGTGTAGTCCTGACAAGAGCACCTGCCCCGGCTCTGGGAGCCGGCCAGAGGCACCATATGGAGGGGACCGTCTCGGCGTGGGGCCAGTCTGGATGGGATGCAGCCCCTGGCATGGAGGGGAGTCCCTGAGCCATGCGGGATGGGGCCATGCGAGCCCATCACCACTCCAGCCTGGAAATGTAACCACCAGGTGCAGAGATGACGGGCACAAGGTGGGTGTGAGCAGCGATTTGTTCCCGGCCACACCATCCCAGGTATTGCACGGCCTGAGACACCGAGGGTGCTGCAGGGGAGTCCCAGTGGAGCCCAGCCTGGAGGCAAAACCTCGCTTTACCTTGGGGCTTTGCAGCAGAGCAGGGAATGACAGGACAGCACGAGGGATGAGGAACGGAGTCCCGCGGCACATGCAGAGAGGAAAGAGCACAGGACATTTGGGGCTCTGCCCCGTCAATCCCTCCCTGGCAGCAAGCTCATTTAAGGCTTTTCTTTGCTCCCAGCTGAAAAAATAAAGGCCAAGGTAATCTGCCTGCCTGTCCCTCTTTGTCTCGGGGATAATAGCAGCCAGCGCAGTGTGGAGCCCCCCAGGGCTTTGCAGATTAGAGCTTTCAGAGATGTCTACGGTGAGTGCCTGGACAAAAACTAGAGGTGGTGAAGCAGAACAGGACGAAGGGGACCTCACAAGGTCATCCACTCCCTGCCTGCCCAACTGCACCTCCCTTCTCCTTCCCTTGCCACTGGCCAGGTGGGCAATGGGGATGGTGGCCAGGAAATGGGACAGTGGCAGAGTGTTCCTCTAGGCCTCCCAGCTCCGAAGGCTGACCTCACTGAGGGCAGAGTTATGACTGTGTCACAGCAGCTTTTTGTTTTATAATTTACACTTGGACAATTCTAATAATTAAACATCTGAACTGGAGAGGGGAAGAAATAGAGACAAAACCGTGTAACCTGCCACAGAAACAACAACACTGTGAGCTGCTGCTCCTGTACTCACAATGACTTCTCTGCAAGCTGCCTACAGACCCAAAATGACTGGCTGGAGACATGGGAATCGCTGTACAGGGCTGAGCTGCAGCTGGCTTTTCAATAACTCAAAGGGTCAAGACACCAGACAAAAAAATCCCGAACCAATTCCCCTATTTCTCATGAGTTTTGTCTGGCAGGAGGCGTCCCAGCCCCGGCAACGAATATCCGCTCAGGAATGTCTCATGTCTAAAAGCACACACACAAAAAAAAAGGGGGAGGTGGGAGGAAACCCTACGCCCGGCCTTCTTTCCCTGTGGCCGAGTTCAAACGGCTTCGAGAGGGCAGGCAGGGGCAAGCAGGGGCTCGCAGCAGTTTTGCTGGGGCTCAGCAGCGCAGAGGCAGGCGGAGGGCAGAGCGGAGGAAGACGCCATCCATTCCTTGCTCATCCCCCTCCCCGGCTCTCTGCTCCTGCTGTGGATGTCCACGCCAGCTCCAGGATGCGGCCAGGCTCCGGCTCCTGACCGTCCCCTGCTCACCCTCCCTCCTTCCCGTCACCGCACACGTCATTCCTCCAAACACAGCCCATGGAGCTGGAGCGGCCGTACCGACACCGGTGAGCCGGAGGGGCCCGGCCAGCGCTCCCCACGGGGCTCGGTGTCTTCACCTTCCGCTCCAGCTCCGTCCGGGTTTATTTAGTTGATCAAAATCACCGGGTGCCCGAAGCCACAAAAGCATCCTCCAAAAACAACTTCCTGGGGACAAGGAAGTGGGCGTTTTGTAGCCCCTCCTGTGTGCGTACCCCCGAAACACCCCGCACGCCTCCTGAGTACTGCCCAACCCGAGCATCACCTCTTCCCTGCCTTTTAGAGCTAGCCTAGAGATAAAGAAGGAACCAGACACAGAAGAGGGGACACAGAGACACCAGACAATAAATCCATGGCTAAACCCGTGGTCCTCATCAGCCCAGCTCTGGGCTCAGCAGACCCCATCGCCATTCTGCCCCCTCGGGGTGCCCACACCTTCCCCTGGGCACCCCATCCCCTGGGCACAGCACCCACGCCGGCTGCCGCCCGGGGTGATCCGCAGCATCCCACTGAAATTCTAGCTCCGGCCTCCGTAGCAGATGGAGATAAGGACAGAACTACTCCCTCGCTTATAAACAAGGGGCCAGATTCTGCCGCCAGCATCCGGCAGGCGACACCCGAGCCAGCGAGGCCAAACACAACCACAAAGCGGCTCCATGGAGGGATCGCAGCCGGGATCCGGCAGCCTGCCCGCGGAACGGGGAGCGGGAAGCACAGAGCAGTCCTGGCTTCTCCGTTTACCTGGGGCTGGTGTGAATCCCAGCAGCGCAGGAGGAGCCACGCAGAGCAAAGGCGGCTTGGGGAAACGGGATCCCCTCCTGGGGACAGTATGAAAGACACATGCAAAAGGGAAAATAAAAGACCAACCCCCCCTTCCTCCATCCCTCATCCCCGTCCCTGCTCCAAACAAAGGCAAACCTGGCCATAGCAGCACACACCTGAAACACAAGCCCCTGAGACCCCAAGCCCCCTGAGACCCCAGGCCGGCTGAGGGCCCCCCAGCCCCACGGGACCGCCGGGGACCGGCACCACACACGGACCTGAGTGACAGAGATGCCCAAACCGAGACACGGGCCCCGTGACCAAATCATGCTGGGAGAAAAACCCACCCTGGGGAAAGCAGCTCCGTGGAGGTACCTGTGCCAGACCGCCAGTGCCCCCCAACCGCGGGCCATCCCAACACCGCCCTGCCTGGGAGGTGACAGGTATTTATTGGGGCGAGCGGCTGTCCCCCGCGCTGGGGACCGCGGCTGGAGGGCGGCAGGGGCTGCCATTGGCTCCCGCGCCACCCGGGCAGCATCGCTCTCCAGGGGCTCGCTCTGCCAGGGCCAACTTTACAAGGGAAGCAATTATTTTCTTTTTTTTTTTTTTTTTTTTTTTTTTACCCTAGCTGAAACAAAGACGAGGGCTCGAGCGAGCGAGAGCATGGATGAGAAAACAGGAGCGGGGGGGAGAGTGGGCTGGAAAAAAAGCCCACACAAACCCACGGATCTTGAAACGAGAGGGAAGGATAAAAAAGAAACCAGAGGATGCAGAGGTAGACGTGGAGATGGGAGGATGAAAAATTGCAGAGGGAAGAGGCGGCAGCAGGGAACGGAGCAGGGAGCTCAGCCGTGTCACATGTATCACATCCCCGGAGAGCCACCGGCCACCCCGACAGCCCACCGAGGCCACCCGGGACGATGCAGGGAACCTACAGGGAGCCAGTCTCTCGTGCGCCGGGGCTCTGCGGGGAGAGGAGAAAAGGGCTCGGCCCCTCAGGACATGACTCCTGCCTCTCAGAGTGCTCCCCACTCGAGTGGGCTCTCCCCCAGGCTCCCCCGGCCCCACCACGGCGGCCACAGCAGTGACCGCTGGGGAAATGGAGGGCCACAGCGAGCGGCCGAGGGGTCCCCCGGAGGTGTCCCTCCCCCGGATCCACCTGCCGCCAGGCAGCCGGCGCCCGACCCACGCCCACGCCAGCCCCTGGCACCCCCCGGCCTCGCTCTCCGTGGGTACCCGAGAAACCCCATCACCCCGAGAGGTCCCCAAGACCACCGATCCTCCATCCCGAAGCCTTTTCGCCCCGGCTGGCTAGGCAGCCGCCTCCCTCCCGGCAGGATCCAACCCCGGCTCAGCGCCCCCGGCCAGCGGCAGCAGCGGGGACTCCCCCGCGCCGGGCTCGCCGCTCCCATCCCCGGGGCCGGTATCGACCCGGCAGGACCCGGCGCAGCTCCCCGCCGGTGCAGCCGAACCGAGGCTGGCGCACCTGCCCCGCCGCCCGCTGCTGCCCCGCACCGAGCTCCCCCTGGACCGGCCGCGCTGCCGGTGCCGCTGCCGGTGTCGGTCCTACCTGCGCGGCGCCGCCGTCCCCGTCTGCAGCCGCCGCCGACTCGCGCTGCCGCGGGGGCGGGCAGCG